>CM041794.1:14757985-14855485 GCA_023376895.1 Aspiorhynchus laticeps
TTTATTACACATGACATTAGAAATGAATCTGGTCAAGTACTTTAAGGCAAACTGGAAAAAATCAAATTTACCTTTAATAATTTTGGTCGAAAACAAAGTTCTTTTAAAAAGCGATAACGTTCATGTACATATTTTGACATATCAATACCTTATATTTACATTGTTAGAATATTATAAGATCAGAAAATGTAGCTAATATGATTTTGTATATTTACAAATCTAACTACGCTGAGGTAGAATAAAATAATTAAATATCTTTTTAATAGCAAATACAATAGACTGTGTGTGTATATACAGTGCACAGCATAAATGAGTACACCCCCATCTGAATAAATATAAAATATGTATTTTCTTAATGATCACAAATATAATTAATGGAAAGATGGCAAAATTGAAATGTATTAAACTTAATAAAAACGACAAAATATATGCCAACATTTTCTTTAATATAAGTAAATTAGCCAATTTAGTTTAAATGAAGGACTGCAGAAATGAGTACACCCTAGATTTAATTCAGCAAATGTATAATATTCTAGTACTTAGTATGTCCTCCAGAACTTTAAGTATACTGCTCTGACCCTTCTTGGCACTGAGTGTACAAGTTCATGACAAATTTTCACATCTGTCCTGTTTAACTCCTGGAGGACGACCTCCTTAAATGCTCTGGTCTTTAATGGGGAGTTTTGCTCAGCTCGTCTCCACAGAATCCCCCACAGCTGCTCAAGAGCGTTAAGACTGAGTGAAATACATGTCCACTGAAGGATTTTCACCTTGGGAGAATGAATATCTTCATTGTCATGCTGAAAAAATGCCCAATAATGCAAGGAATGAGGGGAGGGTAGCATCTTCTGTTTCAAGTTTTTGTATTACATCACACAGTAGTGTGTGAATTCATGACAGCGTTGATAAAGCACAACTCCCTCACACCTTCAGCACTCATTCATCCCTATACAAGACCTTTACTAGCACTGAATGTCACTGTGGGTACCAAACACTTCTCACTGTACTCCTCCTCTAGCAACACCAGAACATTTTGGATGCTTTTGGATCCGAAATGATTGACTTGGTCTCTTGAGACCAGAGTATGGATTCCCAGAAGTCTCTGTTTTGTAGATATGGGCCTTGGAAGAGGTTAAATGAGTTTATTTTGCTTTGGCTACAGTAGGTAATTCTAGTGGTGACAACAACCATGCATGTCACTTCTGCAGGCTGCGTCATACTCTGTGAGATAAAGTGTCACTCTTTTCATAGCTTTTGCCGGCTCTGAGACACTTGCATGTTATTTCTCCTGCTCTTTTTCTAACAAAAATTCACTCATCACTAAATGAAAACTTAAAGTAAAGACCTGATTATTTCAGGAGCCTTGTCACAAGTCCATTGTTTTTGAATGTCGATGCTACTTCTGCTATATTTTGACACTTAAAACTATAATTTGGTATTCCTCTTGTACCATTGTCCTCTTATGCTAAGGAATAAGTCACCTAGCAGTTCTCTCCCAACTGGTTCCACTGCTGCCAGCATTAAGTCTGAGTATGATTCAGAGGACTATGTAACACTTTTAATTGTCAGAAAATTACTGGTCTTTAAAAGTTTTGGTTCAATATACTCACCTGTTGATCAAAAACAGCCTTAAACATTTTTTTTAGAAACTTTCAGGAGGGTGTACTCATTTTTGCAACACAACATTTTATCACTTTGATAAGAAAATCTTATTTTGATGAATAATTTTGACATTCTTCTTTGGTAATTGATCAAGCAGGTTTGTTGGAACATTATATCTCCAAAGAACCCTAACGTGTCATCTAAGTAAAGAGTATTTGCTGAATTTGAAGTATTAGAGGGGGTGTACTCATTTATGCTGTGCACTGTATAGTGCTGTGTAAAAGTGTTTGTCTCTTGATTTCTTTTGGGTTTTTTTTGTGTGTATATCTCATACTAAATTGTTTCAAAAATAAAAACAAAATCTAACATAGAACACAAAATATTCTTTAAAGGGGTCATATGATGCTTTTTAAAATATCATTATTTTGTGTATTTGGTGTAACAGAATATGTTGACATGATTTAATGTTAAAAAAAAAACACATTCTTTTTCAAATACTGTACATTATTGTAGGTCCTCTATGCCCCGCCTCTCTCAAACCTTCTTTTCTTTTTTTGTGATCAACATTTTTTTTAATTTCTTTTAACACACAACATCAGAACATAACATCCACTCAAAACAAACCAAACAAAACAACAGACACATACTCAACACCCCAAAAGTCCAGTCAAAAGGAAGAGAGAGAGGGAGGGAAAAAGAAAAAACAAAACAAGTCATTCCTTTATATAGTCATGTACGTTAAAGAAAAAACATTGCGAATGCAGCGTTACAAACAGATAGCCGACCAGAAGATGGCGCAATCCAGTCCCGCATATTAAGTATGCCTCTTGTATTAGGGCACAGAAAATAGATCCGCAGTGCAAATATTCCAACACACGGGCTCGTTTAACGGCAGAATCCAAACCATTCACATTCAGCGACAAAATATTTAGAGCATGCATTGAATATTCATAAACCCAAAATTGTATTCAGTAAATGAAGAAAAGCAAAAGCACTCCCATTCTGCAAATGAGATGTAATCACTGGTGTGCATTCTAGATATCAAACCACCTATATGAAAAATCCTTTTGGAAATAAGGTAAAGGAAATAAAAGTATGAATATATGTTGTAAAAAATAAAAGCAACACAGACAGAAATAACCAACAACTATAGACAAAAAACAACTCAGGCCGCACGTTACCGAGAACATAGGTCTGATTGAGCAACAAAAAATTGTGATGATCCGTGACCGATCCACTTCAGCGCAAAACGAGGCTCCCAAAAGGCTCACATAACAAAAAAAATTATTTTAATTAAACCTACTCTCCATCAGTCCCCTCTGGAAAAAAGAAATAAAAAAGGGGGGGGGGGGGGGGGTTAGTCTTACCAGCAAAGAGACAGTTGTATCGAATATATATGAACACTATCCCAGGAGGAGAGAGGAAAGAAGAAAGGAAAAAAGAGATCTAGCAAGCATCCATATCCCTCCCGCCACCATCTTCTTCCGGGCAGCCGGCATCTCCTCTATCCCGGCCATCAAGCCCCTCCCGCCGGGCCGAAGAGAAGGCGGCCGCTGCCTTCCCGCTGTCTTGTGGAGTTGCAGCAAATGCCCTCTTCTGTGATAGGGAACTGACAATATCCTCTGCCTTCCGAAGAGAATCGAAACTCCTCTGCTCACCCCCGTGCCGTAGCCTAATTACCGCCGGATAAGCGAGGAAGGGCTGGAGACCAAGCGCCATCATCGACCTCAAAACCGGAACCAAGCTTTTTCTCTTGACGGCTGTGGCTGGACTAAAGTCAGGAAAAAACAGCAGCGTGACATTGTCCTGCGTGCATTTCACCAGATAAGCCTGCCGAGCACCCTTCAGGATCTCTGATCTGTCATGCCATCTGAGTACGCGGCCGATCGGAGCCCCTCCCTCCGTCATACACGCGATGTGCCCGGTAAATCTCGATGTTACGACCATTCAGGGAAGGAATCCACTTGGAAAGTTTAACTCTGAGGAAACCATCCACCTTGTAGCCCTCCACCCCCTCTGGTAACTCCACCAGTCGTATGTTATTCCTTCTGCTTCTGTCCTCAATATCCATCATCTTCTTGGTGAGTCGCTCCATCTGATTTCTTAAGTCCGTGACTGTCCTCCTATCCTCACGTGCAGCCGCTTGAACGGAATCAACCCGGTCACGTGTCTGCTTCGCCGCGGTATCTATCGCCTCAAGCTCCTCTCTTATCTCTTGAACAGACTTGTTGGTCGCTTGTATATCCGCTCGCAGTTCAAGCAATGCTGGAATCAGCAGAGACTTACTGCCGAAGTCACAACCGAATTCAAAGTGCTTTGCTGTTCTTTAAGTGCTAGCTTAACACCGTTAGCAATAGCATCGTCGAGATCCTCTCTGGAGATGGTGGAATCTTTGAATTTTTTCTTTATTGGTGATTGCCCAATCTCTCTTTTCCGATCGCCTTTGACTGTTGAAGTATTCATGATGGGTCTGATGCAAAGTGTTTCGAAATTTACTGACAGGATAATAAAATATCTGACAAAGTCAGCAGGGCGAAGGGTCACGTGATCTCTCCCACCTTCTTTTCTACAAAGTCCCTCCTTCTGACAAGCGCAGTCTGCTCTGATTGGCCAGCTGACACATTGCATTGTGATTGGCCGAACACCACAAGCACGAGTCGAAATGTAATGCCCCTTTCCATAATCGCAAGCTTTAGCTTTCAAAATAAATGTAAAGACAGTTAATAATGTCCTTAGTTTTACCATCAGTTCAAGCCCCAGAGGGGAACAGTCACGTGACAGACACAGCCATGATGCTCGTTAGGTCTGTCCCGATTCGTCGATTTTAGTTGACTAGTCGACTTTTAAAAATCCTCAACTTAATTTTGCTCGCGTCAAAACACCGGAAGTGGCGCATTTCATGAATCCGTAAAACACATTATTAGACTATTTTCCAAGACTGCATGATATATGAAACCCATTTAAAATACATAATTGTGAATTCACAAACGCTATGATTTAATTAAATAATTATATACAATGCAGTTAATTATTTACATGCGTGTAGGTTAGTACGTGGGTCACACCGGGCTCCGTTCACAGCGGCTCCACTGGAAGTTATAATTTACATGTGTATAGCGTCTTAGGGTTAGGGTTAGGGTAATCTCTGCATGTTGTTGTGAGTTTGGGTTTATTATAACGTTCATCTGGGAACGCAACGTGCGCCATTTCATCAGATTTGTAAGGTAAATCCTTTATAAATCTACACAAACACAGGAGAATACATCGCAATTTCAAAATAAAAGCTCAAACCCTCACTCTGAGTTTACTCGTTTTGATGTCCACATATTCATTTAATTACAGTGGCTATAGCATTTCTGTCCTAAAGAAATGGACAAATATTAAAGATTAAGTGGACATTTGAATTAAATGGTGCTTGGTCAATATTAAACAAGGATTAGATCTCGCAGTAATGTGTAAAAACAATCATCAGGCCTTTGGCGCCCCCTGCAGGCCTTTGTTGTTATGCGTAATGTACATTAGCTCATTATGTATTTTAACAGTTTTGTTCAATAAAACCATATGATTTCTTGCTTTTGATACTTTATTTGAACTAATTATTATTGCATCATTGCTATTATATATGTATTTTAACAGGGCGATGGGGAGGATCCGGAGGGCCGAAGTGGAACTAATGGCTCCGGCAATCGACGTGGAGGCGTGGATACGAAAGGCCGCGGTGGAGCCGGAGTGACAGAGGACCAAGGTGGAGCCCAGGGGATGGAGGAGCCTGAAGGAGCCGGAGGGACGAGGGAGACCGGCGGAGCCAGTGGACTGCCGGGCCATGGAGGAGAGAAGGGAGCTATGAGTCATGGTGGAGCCGCTGGGTCGACGAGCCCAGAGTCCTGGACTCTGAGGCTGGAGGCAGAGACAGGGGATCCCCCAGCCATGACGCCAATGGAGACTGGCAGACCCGCGGTGAGCCCACCGCACAGATGGTGGTCTGAGGGTGAGCAGAGGGGCTACCAGACGACAGCAGAGGAGGAGGCAGGAGTGGGCGGGAGGGCGGGCATTTGTGAGTCTCTGGGATCTCGGGGCTGCCCTTGGGAACAGAAACCCTCTCTTGACAGGACTTAGGAACAGAGGCTCTCTTTGGGCTGGACTTGGAAATAGGAGCCCTCTCAGGGCTAAACTCAGGAACGGTAGCCCTCTCTGGGCTGCATTTGGAAACAGGAGCCCTCTCTGGACTAAACTCAGGAACGGGGGACCCCTCTGGGCTGGACGTGGAAACCAGAGCCCTCTCTGGGCAGGACGTGGGAACTGCAGCCCTGTCTTTTGCTGGACGTGGGAACAGGGGTGACAGAGGGCTCCAAAGAAGGAGGGAGGAGAGGGGGCAGATCAGCATCCCAGTCTATTAGGTCCCCTTCCGCTTTCCCTTTACCCAGATCCATAGACAGCTCACCCTCAGTCATGTTGCAGTGGGCGGAGCTCCTCTCCGCGATCTCACTGGCCACGGCTTTCTTCCTCGTGGCGGGCGTTTTTCCGGTCTCTTGCAACGTGTCAAACTTGAATATTCTTTTCCGGTGATTTTGAGGCAGATACTCTTAGTCTGAAACTCAACACACATCAGTCTAATGTAGATAGCACTGGCAAAAGCTCATTAAAGGGCATGGAAGAGGCACGCTATAGCGCACCTTTTGACAAACTTGGGGGGTATTTTAGCTACAGTCACCAAACTTGGTACATATATTGTTCTCATCAAGCCGGACAACTTTCTAATTTACAGTCATTAGTTACGACCAACAGAAAGTCGGCTATTTTGATTTGAATGTGAATTTTTGGAACAATATGGCTGTGAATTAATGCATACTCCTCAGAGGAGAATTATACTATACACAGGGGCGGACTTACCCATTAGGCAAAGGTAGGCGACTGCCTTGGGCCCCCAAAAGCCAAGGGCCCCCTAAAATGCTTTTCATATACGAGATGCGCATTAAGCGCGGACACGCGAACGGTTGCTGTTTTCTGTGTTTATTACCATGACAACCGTATGCGTGTCCGAGTTGAACGTGCTTCTTGTGTATCCTGCTTGTAGCAAATGAAAATATTATGCATCTGACGTTGATTGCCGCGCGAGCGCGAGGTCTCTTTCTCAGCGCGCGCACTCCCCCCTCTCTCTCTCTCTCTCTCTCTCTCTCTCTCTCTCTCTTTGTGTGCGTCTGCTCAGTTCAGCGAGCGTGTTTTTTTCAGTTAAAACACAGATATGTTGCTTCTCTAATTTTACATGCAAGTAGGCTATAGCCGAAATCACAGCACAGCTATTGTCTTTATCTTATGTGTAGCCTATTTGATTTTATCATACGACGGCTCGATTATCATGATTTTGTGCAGATTAACATCTTGGAAGGGAGAGCTGGTGTCTTAATGGGTCGTGTTTCAGTCACTATTTCACATTCCTCCTGTTGTCTGACAACAGAAAAACATACCAATGAAAACAGTTTTATTGAGAATTTAACTGCATCAAAATACAGTATGTGGCACAGAGAGGCAAACAAATGTAATAATAAATAATAAATGTACATTTTGCATGTTCAGAAGAATGAGCTGCCCTGTCTGAAAATGTAAACATGTGTGTCAGTAAATTGCTCAGTGCAAAGTAAAAGAAACAATAGAAATGTTTTTTTCTGTTCTTTTTTTCATGTGTCTAATAGACATGGACAAGTTCTTTGAAGAACATCTATGACCTATGAAACATGTCTCTTCATGCTCTATGTATGTTTACTATGGTTTCACTAATAATACACATATTGCATAAAGCATCCATATGTGTCCATGCGCATGTTGAGATGAGAGTATTACAAACTTGAAAAGTATTAATTTAAAGTACATTTAGAACAGATACAAATGTATTAATAGAAAATAATTTATTTAGTTTTTTGTTGAAACTTGTATCTCAACGGTAAATCAATTGCTATTTCCTGGTCTACAACATGAAAGAATAAAAGTGTCTGCTAAATGAATAAATGTAAATGTAAATGAAAGAATCCCATTATAACATGATAAATGTAGAAACATTGGACACTATGGGGCACCATTGTGCAGCAGCAAGCATCACGACAAAAAAGAAACCTCAAGGTTGATCTAGGTAAATTTGTGCAAATTTATAGGGCCCCATTCCTATATTTGCCTGGGGCCCCCAATTCACTAAATCCTACTATACACACCAAACTTTGTCTACATGATGCCAAAACATTGAGGAACTTTGAGTTTGTGTGTTGAGTGTGGGAGAGAGAGAGAGCGAGAGAGAGAGAAAGAGAGAGAGAGAGAGAGAGAGTCTGTTTAAACTTTTCATGGTGAGCGGAATAACTAATTAGACAAGGGAGAAACTAGGTCACAGGGAGCACATGGGGAGGAAAACAAACACAAAACAGTCCATGGGCGTGACAGTAATAAGAATCTAAAAAAATAATTTCTTGTAATTAGATTAAATTTCATTTTAAAATACTCATAATCAGACTACATTTACTAATTACATGATTAAATATTATTCACACAATAGCAATAATTTATTCATAATTTATTGATTCTCCCTAGTTCCTCTTTATCTTTTAAATGTTCCTTTCTAAAATAAACTACCATTCATCAGAGAGTTTTCCAGTTTTGTGGACATTCACACAAAGACCAGTCACTAGTCACATCAATTGACCACCAGATTTACAAAAATCATTGTTTCAACATTGCATCAACTACTGATGAACACATTAATGTTTATTTGAATTGTCACTCAGTAGGTTATTTAACCGTGTATTACTATGTCTTTGGAAATGAGGCAACCAGGTTGTCGGTTAAGGTTAAAAGGTAAAGGTCTTGGACGGTGGACTGCAGCCCAGCCTCAAGACCGAGGAGCATTGGGGCCAACGCCACATTTGAACCATCTAACGTGAGAACCACACCTTTCTCCTTACCCAACTCTGCCAGGCTGTGATTAATGACCTCGCTTACATAGGAAGAGACTGATGGATCTGCCACAAGGTCATGTGCAGCAGCCTTACGTAGACCTTTCACCACATCGAGCATCTGAAGACCTGGATTCACAGCTTCAATGCTCTCCACAGCTCTAATGAAGTCCTTCATGTACTTTGTGTTGGTGGCTGATGGAAAACCAGGGGGAAAACACAGAAAACAAGACAATTTTAATAGTAATCTTTTTTACTCAACCACAGGTATTAAAGGAGTCATATTATGAGTCAATTTAAAAGAAAAAAATATAGAAACCAAGCAGTAACCTTTATTTAACCAGGTAAGTCAATTGAGAACCAGTTCTCATTTACAATGATGACCTGGCCAATAGGCTGCATAAAAAGCAGGTACAAAACAATAAAGACATTATACAGTTAGGTATATGTCATGTGGTCATGACATGTGCATCACTGAGGTCTTCGAGGTAACTCTTGATGAGGTTGGTTTCAAAGCCAGCAGCCTTACATAGACCTTTCACCACATCAAGCATGTGAAAACCTGGATTCACAGCTTCAATGCTCTCCACAGCTCTGATGAAGTCCTTAATGTGGGAGGGAAAGGGAGGGTGGGTCACAGTAAATAAGAACATTTTAATAGTAACCATTCTTCCTTAAGTCATTAAAGGAGTCATAATGAGTCAATCCAAAAAAAAAAAAAAGGTGTAGGCTCTTACATTTTGCCATTAATGTAAAAGCAGAGTTTGAAATCAGTCACATAAATTACTTTTACTACAATTTCATTGTGCTTTATTTTTTTGACCATAAAAAAAAAAAGAGTGCTGACATTCTTCAAAGTGTTGTTCATGGCCAAAGAAAGTCATCTGTGTTTGAAATGACACGAAGGGTGAAGTTAAATAAAGGTAACTTTTGAGTGAACAAAACTTTGGTAATATATCTAGTGCTTGTACCGTCAGGGATCTGGAAGGAGGTCCCAATCACAGAGTGAGTGACAAAGGTTTATTACAAAATAGACAGATACAAGAGGGTAGTGAGGTGTGCAGGTGACTCAACGGCAGGAACACAGTTAACAGAGAGAGACAACTAGGAAAGAACACTGGAACAGCCTTGGAAAATCAACTGGCAAAATATCAGCAGAGGAAGCAGAAAGACCAGGCAGCTGGAGATGCCCGAGAAAGGCACCACAGAGCTGAGCTCAGATACTGGTTGACTGCAGACTCTGAAGGGGATCAGGTGCCAGGCAAGGGGAACCAGTGGTAGGAACTTACGGGAACAGGTCAGGACAGGAGCTCTTACAATACAACAAAACAAGACAGGGCAATGCTCCACAGGAACACAAAGGCAGGCAGGGGGCTAGACAAAACAAAATAACTGATAAAAAAATAATTATTTCCTGTTTATTTTACATTAACCAACACAAATAACTAAAAAAATATATATATCAACCAAAAAAGGAAACAAAATATCAGGGGCCTGTACCATGATGGTAGATGAACAAATTCAGAGTTATATGATTAGTTTTGAGTTGACAAAACCAGACCACTCCAATCTGGCTTCATTGGTACAATGATGCTGATCATCAGCATTCTTTGTCAACTCAGGCTTGATCCTGAGTTAATGGAGCCCATGCACATGAATGTGTGACATCAGTGACATCAACAGCCAATCACAACACAGAGCAAGTGTAATTCACTTCTCGCGAGAGACCCAGCGAGATGCAAAACTTTTGTTAAAGGTTAAGAGATTAAAGAATATGAGGAATTTAAATGCATTTCCACTGAAGTACTTGTCCATGAAAAAGGACAAAAAGGAAATTATCTTGCTCTATCAGTGCAGTCACAAGTGAAACTTGTGAAGTTAGTTAGTTTATAATATACATGACAGAGACTCAAACATGTAAGGTCACATGTAGCCATTTTTAAAGTGTTATCTATTGATTCTACCACTTATTTACATATGATCTGTATAGTAATATTCATTTAAAATAAATACTTTATAATAATTTAAGCTAAAAGTGCTTGTGTGTAATGAATTAATAATAATATAAATCATATGTAAATTGTAATGACTAATTATCATTAAAGCCAGACAATTTTGTTGTAATTTTTTAAGGTACCTAATAGTGACCTTTAATTTTTTAGCAAGAGAAGCTGGGGGAGTGCTCACATCTGATTGGTCCAATTTCAGTTTGAGATCTCTAAACCAGAACATAACCTGCCCCGGAGCAGGTTAGCTGTGGAGTGCAAGTTAATATGGCAATGAACTCAGCTAAAAGCCAAGCCACTTTCATGGTACCTAAAACCCATCATTGGTGCAAACTAAACTGAAACTTACCTGGCTAGCCAGCTAATCCGGCTTCATGGTACAGGTCCCAGAACAAGGAGAACTAGATGAATACTAAAATAAAAGCAAAGAGATAAAAACGGACCAAATCCAAAAACAAGGAGCAGGACAAGAACAAGGAGCAGGACAAGAACAAAGAACTACAAGGGACTAGACAAGACAAGGGCACAAGACCAACCGGGCAAGGAGACAGGAACACATACTCAGCCACAGACAGAGACAAAGACGGTGACAGTGAGGATGAGAATGACCACAAACCGGCAAAAACAAGAGGGTAAGGGGACCTATAAATAGGAGGAAACCACACGAGGAACATGTGAGAACAATTAGACCAACAAGGACTAGACAAGGGCTAACAAGGGGGTGTGGTAAAGAGGAAACTAGGAGCAGGGGCTAGAAGAGCACATGGCTGTCAAAAACAACAACAACAAAGCAATGTGCTGACACAAGACAACATAGACACAAGAAACAAAGACAAGACAAACGGGTGTCAGTAGAACCCTAACACATACACATAAATAAGTAATTATTACTTATTTATTCATTATTATTTAATTACAGTAATTATTCAGCACAATGACTAAAACATTGAATATATGACTTACCTTCAGCAGTAAACACCACAAGCAAAGAAAGAAGCAAACACAAGTGCCAATCCATGAGGACATAACTTGAGAGCACTGAAGAGTCTCTGTTCACTCAGTCTGGTGCATTTACCCTGCACCTCATTACGCCTTATAAATACATGCTAACAAATATTATAAAAACATTATGAAAATGAAATATAGTGCATTCATTTAATAAAAATAACACTTTTTAAAATCTGGTTATGGCATCTTTAGCAGCAATAACTGCAACCAAACACTTCTAATAACTGGAGTCTTTCAAAGCTTTGTGGTGGAATTTTGGTCCAGCGACATTGGAGAATTTTCAAGCATGAAGTGCCCCTTTAATGTCCTGCCACAGCAACTCAATTGGTATCTTATCAGGACTCTGAGAAGGCCACTACAAAACTAATTTAGCTTTTTTCGAGCCATTCAGTGATGGACTTACTCCTTTGCTTTGGATCATTGTCTTTCTGTATAATCCAGTTGGCAACTAGACTGAAGGCCAGACATTCGTCTTCATGATGTTGTGGTAGAGAGCACAATTATAATTTTTTATTCTCTATTGATAGAATTATTCATGCAAGAGAGGCATGTTGTTCCTTCTATGTTTTCCTTGAATCTTTTGTGACTTCCTGGATGAGTCATTGCTGTGTTCTTGGAGGAATTTTGGAAGGTTGGCCACTTCTACAGGAAGGTTCATTACTGTGCCAAGTTTTATTCATTTGAAGATAATGGCTCTCGCCATGGTTCTTTGGAGCCCAACAGCTTTTGAAATAGCTTTGTAACCCATCCCAGCAGTGATGTCTGATTCTTGAACAATTCGTTCTTTTGAGGTAATAATCAGCAATATGCATTTACACATATGCCAATTTATTTGAATGTTTCAGTATGATCATACTATGAACCTGAAATGTTAGAAATATACATGCAATTGATGTCATTGTGTGATAACATTATGCGATACATTTACATTTTAGGATATGAAACATCCAAAAGAACCGGTTCATGGAAATGAATGAGACTTCCCATGACTACGTGATGTATTTGAATCAGCAGAAGTTGTATTTTCATCTGCGGAAAGACGCCAATATCATAGCGTGTATTGTATTTACCTCAGAAATGTTATCCAATGTTCACAGTTCATTAGTTAGCATAAAAAACACTTAAGAGGAGCTTATTTACTTTTAATTGTATATGTATGTTTGAATAAATCTGGCATGAAGACAGGTGTTTATGAAAACTACCTTGTATGCAAATTAATTGTATTTAGTTTTTGAGTGTAATATTTATATCTGAAAATAACAGTTAAATATAATTTCTGCTGTTAATTTTTACCTGTAATATTATAGTAATATAATATTATAACCTGTAATATTATAGTTCCCTGTATAATTTACAGTATTAGTTAGGAGATTATTTTTTTTCCTTAAGAAAATCAAACTATCGGTTCCAGCAGATATCATTCTGAATTAATCGGCTATTGGTGCATCTCTAGTAAATTAGGGTGGCGATGTGTCTGATCAAAATAATGTACTTGAACATTAGTGACATTGGAACATCGTAAAGGTACTTTACTTTCGAGTGGTTAAAAGCAAATTAGATTTTGACAATTGGCCTTGATTAATGACTACTTGACTTGATCAATCTTTATTGTAATGTGTAATAACAAATAATAACAATAGATATGATTTTCAAAAGGAATTTATTATGCATTTATTATGACCGATACATGTAATACAAGTACTGATTTCCAGAGACACAATTAGCTGATTGCGTTCATTGTTGATGCCACAGTCCTCAAGGCAAATAGCTCTGTAGAGCAAAGCAGAGAAACATACACAGTTAAGGTCTGAACTGTTATTGCAATACATTCTGCAAAGTCAGAACCAAGTAAGAATAATAATGTGTTTATCTTTTACCTGGTAACGCTCCCATATCTGGATTTCACGGTAGAAGGTGTTTCCTGGGCAGTCAGTGGAAGTAGCTTGCCTGTGTCCGTATAAGGAGTAAGATGAAGACAATCGACCACCGTTCACAGCACAGCTTGTGAAGTCGTACCGCACCATGTCCATCGCACTCTTGATGGGGAGGGTGGAAGTATAATCTCCAATAAAGCTGACACCATAGCCTTTGGAGTTGTACCCATAAGTGTGGGCACCGACCCAATTCCAGCCACGGCCCTCATACAGATTTCCATCAGAACCTGCAACAAAACTACAGGGGGACGAATAATGATAATTATAGGAAATTAAACTGCATAATGGGCTTTATGGTCCAATTTGGGGCTTTCCTAACCTGTATCCAATGTCAGACCATCCATTGCTTTGCTGGTGGTAGCGCTGCATGGAGCGCATGTCACTGGCACATTGATCAAAGGTGGTGCAAGGCTTGGAGGGTTGATATGTGTGGTGGATGAAGAAGTATGGTACAGGGAGAGACAGATAGGAGGGAGAACCAATGAAAGCTGCAGCTCCCCATTGAGACCTTGTAATGATGTTGGGACAGACTTGAGAGGGAAAACGCAATGTGAGAACCCAATATTGCTACTGACAGATTGCAAATTTCTCATAAACAATGTGGGCTACTTGGTAGTGCTTAAATTATTTTACTTAACAGTAAAATAATATAAAATGTCTGTTAAATATAGCAAAAAAAAGTAAAGGTGCAGTATGTAATATTAAAAGCTAGCAGTTGCAATGGGTACTGAAGTCCAAATTCAATATATTGGAGAGAGTTGTTTCTCCCTTCCCCTCCTTCTCAGACTCACCTGGGTTGCCAGATTGAGGACACGCAACAGTAACAAGCACAATTGACAATGGAAGGTGATTAATTAACTATCCTCTGATTAATTAACTCATTCCTTGATTGGTCTTGTATATATGTATACGTATATATATTCCTTGTGTTGATGAGTTCCATTGTCCTGTCTACGTCTATGTTAAGGTGTTTTCCTAAGTGAGTTTTGAAGTAAAGACTGTTCTCTTGGATTATTTGTCTATGAGCTTTACTTATACGACAGCTTCCCATGATAGAAGACAGGGCCCATACAGTTTGAATTTTGCAGCGTTTTCTTTCTTTTTTTGTTTAGTTTTCTCCCCTCATAGACTTGCCAGCTGTTCAGCTGCTCTGCCTAGAGCAAGGAGATCGCTCCCTCGAGGACCACACGAGGGACTTTATAGAACTGGCTAAACACACCACATTCCCTGACCGCTTCCTCTGCGTATTTTACCACACTAGCCTTAGTGAGTGTTCCAGGGTAAGCCTGCCCATGATAGGTCCTGGGGGGGATTTTTTCGCTTTCATGTGCTGGTGAAAACAATTCGCCATTCACCATTGGCCTTGCAGAGGAGGCCTTGCAGCCCCACTCCAAATCCAGAGCCCAGCCAGTCAACTTACCCACGCTGCACAGAGCTAATGCCTGAGCCCACTGCAGACACAGAGACAGACCCTACGTTCCATTTGGAAGGGCTCATCCCTATGCTCTAATCCCTTTGAACCTCTTACCCCGGACGGTAAACCCTTTGAAGGTATTAGGGCACAGGGATGAGCCCTTCTGAATGGAATGTAGGTTGTGACGCCAAACAACTTCCCTGTACAAAGGATCATGGTGTGTCCATCAGCTGTACCCTTCGAAATCCTTCATTCCGAAGGGCCTTTTGAAGTGGCCAGTCTTGAGCACTTCAATTTGGAACGACCCTTCAATATGGTGGCCATGTTTGTTTTAACACCAAAGTACCCTTCGGAGGGCGATATATCCCGTTTGGAACGCCCCGAGAATCTGCCACGATGATAGTTCCAGAACGAATAACTGAGCCGACCATCACCCCGGAGCCCGACCTGACCAGGTGTGTGAGCCGGCAACATCCCCAAGGTTGTACTTGTTGAGTACCAGGGCATAGATAGTGAAGCCCTGCCCACACTCCAGCCGCTGAGGATGAGCTGCAGCTGACCTCTGCAATAGTAACTGATATTCTGGAAGTGTTTGATCCCCTGTTTCTGACCTGCCTCTGCCATGAGCCGCCAGCTCCACCATGGCCCTCAAGGTCTGCGGTGTCACCCTGGCTCCGTGTCTCCTCGGCCTCTGGTCATACAGCCTTTTAGATAGATGCAGAGGCTTTTAGGACGGGTAGAATCTGCAATCCCTGATCAAGTGCATTTGCTGTCTTTCATGGCCACAATATGCTGTATTTTCCAACAGCTGGCAACCCAGGGTGTCGAAATACTGCTGTGTAAATTGGCAGTGGGCAGAATCCCACAAACCAAAACAAAAACACACTCCAACACGGAATGTGCATTTCAAAATAGAATGGGTGCTCCATTTTTTTCAAAGAAATTAGTATGTGAACTTAACATGTTTCTTAAAAATCTGCAAACATATTATGGAATGTTTATGCTTTAGTACAGTCAAAAAAAAATACATACAGCATCTTTAAGTCAGTTTAAAATATACAGTTAAAAACAAAAATTATAAATGAAAAAAGTTATATTAAGTAAGAAAATGTATTTATTTGAAGATATAATTAAAATATTTTCATATGTGAATAAATCAGTCTGTATGTTAACATTGGTCCTTAGTAAACTGATTTACTTGGTAGTTTAAAATTATAAAACAGAGTCAGCTTAGAATTTCATTCAAAAATATAATGAAAAAGTTATACTAAGGAAATGTATTTAAAATATTTTTATCAGTATAAAATTGTTAACATAAATAAATATGTTTAATTACCAGCATACACATGGACAAACTGGTCAAACCCTTCGTTCATAACGTCATCCAGCCTCTTCCTCTCAGACTCGTTTAAGTTGCGGCGAACTGTTAGAGCCTGGACCATCTGGCTTTTCAGCAAAGAGAAGCTGACGAGCTTTTTGAAGTTCATCCTTCGTTTCTGACTGATCAGACGGGGCGATGCGTCCAACCCTGCAGCGTCAGGCTGGTGGCTGTAGTAACTCTTCAGCAGGTCACTCAGTGATTGCTCACGATGGTTAGATGAGGAAACTTCTGACCCGAGAATGAACCCGTCTATACCTCCGGTTATTAGAGCGTCGGTCGCCAAGGAGGGCAAATCAGAGAGAGTGTAGACCTGTGGGGACGAAATGCTATCCCAGAATCCTTTAGTGCCAAAAGGAACAGTGGTTTGCTCATTGTGGACGTGATGTAGAAATGAGGCGACCAGGTTGTCGGTCAAAGTTAAACGGTAAAGGTCTTGGACGGTGGACTGCAGCCCAGCCTCAAGACCGAGGAGCATTGGGGCCAACGCCACATTTGAACCATCTAACGTGAGAACCACACCTTTCTCCTTACCCAACTCTGCCAGGCTGTGATTAATGACCTCGCTTACATAGGAAGAGACTGATGGATCTGCCACAAGGTCATGTGCAGCAGCCTTACGTAGACCTTTCACCACATCGAGCATCTGAAGACCTGAATTCACAGCTTCAATGCTCTCCACAGCTCTGATGAAGTCCTTCATGTGCTTTGTGGTGGTGGCTGAGGGAAAAATCACAGGGAAAAACACAGAAAACTTTAATAGTAACCATTCTTCCTTAACCACAGCTATTAAAGCAGTAATATCATGAGGAATCAAGTAATAAGAGCTCATTGTTGTACTGTGACTTTTTAGACCCCAAAACATCCTCCCCAATCCATAAAATATCCCACACATTTACTGAAACCAAGCAATAAAATCAACTCTTTGATATGAGTCTAAACTGTATTGTGAAAATGACATTACTGAAATTAATATTTTAAACATACACAAACATAAACTTTGTGTATTGACACATTTGATGTCAATTAATCTAAAATGCTATAGGTTCTTATGTTTTGTCATTGATGTCAAACCTGGGATTACGTACAGCAATGCTCCGGTGTGTTCATGTGTGTGTGTGTGTGTTTGTGTTTGTTGACTACTCATTGACGTGTGTGTGCACTTGGATAGGTAAATGCAGACCACAAATTCCGAGTATGGGTTACCATACTTGGCCACACGTCACGTCCTTTTCCACTATTTTAAGTGAATAATGAATATATTTTGGTCTGTTACTCAAACAAAGCTATCGTACAGCTTGTCACATTAAACACTTTTACTATACTTTTATTTTGCTTTTTTAAATGTTTTGACCTGATTATGAAAAAAAAAACATTCTAGATATTCTTCAAAGTTTAGTTCATGATGGAAAAATGTCATCTGTGTTTGAAATGACAAGAAAAGTGAAAAATTACATAAATGTAACTTTTGAGTAAACACAATTTAGGTAATATATCTAGTGCTTGTGCACATATATAAACCAGTTATTATTCAGCATAGCGAGTAAAACATTGAACATAATATGGCTTACCTTCAGCAGCAAACACCACAAGCAAAGAAAGAAGTAGACGCAAGTGCCAATCCATTTGGACAGAACTTGAGAGCACTGAAGAGTCTCTGTAATGCATTTACCCTGCACCTCATACGCATTATAAATACATGCTAACACTTATGTAAGCACAAGATCTAGCTTTGAGAAAGTGGCAGATGCTTTCAGTCTGTTTACAGCTGAACAAACCAAAACCCAAGTACTTATTTTCAAAACAAAGTCAGAAAAGATATATGTAAAAAATCTTAACTTCTTAATGGACATCACCTAAAAGTTTAATGTATTATAAAAGTGTTGTATGGGGGGGGGAATTTATTTAAAAGTAAAAAAAAATAACACCTGTTTTAAAGCTTACCTTTGTATGTAATCTAAGAGAAAAGTGTTTTCTCATTGCTAGTAATCTTTCAGATATGTTTTATAATTCTAGCAAATATTAACAATATTAGTTCTTCTTGTGTATAAGTGATAGATGAAGCGTCTATTTTGGTCTTACTCCATATCGAATCAGCCTTTGAAATGATATGTTTTATCACAAGGTAAACAACCTAACCAGTTCACCAAATGGAAAAATAGTCAGGATTTTCATGGAAATTTGGAAAAGTTGAACTCTTATATGATAGAAGTGAATTCGGGTAAATTGGGAAAGTTTTGGCACTGAAATTACTGAAAAAAAGTCTCAATTATCCTGAATAAACCATAAAAAATGTTTTGATCATTTTAATCTGTTCTGAAACGGAGTTAACATGTGACCAAAACTATGTATATTCTATTCTATTCTATGTATATTTTATATATTACATTATTATAATCAGCTACATGTTAAACATATTGCAATTGATTCTTGAAAACATACAGATGAATCAGGACGATACTAAAATACTACATCCAAAAATTCACATTGTGGCTGTTTCACTTCTGAAATTACGTTCAAAGCATAGAATCATAGTTTTTGGTGATTATGCAATAGTGAAAAAAGTAGATATTTGTGCAGGTGTTTTTATGCTTCTGAATCTTGGAACTCACTGCCATGTTTTGTTTTTGTTTTTTTTAGATCAGAATTAAACTTGGACAGAGGTTTGTATCACTTTTAAATTTATTTTAAATTTACAAAATATTTTATATTGATGTGATATTCTATATTATGGTTTTGCATTTGTATGGTTGTTCAAGAGGAAAAGTAAACAAGTTGACACTAAAACAGCACACCATTTACAATAACAAGCTGACATATATTATACAAAATGTACATATTCATAATATAATACGAGTGTTTGTGTACAGTTCATGGTAAATTAGTATGCAAACGCACACATAGCCAAACTGAACTCTGAATATTCAGAGTCTCTTTTTAAAAGAATATCTCTTCATCAATTCTATTTCTAGTTTTTATTTCTCTCTTGAACAGAGAGGGAATTCAAACTCAGGTCACTTCTTTTGTGTTGACTGATCACTGTGTAGCAGGAATCACCAATAACACCTCAGCGATCCATTCCAGTGTTATCCTGGGGTTGCCCTTGGAAACAAGCCACTCGTAAACGTTCACAAAATTCCAGCTCCTCCTGCAGGAAAGAACATTTTTTCAAACATTTAAGTCATAATGAAACATTATTCACAACCCATTATACTGGCAAAATGTGACGTGAATAAGAATATTCAATAAAACAATGGAAGAAAATGCTTAAATTCATTGGGAACTGACTGGCTCAGTATTATTTACATAAATTATAGTATTTCATTAACATTTTGAATTTAATTTTTATTTTAACTTATTAATTGTATTAGTTTTTATTTTTAAGATTTCTTTTTTAGCTTTACTTTTATTTCATTTTTAGCAATTATATAACTTTAACTTATTTGTTTATATTAATTATTTTATTTATGTCAGTTAGTAGCCAAGACAACAGATTTCTAATTTTCTTTTAAGTTTTTCACCCAATATTTATATTTTATTTCAATAAAAAATTTACAATTTTTTTTATGGTTTTAGTTTACGGTACCAAACTTTGACTGGCTCATGAACAGTGGCAAATCTATTGTTATTTGCTAATAATGTGGACGAATTGTATGATGTTAATGTTAAATACCATTTAATTAATGTGTAAGATTATAGAAAGGCTGCATTAGCTACAAGGGCAGCCTAAAGCATTGCATAATGCATCTATATTATTTTTCCCACCCATGTTGCTCATATCTACATGTGTGGCCTAGGTGACATGAGCTTAGAAGGAAAGTCACTTCAGAGGCAAAACAAGTTAGTTTTGATGATGGATTGTCTTTAGAAGAAAATGCACCTACAAATCACAAAAAAATAAGACCAGGAAAAAGTAAATAGGGTCCATTTTGATTTAATGTTGATTGACACCCATCCCACAGACTGTTCTCATTGCTGCCCTCAGGAAGACATCTCCGCAGCATCCGATCCGCACTAGCCGACTGAGGGATAGCCTTTTCCCTCAGGCTATCAGGCTAATGAACAGTCAGAACTAATACACCCTTACAGCACACTCCCACTTATATGCCACGCACTGCACTTTAACTCCACAGTTCAAACTGGACTACACGTACACACTGCACTAATACAACAATCTATCTGCTACCACTGGATACCATCCAATGCACATCCATGATGTTTGCGTATCCAGCTTATGTACAATCTACTGCACCGTTGCACATTACTGTGTATGTATATATGTGTACATAATAGTGGTGCAACGGATCACAAAACTCACGGTTCGGATCACGGTTCGGATTTTGAGTCACGGATCGGATCATTTTTCGGATCAGCAAAAAAAAGTTGCTTTACTACTAAAGTCAGTAATAAACCAAGAACAATTACACAAATTAATTAGATTTTCAACCAATAGATAGATTTCCAGCCTACAACATAAAATTATAATTAAAGACAGTAACAGTAGTATTCAGGTGCAGAAATGTAAAAATTAAGTGTAAAACACAATAATGCTTACTGCATAAGTTAAATACAGATGATTAGCAGACAGAAGCAGGTGTTATAGGCTGCTGTCTCTTTAAGACTAAATGCACGGACCAAATACTGACACACATCCGGTTTCTTTCTCGGCTGTATACGTTAACTTAAGACATAACTGACTGTGTTTACCAGATCACTTGCCAAAACGGGTATTTTAACATAACTTTGTGTGTGTGTGTGTGTATGTATCCATCCGTTGAGGCGTTGTCTGAAACGCGGTATCTAAATCACGCCTCTCTTTCTCACGCTCTCTCTCTGCGTGTGCGCGCATCAGTGTGTGCGGCAGCGGCTGAGCGCAGAAACGGAGCGCGTGCAAATGATAAACTTTCACTCTATGTTAAACTTATCAGTTGATCCGCGAATCACATGCGTGCCGAACCGTGAGGACTGGTCCGTACGGATCACGGATCATCTATGATCCGTTGCACCCCTAGTACATAATGTAGAATGTGTACATACGGTGTATAATGTGTATTGATAACTGTAAGTATGTCTAACAGTACACTTTGTGTACTGAGTATGTGTATATTGCACATTGTCATCTGTATAAGTCTGTAAGTATGTAATGGTACTGTCTATATGTGAATTGTTTCTGCACTGTCTGGAGCACGCTCTCAAGAATTTCACTCACATGTGCTGTGATGATGTGACAATAAAAGTGATTTGATTTGATTTTAACATTAGATTTGAACATGAATGTGAGAGTGAAGAACAAAGTAAAGGAACAAAAAAACAAATAAAACAATAGTTTACCAGGCTCTCCTCTCGCCCCCTTAGGTCCTGCACTCGCTGGTTGAGCAGTTCCTCAAAGCCAATCGATGGATCTCTGCAATCGCTCACACCGCGGGGAGAGTCCTCAACCAGACTACAAATACATGTTAAAAAACAGTCAGAAACCAAGTCTCAAACTCCAAAATGTATTTCCATCAGCAAACTGCAGTTTTGTTTTAATCATGCAACAATGCTACTAACCAGCAGAGGGCACCAAGCACATGTTCATGTACAGAGGAATGAGGGGAGCGAAGAACTGACACCAGCTGCTGAACCATCCCCATAGACAACACTGTATCTGAAAAAGAAAGTAGGATCGAACACATGAAACACTAGCTATGTTTCCATTCAAAGTTGCAAATTTAACTTGTGCGCAAAATTGGATGATTGCATAAAACATTTGCGAATAAAGCACCGTTTCCATCCAACGAGTCAAAAAGAACAAAATAGTCACTTCCTGATAAACTGGCACTAAATATAACTAAGTAAAGTAAGGGAAGCCACTAATGTAATCATTTTCAAATAAATTCCTTGCACCCCAGAGTGAGCAGACAAAGCACAATAAATGTGGTCATTGCCATCGGCGATGGATAGACTTTGACGGCAGACTTTGCTCAAGCATTTCAGATGCTGTGCAACGAGATCCGTCCACTGGTTACTCCTAGGTTATGCCATCCCATCACGCAAAGTCACAAAGTCAAAAACCACCTCAAGCAAGCATAAAAACTGTGAATTAAGAGATTTTTCTTTTTTTCTCAATTCAGCATTTCCATCACTCGTTTCTGATGCGATACTTCAAAATGCGCATAAAAACAGGGTGATGGAAACTGTTACTCATACAAACTGGACTCTTGATGGTCTAACAGACTCCAGAATCAGAACTACCTTTGTGTTCTGGATGACTGGTCAGAAGGTTTAACAGAAGGAACGCTGATTTAGTTCTCAGTTTCTCACTGTCTGACTGCATCCCCCTCATCAGCACTGAAAAGCCATCATGTGACAGGAAGTCCAGCAGACCTGTTTCCTGTTCCCGGACTAAACCTGCAAGAGACAAGAGTTGAAGATTCTTAATTGCAGAGACAGTATAAAGAGGAGAATTGCTACTGGAAGCCTTTCAATTTTAAAAAAACAATGTTGGGTCACCAACCAAAAATAACCAGGTTTATCAACTTTTTAAAAGACCAAAAATATTCCATGTTTCCACAAATATTGTGCATCAAATGCTATAGTATTTTGAAATAAGCTCATCAGTCAACTGGTAGAAATGTTTGGTCAAATCAAACATCCCTCATCCACAAAAACAAAAGAGAATATGACCCAGAGTCATTTAAAATCAGTTGTTTTCTTTCATTAATAATTGCTTGGATTATTTTATAGCTGTACACACAAAAAAAATCCCAAAAAATGTGCACACGCTGCGCTGTTATGCAGAGGAACCTTGCATCTTGAGCTACATAAAGCAGCTTATTTCAATTTAGATGTAACAATTTCTTCTTAACACAATATATGGTCACACGCTTTGTGAATATCCTGATATCCAATCTAAAAACTTGGTCAATATCAATCAAGACTTCTACCTTTATGCACATTTATACTTACAGGACACTGCATAGAGTGCTTTAACTCTAACTGTGCTGTTTGCGTCATGATCTGTGAGTTGCAGGAGCTTCAGCAGCGCCCCCTGGTTGAGCAGGTAGAACTGCACCTCCGGCATGTTCTGGGCACAGCTGGCAACGAGCTGAGCCGCCCTCCATCGAATCCCGGCCTCGGAGTGACAGAGACACCGTGACATACACAAATCCAGACCACCCAGCTTCATCAGATCTGCAAAACACACGGAGAAGTGATGCACGTGTTAGGCGTTACAAGAAAGACAACAAGAAGTTTTGAAGAGCAAACACGCACACACACCTCTTGCATTGTCCAAGTTCTCGCAGAGCTCAGAAAGCATTTCCAGTGCTTCCTCTCGCTCATCCTCCTCTTCCTCCTCCTCCTCCTCACTCCCTCTCTCCTTGCATTCATCTCTACACAGCACTTCCAAACAGCGTTTCATCTGCTCGACCTCATCCATCTGTCCTTTACACACTTCCGCAAGAGCTCCTCTCAGAAACGCCATCCTCTAGAAAGTTGGATAAGAGAAAGCATTTTAATATGCAACACTAACATCAACATAACAGAATACACTCGTAAATCTGTCGGGACACATTTCAGAGATTGCGTGGCGGTTGGCGCTACTGTTTAGAAGGAGCATTATGAGTTTTTCCAACCTCTTGCGTCATGGGTTCTCGTGGAGCTGGATCTTCAGAAGCAGAACCGGCCTCCACGGCCATCTGAAGCACACCTTGCAAATTACGGGGGTGATGCCTGTTACCTCTGCCTTCTGCCATCTACGGAGAAAAACATGCATCAACACATCGTTTTCCTGTTAGTCCATAAATGCTTTTTAAATAGACCTAGTAAATACATTCATTATTAAAACTTTGTAAAGACACAATCACTTTCAATTTGTAATACTAAATATTTGTTTGTTTGACTTTTTGTAGTAACCGCTCCTGTCACGCTGAGAACTGAAATGCTTTAATTTTTTGACATATTTCTTATTTCACTTACAAATATAATAACAGATGTTTTTGACATTTTTTTAGATTACTTACAGACATGTATAAATACGTAATTTATTGCATTTTATTTTAAATAACATATCTGTACATTAATTTAAACAATTTAATGTTTTTATCTACACTTCAACATCTGTATATAGTGCATTATTGGTTAATTTCCTGTTTTTCTTATATTAGTGTAATATTCCATCTCTACCGTGTTATTCCTATGCACTATATCTGTAACTTAATCAAGTCAAATTAATCAATTTAATTTGACTTATCTTAATCAAGTCAAATTCCTCGTGTGTGTAAACATAACGTTACTTGGTAATAAATCCCTTTCTGACTTCTGACTCACGTCACATTTTCACGTATGTATTTCTGTGATTTCGCTTACAGATATTTCATCGAAGATGATATGTTTTAATGTATTAATTTCTATTATTTAACTTACAGATATAATATATCTCACAGACAAGCGTCCAACAGACAAATATACAACTAAACTGAATCACATTCTACTCCAGTTACAAAATAAAGATAAACCAGGTAAACACGGGACAAAACAAAGCGGCCTTACCTTTGAAAACGCCGTGTTTAGTAAGTTAGTAGTATAAGTTACACAGCCGTGTGTCAGAGAGCTTCCCAGCAGCAGCAGTAATAACGTGCTTGAGCTCCGCTGTTATAAACGCACCGCCGCGGCTCCGGAAGCTTCCAGATCTCTCGCCGCACACCGTCCGCGGCGCG
Organism: Aspiorhynchus laticeps; assembly: GCA_023376895.1. Taxonomy (NCBI): domain Eukaryota; kingdom Metazoa; phylum Chordata; class Actinopteri; order Cypriniformes; family Cyprinidae; genus Aspiorhynchus; species Aspiorhynchus laticeps. Next base: position 14,782,962 of record CM041794.1, read on the forward strand.
CGCGTAAACCGTCATCGACTTTACCGTAACGACTTTTGATCATCCTTTTAAATCAATGGCCAAGGGGAAGAAATAGAAAATTAATAAATATTAATATTACAAGGTCCTCGTTTTAAGTGGCGTTTTTTCTTCTTCTTCCCAGTTTTACACTAGTAACTTATATTTGTTTTTTATTTGCTTTCATTTTTACTTATATTTTTAAAGTTTACAAGGTTTAAAAATGTAATTTGGTAGGTGCACCAAAATATATAGATCGAGAAGTGCATTAAAAAGTTTTTTTTTTCTTTTTCTCAAAAGAACAAAGGTTATTACAGTCACATTAAAGAGCAAATGTTACAGTCACATTATTTACATTATCTGCCGGGGGATCCGAAATGCTTTTTTTTATGTAAAGAGCCGACTTTTCATTTTTAATGTGGTCAATTTGTTTAGCATGTTTACGGTAAGGCGCAAAACGCGTCCAGTGTTGATAGCGTATGTGTGCGTCTCCGCGCATGCGCGTTTGTCATTGTCCGCAAAATGGCTGCGCTCGTGGGCGTCCGCGCGTGTCTCTCCGGTAAGTTACAAAATGTGTTTTTTTTTTTATCGCGTGACATTGACATTGTTTACAAGCTACGAGTGTTTTGCGTGTGGAATCTATCATTTGTACGTTTATATGTGAATGTCAGTGTGGACAGAGGAGGGATGCTCGGGCGTTCCGTCAGCAAGGTCAAGTTCCTCAGCCTGTGTCTTATGTACCATAGAGATACAGCAACTTAAATGACAGGAACGCCTCAGGTCGTGCATGCATAACTGAGAACCTGACCTGTGTCAAGATTAGACTTCTGGGAAATGGATTAGGATTGTTTTTGACAGCTGTGCAAAGAGACTGAGAATTTGATTCATTAGTTTTGTGGTGGGTTGATTCATGTGATAATGGACCCTGTTTTTAATTGTTATCATTGTTAAAGGGATGTTCGGACACATATCTGAATCATAAGACCGTATAAATCTCATGTAGAGGAGTTATTAGGTTTGTGTATGTGACATAAAGCAAATCCCCCCCCCCCCCCTGTGTTTTCCAGCTCTGCAGTTGACCTCCCCGAGTTTACTGCACAGCTCTTACAAACTGGTGAGTATTTTCATCTTCAAATGTCCATAACTTTACACAATAGAAGATTTCATTGAAATGCATTAGAGTTATAGTATTATTTAGGATTATCGTAAAGTCAAATCAAAATATTGTAAACTGCATAATTATTAAATCCAAATTATCTCAACCCAAACCCAACATTTTCCCTTTTTGTTTAAATGACTTCATATATTTAAATGATTCAATATTGCAATGTATGACAAATAATGCCACATAGGTATATAGGAACATTTTACATAATACAAGTTCTGTTGAAATGTATGAATGTTTTTTTTCCCTCTTAGTGTGCAGTTCCTCTAAGTCGAAGGAATTACGCAGCAGAGGCAAAGAAGGTTTTCTCTCGTAGTAAACCCCATTTGAACATCGGGACCATTGGTCATGTAGATCATGGTAAAACCACACTGACCGCTGCAATCACCAAAGGTAAATTAATGACTTGCTTTTTGGTCCTAGTAATCAAAAATTGTTGCGCTGACTGTATTTTCTTCATCTGTTGCGTCAGTCCTTGCCGAGGCCGGTGGTGCACGTTATAAGACATATGAGGATATAGATAATGCTCCTGAAGAGAAGGCTAGAGGAATCACCATCAACGCCTCGCATGTGGAGTACACCACCGCCAACAGACACTACGCTCACACCGACTGCCCCGGACATGCTGACTACGTCAAGGTACTGCTCACAGATCACATATCTGATTACACTACCATTCAAAAGTTTGGGGTCAGTAAGAGAAGAAATTACTACTTTTATTCATCAAAGATGCATTATATTGATCAAAAGTGATAGTAAAGACACTTATAATGTTACAAAAGATTTCTAATTCAAATAAATGCTGTTCACTTGAACATATTATTCATCAAAGAATCCTAAAAAAATGTATCATTGTTTTCACAAAAAAACTGATGATAATAGAGGAAGAAATGTTTCTTGAGCAAATCAGCATATTATAATGATTTCTGAAGGATCATGTGACACTGAAGACTGGAGTAATGATGCTGAAAATACAGCTTTGAACACAGCAATAAATTACTTTTAAAATATATTAAAATACAAAACCGTTATTTGAAATTGTAATAATATTTCACATTATTACTGTTTTCAAATAAATGCAGCCATGGCGAGCATAAGATACTTCTTTTAAAAACATAAAAAAAATCTTACTGACCCAACATTATTGTGTGTGTATATACATGACCATTACATCTGTATTATAAAAGCATGTCTCTGTCTGAAGAACATGATCACAGGCACATCTCAGATGGACGGCTGCATCCTAGTGGTGGCGGCGACCGACGGTCAGATGCCACAGACGCGTGAGCACCTCCTGCTGGCGCGGCAGATCGGCGTGGAGCACGTGGTGGTGTTCGTTAACAAAGCTGATGCCGTGGAGGACAAGGAGATGTTGGACCTGGTGGAGCTGGAGATCAGAGAGCTGCTCACAGAGTACGGCTACGACGGCGAAAACACACCAGTTATTATTGGATCGGCACTCTGTGCTCTAGAGGTAAGGATAGAGATGGAGAAAATATGTATCCTGTAAAGAAGTAAAAAATACAGTAGTATTGAGAAATATTTTTTAGAGGTCGACCGATTGATCGGGATGATTTTGGGCATTTTTTAAATTAATCGTCATCAGCCGATTGTGCTGCAAATTAGGCCGATTTATAGGCAGGTGCATCTGCGGGCAGCTAAGCGTTGTTGTGGAACGCTGTACCGGAGAAGCTCTCTCCCTCTGAGGCTGCGTGTGAGACGGAGCAGCTCACACTCTGCAGCCGCGCCTTGTTCACACACCGCTTCAGCTAACGATGGCCGGGCAAAACAGTTTGTTTCGAAAGCGTAATTACGTTTTATCCTACTAGAATTGATGCCAGAAAGTTATCATATTCATAAGTGCAACAAGTCATTTGCATGTGAAAGTAGAAACACGTGCAATTCAGACGAAACTTCTGGGCTGATTATAACATGCACGTTAACTTTCCTCATGAAATGTGTCTGTGGGTCCGACAATAGAGTGGTGGAACTATGATGTCACTTTGTAGGCAAAAACCCGGAAGCGAGTTAACATTTGAGCACTTCCGGTTCCCTCGTCCCAGAGTCAATGGGTTTTTTGAATGGGATTTTGGTTAAATTTCTTAAATAAGGTCCGTGGTTCACACAAGCTCAAGATACTTTCACGTTTTATTCTATGACATAAAACACACCAGTTACACCCCACTCGTGTTTTTTTTTTTTAACTGTTATGTTTCTTAAAAAAGACGGTTGCTAACAAGTTGCTAAATGGGACTACAGGCGCTGTCGGAGACATTAAACATCATCACGCCGAACAGTTTATCAATTTACAGTACTTTCCAATTGTAGTATAATTTGTAATACAATTAATTGTAGAATAACCAGAGGGATAATAAGTCTTCGGAGGGAAGATGCTCATTTTATCGCTTAACGTTACTGATGCGGAGACTCTGGGTTCGTACCATAAGGTAAACTCATATTACAATTATTACATGTAAACACCACATTTACCGGCTTTACGTGGTGAAAGTGAAACTTTAATGATGCATAGTGCTTAAAGCCACGTTAAAATTAAATGTTTACGGCCACATGAAGCTGTTAGAAAGCATATAGATTGAGGATTTCCTAGAAGCAAGGATAAAATAACATTTTGTGTGACCACCCTAACAAAATGAGAGCTGAAAATGTGGTATTTTGTTCACTAAAATAAGTTTAATCTTAACATATCCAAAAACTCGCTCACTCTGCTATTATTTAATAGATTAAATGCACTAGAATTTTATTGAATAGTACGTGGGGATATGGTTTTAATTAATATATGCATATTAATCAAGGATTTATTGACTTTTAATGCACCTTATTTCGAAATGTACAGAAATACGTGCTTTCAAATGTCCTTTAGTTAAGATTATTTCATTTATTCACTATACTATTTATTACTACTGTCTCATTTCAGTTTCAGTTTGGCTCTAGTTTTGTATTTATTCCAGTTTATATGAAACTGTTCATGTAGCGTGGATTAAAATTCATACACAGAGTAAATACTTTTCACTGAACGTTAAAAATAAGTCTGAAAAAGTTGTCGGGAGCGCGGTGGTGGTGACGTTGTAGGCAAGCGACCGTGGTGCTGTAGTTCGTTTTCTAGCCTAAGTTTAGCTTTTTAGTTCTGGCACTTTTATTTAGGCTTCAAAATTCATCAAAGTTATATTATTTTGTGAAGATTATCTTGATGGACAAAACGTGTTAATTTCATGAACTATGGTTGAACACAGAGCTTATTTTTTGCGATAATCCAAAAGCCTATGGAAAAATCATATTGGCTTTTTGTCGAGGAACCAGTTTCATGCTAACAGCCGATCCGCCTACAGAGTGATGTCATAGTTCCCCCACTCTATAGCCTCCACGATGTCATCGCCAGTGTTGTCAGATTGGGCGGTTTTGAATTTGATTGTGCGGGTGGACAAAAGTTGAGCTGGTTTGGGGTCAGTTTGGCGGTTTTCAAACATATAAATTGTATAGACTAATTGGTTAACAAGCAAGCCCAAGTGTGCATATATTGCATCCAATCAGTCATCATGACGTTACTAAACACACGCACACTGCAAAGAGACTGGTGCTGACATCACGGCTGCACTTTTAGCCAATCACTAGGGATCGGCAGACAGACGTGAAGATTCATGAGTGATGGGTTTTGTCATCATTATTTTGTTTTAATGAGTTAAAAATGGCTCTTATCAACCTTGATTGACATATTCTATCACATTATTTTGATATCTAAAGTGCCCCTATTATGAGTAATGAAAGGTTCATATTTTGGTTTTGGGAGTCTCCAACAACAGGTTGACATGCATGCAAGGTCAAAAAACACTTTCATTGTCTTATAATATGCATTTATTTTACCTTACGACTCCCAAACGATTCGTTTAACAATTCATTTGTTACCCCTCCTTTGCGTGACGCTAATCTGCGGTGATTGGTCAACTGGTCTCATTTTCATTTCATCATGCCTGTAATGTCTGATAAAGCAGCATTTGTGAGTGCAGTGCTGCTTTGTGTACAGCGTCACCGGGGAAACCGCTATTTTTACCGCTCCAAAAGCAGCACCTAGTGGCAAAGAATGAATTTGCATTTTCATTCAGACCAACTGGAAAAGACCAACAAGTGGGCGGGCAATATGCTAATGTTTCATGTTGATGTCAACATGAAACGGCTTGGGATTCGTTTTAAAAACGACTCGTTTCAATAATTCAGAGTCGACTCTTTCTTTTGAGAGACAATAACTTTATACACGGTGCACTTTCAGATTTAAAACTTTGCAGGATGTTTTCATTCACTTAGAGCTGTGTTACACACTGCATGAAAGGTCATTTTTAAAAATCCATAATAGGGACACTTTAAAGTTTTGGGTGTTTTTTTTTTGTTGGAGTGGGCAGGTTTTTGTGAGCTTTGGGCTGGAAATCGTCTATCCTATCTGGCGATACTGGTTATCGCTCATGGCCAGTGCACTCTTAAGCAGTTATGAGCAGCATGCAGTGTAATATGTGTGAATTCTTTTGTTTTTGTTATCACTTAGATTACGGCCATTTGACTTATAGCAGTGTCCAGTGTTTCCCATACATTGATTTTTTTGGGGGGGGGCTCGTAACAATTTCAAAACTGACCGCCGCAAGTAGATTTTATAAAAGGCTTATACTTCGTTGAATAACACTGCATGTTTTAAAAATTAAAATGCGGGTGTTTTATATGAAATGTATCTTTGAAAAGAACCAACCATTTTCAGATAAGCTTTGATATCATTATAATATAGAAAATCGGCCAAAAAACCGCCTTCATATATTGGCATCATAAAGCTACCCTGATTTCTCAATTTTGGCATCAGTCAGAGAAAAACCCATATCGGTCGACCTCTAATATTTTTACAACTAATCATTGAACACCAATAATAATTACTAAGAACTGAGCAACATCCAAACAGAATACAGTTTGTTTAAATTGTAATGCATGTATATGTATAGGCACTTAGGCAGTGGTGAAGAGACTGGAATGATGTGTTTTGAACTGTTAAATCACAAATTACAGTGCTGCTGTTATGAATGTGTGTGTTCAGAACAGACAGCCGGAGCTGGGTGTAAACTCCATTATGAAGCTTTTGGAGGTGGTAGATAATTATATTCCTTTGCCAAAGAGAGATCTGGATAAACCATTCCTGCTGCCCGTAGAGGGAGTCTATTCTATTCCAGGTGTGTTTTCTTCTTGAGGTAGTGCAGATGTGGTATTTGTGCGAAAAGTTGTGCTTTTTTGCTTCACCTCTGAAATGAATAAATTTAAGGTTTATCTGAATTTAGGTTTAAATTTAAAGTTTAACTGTGTGAATCCTGTGTGCAGGTCGTGGTACTGTGGTCACTGGCACACTAGAGCGAGGAACGATCAAGAAAGGAGATGAATGTGAATTTCTCGGACACAGTCGTTGCTCTAAGTCTGTCATCACTGGTGAGAAAATATTTCCTGCTCAATGCATAAACATGCAAGTAATCTTAATAGGCAGTACTTTAGTGTGCAAAATATGGTTAATGTATTTGCTATGGATCTTACATTGAAAATCACTGATGTCTTATTGTGTTGTGATGAGAAAACAAATCACCCTTTGGTATTTGAATATGGTTATTGGAGAATTTTATTTTCAATATTAACATATTTAAAACTGAAAGCATGAAATTGCATGTATTAACCACTATTATGGCAAGCCAACTGGAAACAGTTGTTGTTTTTTTGTATTATGAATTTTATCTTTGGTGTTTAAAACTATTAAAATATATATTAATAACTATTAGATTAATGTGTTTAAACTAAAATAATAAAATAAAACTATTAGGTGAAAAGTTTAGAAATGTTTCCTTGGCAGCTAACTGAAATAAAATAAGTTTAAGCTGATGTTCTAAAACTGAAAAAAAAAAAAAATTCAAAGCTGAATAGAAATATTTAACAACAACAACAACAAAAAACTAATAAAAATGACAAGCACAAATTATTAACTTAAACTCAACTTAAAATGAAAACTGAATATATAAAAGTACTAAAATTATAAAAAAATATAAATAATACTAAAACAACAAAAATTATTATTATGTTTAAAATAAACTAAGTTTAAATAAGTACTAAAATTGCTAAAGCTAAAAAATACACATAAAAAATCTAATAAATCACAACAATAAAATTACTAAAATTAAAATATGAAGGTAAAAGCTAATTCAAAACATTAATAAATACTATTGTACTATATAATTAATAATTATTTCTCATTGGGCACCAAACAGGATAGCTAAAATCAAATATTTTAAGCAATGAATGACTTTTTGGGGTCCAAGAGGGATATGATTGAGCTTTACACAGAAATTCAACTGTCGCTCTGATTTTCTGTGTTTCTTGCTCGTTCCCTCAGGTATCGAGATGTTCCATCAGTCTCTAGAACGGGCGGAGGCGGGTGATAACATGGGCGCTCTGGTTCGCGGTCTGAAGAGGGAGGATGTCAGGAGAGGCATGGTGATGTGCAAACCAGGATCCATCCAGCCACACCAGAAGATCAAAGCTCAGGTGGGAGAATTTTAAAACCATAAACATCAGTTCAGCAGCTCTGTCCTACTTCACAAACCAATCAATCATTTAAACTCTTCGTCTTCAGGTCTACGTCCTGAGCAAAGAGGAGGGTGGCAGACACAAGCCGTTCTGCACAAACTTCATGCCGATCATGTTCTCTCACACCTGGGACATGGCTTGTATAGTAGAGCTGCTTCCGGGGAAGGTATGTTTTAACTGTGCAAATACTGAATATCAGCACCAGAAATGTTTACTCTAAATTTGTTGCTCTCTTCATCTCTTGTCTTCATAGGAGATGGTGATGCCGGGAGAGGACGCGTCTCTGATCCTGGCCCTCAGGCAGCCCATGGCTCTTGACAAAGGCCAAAGGTTCACGCTCAGAGACGGCAACCAGACCATCGGCACAGGCCTGGTCACAGAAATCATCCCCATGACAGAGGACGACAAATACAACTGGGGCTGAGAAAGACGGCAAGAAAAGAGGAAACTCTTTGAGACTCTGGTGTCCGAAGCCTTTTTGGACTGAAGTTCTAGAAATGTCACTCTAGAATTGAATTGCGGCCCTGTTTATATTGCAAAATTAAATCTGTTTGCTAAGGAGGATGTCTTTGTCCTGATTGCTGATGTCTTTGTGAACCCTTAAAAGATGTGTCCACCAATTTTCTACATGAAGAAGCAAGTAAAGTATCACTCAGATTAGAAATGTGGAATAATCTGTGTCCATTTTAGCACATCGAAACATGCTCTGCTTTCATTATCCTCGGTCTCATCTGAGCTATCAATTATTCACAAAGAGAAAAACAGTACATTTGAGGAAAGTTTCCAAATTTAAACTACTTGGCTTGTCATTCCATGCCGCTCATCTACAGACACACATTGGGCTCTTTTGCTGTCTGTTTTCTGGTCATCTGTCTAAAAAATTGAATAAAATTAATTGAATAGATCTGTAGACTCGGGTTTGTCTGTTTTGCATTTAACCACTTTTCAACAATAAAAAATGTAATAGGCGGAAAAGTGTACAGTGATAATGTACATTGCAAATAGATTATTATATATTTTTCAAACATTGTAACACTGAGAAGCCAATTTTTTAAGTAATTTCTTTAAAGTGTGATGTTTAAATCAAAACATTTGAATATTATGGTGAATGATTGTGTGTAAAAAGATAAAATTCTGAAAGAGCTAGGTCTGTTCTGAATCTGTTTGAAATGCTTTTCGACAGTAAACTCATTCAACAGGTCTTTGTGACATTTACTTTAATATTATTACAACAATAAACAGAAAGTTCTTGACAATAGCAACCCAGATGATGAATTTCACAAAGAAACGTCATGATCATAATATTAAAATGGAGACTTCAAACAAGCAGAATTGCATTAAACAAAGTACTACTGTGATGTAATTTGATATTTTACTATTCAAATAATTGCATTATGTAGAAATAATACATTTAAATAATGAATTTAAATGTTGAAGTAAGATACGACAAGGACATTTCTTGACATTTTTGTGATATTTATCAGTTTATATCTAAATACAATATACATTTTTTGGAATAGCCTAAATATTTTTCTCCACCCAGATCGCACCAGCTAAAAGCAGTTTGAAAAGACCATCTTAAAAGCAACAGTAGGTAGATTTGTGAATTTTTGCGACTTTGGAGCCCCCCATAGTTAATTAAGTGGAATTCACTGTTGCAAAAATACCACTGTCGTAATTACAGACCATCCCTGCGTCCCAATGTGCACACTATCCACCCTATCTGCCCTAAATAGTATTGAAAATTACTACTATCACATAGAATTTAGGATAGACAGTATGCACATTGGGACGCAGGTCTGGCTGAACACATTTGCTGCTGCCGTAAAGCAGTCCGCCGGTTTCGCGGAAATTCGTACCCGCTCACCAAACTTACAAACACCCAGAACAGACGCTTCAGGGAGCCAAAGGAAAGAAAAAGAAGGTTGAAGGATGTTGATACGGATATTTCAAGGTAAATTAAATAAAAAATGTGCTAGAGGAAATTAGCAACCTTTTAAAATCAATCAATCAAATCTGCCATGCGACATTTCGAGTGAAACTCAGGATTTGATTGGATAGTGAAACGTGGGTTGTGTCATTGTTCCTGAATTGTGCCCTAAATGACTATGAAGCAAGTAAATAGTCCATTTTGATTTCAAGTTCAAGGTTGTTTTTGATGTAGCCTATACAATTATCTAGCTATTATCCAGTAGCTGCTCTCAAAGGTTTACATTTTAAAAATAAACTCTCAGTTTCTCTCTTTTAATTGCAATTTGACTGCAGTTGTCCATTTCTCTGCATCTCTTTCATTCACACTGTCTTCCTCCATCCATCTCTGTCTGGAACTAGACTGGGATTCCATTCATCTGCTCATATGAATCTGAAACAAGCGTTTGCACACACACTTAATCACATGTAAAGAGACACGCATGTCTTTAACACATAAACACACACTCACCATCCTCCGTGGTGTCCTGGGCTGCTGTGAAGTCTGTGTTGTTGTATACACAGTCTGGCCCGGTCATCATTTCATACGACTCTGGAAGGAAAGAAAATGACAGTTCTTACAGTATTTCATACCGTACATGTGCATATAAACACACAGTGACATATTTACCAGTGTCTGTGTGTTCCAGAGCGAGATCGTGTTTTCCATCTTCATCGGGATTGATGTAGTCTATGGCATATTTAAGAGAGGCATTCATTTGTCTAATATATATTAAAGTTAATAGAATATCAGATCCATGTGTTTGATCTCTCACCCTCGTCTTCAGTGGCGTGTCGCAGTTTCTGTGTCTGTTTGCGAGGTTGAGCATATAAACACTCCTCCATGTTCTCATACGACTCTCCATCTGGAATATTTGATATCATATATTATATTATATTGATATTAAATATCAGATCAGACCCCAAATACAACTTGGGCTATGTCCCTTCCTACAGGACTCCAGTCCAAACTACATTAAGAACTTCGTCTATTGAGGAGATTTAATAAGCAGTCATAGCTTTGGAATATATAGTGATAATGTTTATTAATTAGGACAAAAATATTTCAATTAAATAAATAAATATGCCTTGAACAGTTTCAGACCATTTTCTGTCCTCCTTAGCTGTAAAATGCTGGGTTATTATAGTTAAATAAAATTAAAATGATTGAAAAGTTTTTTGTTAACTGAAATAAATCTGATACGTAAAATAAAATATAAATATTAGATTAAAACCTGAACTAGAAAAAAAAGTATTTGAAGAATGATTTTGAAGCAGTAAAGAAAGTAAAAAATAAATTAAACCTATAGTAATATTAAAAATATTATAATAAAAAAGGCCAAAATCACAAAACAAAACTACTAAAAAAATTACAATTATAATAGTATACAAATAATACTACAATAACCTGGGTCTATACTGGCCTTCTGCAATTTCTGTAGCTTGCACTTGCAACAACAAGCCCTATTTTATTAATAACTTAAGTAAAATAAAGTTGTTAATTCCTCACCACTCACCAGTATCTGTCAAATTGCTAGGCAGTTGTAGGGTGTTGTGATGTTCCTGTGGCCCCGCCACTACCTCTTCCCCAATTGCATCTGGGTTAAGATAATCTAAAACCAACAACCATTTAATTGCACAGTAAAACCACTCACATAATTACTGCTGATCAGGATATACCTTCATCTGCAGAAACATAGTATGTGACTTTGTCTTGATTGCTGTAGATAGCTGCTTCTACATTCTCATATGACTGCGTCTCATCTGTCGAAACAAACAACAACAAAATAGTGACTGTGCTTTTTAGGGTTTATTTTTGTGGTATGTCAATCATCTTTTTCATAGAGATATTATGTTAAAACTATGATTTGATATTTGAACACTGTAGTATTTTACCCTTCTTGTTGTTTTCAGCGCTCTCCATATACCTCTGAGTACCGCTCTCAATGTACCTGTGACAAAACACACATTCAAAAACATGAAATAACCATCTTCTTAAATTGTAAGTTTCCAGGACAAAAAAAAAATAAGGGCATGGCTTGATTTAATAGTAATAGTAAAAGTTCACCAAAAATTTAAAATAAGATTAAAAATTACTCACCCTCAGGCCATCCAAGATGTAGATGAGTTTCTTTGTTCATGGGAACAGATTTGGAGAAATTTAGCATCACATCACTTGCTCACGAGTGGATCCTCTGCAGTGAATGGGTGCCGTCAGAATGAGAGTCCAAACAGCTGATAAAAACATCACAGTAATCCACACCACTCCAGTCCATCAATTAATGTATTGAGAAGCCAAAAGCTACGTGTTTGTAAGAAACAAATCCATCAAGTTGTTTTTAACTTTAAACCTTTGCTTGCTAAAATACGAGGCATCTATCCATGATATTGATTTATCCAGTGAAAAAATTGCCGTGTCTGATTTAGGAGAGAAATATGCAATATACAGGTGCATCTCAATAAATTATAATGTCGTGGAAAAGTTAATTTATTTCAGTAATTCAACTCAAATTGTGAAACTCGTGTATTAAATAAATTCAATGCTCACAGACTGAAGTAGTTTAAGTCTTTGGTTCATGCTCACATTTAACAAAAACCCACCAATCTCAACAAATTAGAATACTTCATAAGACCAATAAAAAAACTTTTAGTGAATTGTTGGCCTTCTGGAAAGTATGTTCATTTACTGTATATGTACTCAATACTTGGTAGGGGCTCCTTTTGCTTTAATTACTGCCTCAATTCGGTGTGGCATGGAGGTGATCAGTTTGTGGCACTGCTGAGGTGGTATGGAATCCCAGGTTGCGTTGATAGCGGCCTTCAGCTCATCTGCATTGTTGGTCTGGTTTCTCTCATCTTCCTCTTGACAATACCCCATAGATTCTCTATGAGGTTCAGGTCAGGCGAGTTTGCTGGCCAATCAAGCACAGTAACACCATGGTCATTGAACCAGCTTTTCGTACCTTTTGCAGTGTGGGCAGGTGCCAAGTCCTGCTGGAAAATGAAATCAGCATCTCCATAAAGCTTGTCAGCAGAAGGAAGCATGAAGTGCTCTAAAATTTCCTGGTAGATGGCTGCATTGACTGTGGACTTCAGAAAACACAGTGGACCAACACCAGCAGGTGGCATGGCAGCCCAAATCATCACTGACTGTGGAAACTTCACACTGGACTTCAAGCAACATGTATTCTGTGCCTCTCCACTCTTCCTCCAGACTTTGGGACCTTGTTTCCAAATGAAATGCAAGATTTAATTTCATCTGAAAAGAGGACTTTGGACCACTGAGCAACAGTCCAGTTCTTTTTCTCCACAGCCCAGGTAAGACGCTTCTGACATTGTCTCTGGTTCAGAAGTGTCTTGGTAGCCCTTTTCCTGAAGACGTCTGAGCGTGGTGACTCTTGATGCACTGACTCCAGCTTCAGTCCACTCCCTGTGAAGCTCTCACAAGTGTTTGAATCAGCTTTGCTTGACTGTATTCTCAAGCTTGCAGTGATCCCTGTTGCTTGTGCACCTTTTCCTACCCAAATTCTTCCTTCCAGTCAACTTTGCATTTAATATGCTTTGATACAGCACTCTGTAAACAGCCACACCTTTCAGTAATGACCTTCTGTGACTTACCCTCTTTGTGGAGGGCGTCAATGTTCGTCTTCTGGATCATTGCCAAGTCAGCAGTCTTCTCCATTATTGTGGTGATACTGATTTTTGACTTTCATGAGCTGTAAGCTCTAATCTTCAAAATTAAAACAAAAACAACTTTTGAAATGTTTTACTTTACATGTAATGAAACTAAAATATATGAAAGTTTCACTTTTTGAAATAAGTTACAAGAAAAAATGAACTTTTTCACGACATTCTAATTTATTGAGATGCACCTGTATATGCAGATCAAGATACTGTTTACAAGTGAAAACAGTCCAAAACAGTTCTAAACAAATATGTTTGTGCATTTTGATGCAATAGGACAACAGAAGATGGACTTTTTCAATGGAGGACGAGTTATTATGGATTATGGACTCAGGTTTTGGCCAGAAGCGATGGCTTTAAGTTAAAAACAATTTAATGATGGATTTGTTTCTTACAAACATGCAGCTTTTCATTTCATAAAACATTAACTGATGGACTGGAGTGGTGTGGATTACTTGTGGATTTTTGTGGTGTTTTTATCAGCTGTTTGGACTCATTCTGACGGCACCCATTCACTGCAGAGGATCCATTGGTGAGTGATAAAATGCTAAATTTCTCCAAATCTCTCTCAGTGAAGAAACAAACTCATCTACATCTTGGATGGCCTGAGGGTGAGTATTTTCAACCAATTTCAAAAAATGTATTACGTTATTTCTGATAAAAGTGTATATTTTAGCAAACATTTACCCATTTTACACAGAAAGAGACAGAGTAAAACTTAAAGAAAAAGGTATTGGAAAACTTAAATGCATCACCCAAAGTCGGTGTACGTGGCAATGTGTCCATTTGTGTTTGCCCTCTGCTTTGTGGTCACTGCAAGAAAAATGTGTTTGTTTAGATCATCAATCTAATATAATCAGTCAGCATTAAGTCTGTGTGAGTATTTCTCTGTGTCAGTGTGTGTATGTGTTTGGGTGTGTTTACACTAACTGTTCCTGCGGCGTTGTGTTTTGCAGATGTACGTGAACAGAACAATCCCATCAGAAAGGCTGATGCAGGAACTGTGTAGAGTAACCAATCAGGTCGAGATGCTAAACGCAAAACACACAGATAAATGAACAAGTGAATCAGCATTTGATTTATAATGACGTAATGCTACACACAAACATACCTGTGTTATCTGAGGGGTTTTTGACTGCTCTGAGATCAGGTTTGCTGTGGGACACATCATCAAACGTGGTTGTGATCACTTCTGTGTAGCCTGTGGACATGCATGGTCTTTCTTTAGAGTTGAAAGTTCATTTCATCATGCTGGTTTATATAAATGTATACATGTGATATAATCAGACACCAGGTACACATTACAGAACAAAATTTAAAACACTGTAAAAAAGATTTTTCGAATTTGTAAATAAAATAAAGATAATTTTTTACAAGAAAATACTATTTCAGTCTTTCTACTTCAAACTATGTCATGTTTAATCAAATCTTGTAATTTCTTTCTAACTATTTATGAAATTTACTAGCAATTTCTGAGTGAAAATTGTTTCAAATGAAATACATTTTTTCAGTGTACTATCTGAATCAGTTAATTAAAGTGTAATTGATTGCTCCAAGAAAAACAAGAAATTAATATTAGAAACAATTCTCAGAAGCATCAGGTCACTATCACTATTAGATCAAACTCTGTCTAACCCTCAAGCATCCTTCATATAGCAGCACTTATTTGGGCACAAAGGTCTCAGCTGTGATCCCAGTTTTGTTTTTAAATAAATGTCATATCACTGTCTTCGATAAAATAAAAACTATCAATTTATGCAATTTTTGTTACTTATTTACCTCTAAAAGTACCATATTTTTATGTAAAATATGCTTATTTTATGTTATATTTAATTACAATATAAATAATATAATTTTTAGTATTTCCCATTCATTTCCTGAATGACAAATTAAGGAGTTTTTTTTTTTAACCACTTAACTTTATTGAATCGAGTCCTCTTTGAGTGTGTGTGTGTGTGTGTGTGTGTGTGTGTGTGTGTGGTGTGTGTGTGTGGTGTGTGTGTGGTGTGTGTGTGTGTGTGGTGTGTGTGGTGTGTGGTGTGTGTGGTGTGTGTGTGTGTGTGTGTGTGTGTGTGTGTGTGTGTGTGTGTGTGTGTGTGTGGTGTGTGTGTGTGGTGTGTGTGGTGTGTGTGTGTGTGTGTGTGTGTGTGTGTGTGGTGTGTGTGGTGTGTGTGGTGTGTGTGGTGTGTGTGTGTGTGTGTGTGTTCAGGTGGCAAACTAACGAAAAGTAAGTCTTGAACCGCTCAGATTAAAGAAACAATTTTTTTTTAAAACAAAAACAAAATGATTTTGTCCAAATTTGTCCTGAATGACAATTGAGGGTTAAAATAAAAAAATAATAATAAAATCAGTTGCTGTTCAGATTGGCTTTTGGATTTCAAGTCATTTCAACTTATATTGCTTTTAAAAAATCGAGTTGAGTTGAATCTTGTATAACTTAAAAAAGGAAGGTGAAATTGGTTAAATGATTTTGATTAACTTAAAGTAATGAAAAAAAAAGCAAAAGTTGCCTTGACTAATTTTTTTAGAGTGGTGTGTTAATTCTGTGATTTTAACATTTGAATCAAAATAAATGAATTAAAACAAACAGATTTAATCTCTTCTTTAGATTTAAACCTTGTTCTGTATCATTGTCAGTCATCTGTCCTGTGTGTCATGTGTTCCCGCCTCTTGTGTCCATATTTGGTTTGTTTCCTGTCCTTGTTTCATGTCATTATGAGTTCATTTGTGTCCAGCTGTGTATGTGATTATGTGTTAATTATCCTGTGTATTTAGTTCCTGTCTTTTGAGTTTGATTTCGTCTGGTCTACTCGTTACTTCCCGGTGTATCTTGTCTGTCTGTCAGCCTTGCCTTGTCAACATTAAAGACTATTATTTGAGTTTAAGTCCTCGTCTGCGTGTTCCTGTATCCTCCCTCGTGTGTGCACCGTGACAATCATTAGTGAAATCACAAGGAAGAAACACTCTACTGAAAAGAATGTAATGACTTTTGTGGATTTGTCACTTTGGTTTGACAAATTTATTTTGAAAAACAGCATCATCTTCTAGATGTGCTTCATGTGACACCCTCACACTTTCAGTCTTACTCTGTTTCTTTTCATACGCGCTCACAGACAGATCCCAGGAGAGGGACTGCGTGTAGTTTTCTCAGCAGCTGCCACACGTTTCCTCTCTTTAACACACTGACCAGAAACAAACTTTTGCAACTGTATTTTCTCTGAAGTGATGGTTACAACTGCTGAAGCTCAACCATCAAACATGCACCCAAACTATCCAGCACCAGAAATATAGATATTTTAGATTAATTTTTAACTTTAATTAACAGTGTTGAAAAATTGCATGGCAATTAGTAGAGACCAAAAACAACATGCAATGCATTCAATTCAGTGTATTCCATATTTAAACATCTACACACATCCGCAATTACAAAAACCATTGCTTCAGTTCACACAATCTGTATATTATATGCATAACCATAGGTCTGTATGAACTACTGTAACAGACAGCCCTTTTTCTCTTTTCAAGTATTATATTAACTGTTGTCCTGATAAACATCAGCACTTGACTGACTCCTCTGTCTTTACCTTCAGTGATGGCCTCACCTGTTGTGTTCATCCTGAAGCAGCCGAAAGAAAACCTTGATGTACACTACACGCAAAGATGGGCAAACCTGAAGTGACAGTAAAAGAGAGGAGGAGAGAGACAGATGTGGCGGAAGAGACGGAAGGAAGGAGTAACAGAGAAAAACATCAAATGTACAAAAGGAGAAGTGAGAACGTAAATATGTTGTAAACAATCCTCACATGTACATAACTGTTTTCACAAACTTTCACGTAACTTATATGCTTAGCATTTTAATGCAAATAGTAATTAATTTAAGTATCATATAGTGCTGTCAAATTGATTAACGATTAATCGCATCCAAAATAAAAGTTTGTTTACATATATATGTGTACTGTGTATGTTTAAATACATTACACACACATGCATGCATATATTTAAGAAATTGATTAAATATATACTTAACTTATAATATAAATTATATATATATATACTACTTAAAATGTGTTGCAAATAAGATTTTATCAAGTAAATCCTACAATTTTTTTTTCAGTGTACATGTAAATATTTCTTATAATATAAATATACTACACACACATGTAAACACAAATTTATATTGGATGTGATTAATCACGATTAATCGATCTGACAGCACCTATATATGTGTGTGTGTGTGTGTGTGTGTGTGTGTGAATAGCCTATATACTGTATATATAGCCTGCTAGCAATACCAATTCAAATGCTCAACTTAGTGAAGTCATCTGTATTTTTATTGTATTTTTCTTTCTTCTTCATGCTTCACACAACAATATCATTTAAAACATAGCTAAAGAACACACAATCACAGATGTGTCTTTCCATTAGTAAAGTCCACTGACCCCTTCTCAAAGTTAAACGGGTGGGTGACAAGAACAAGTCCGATTCAAATGTCATCCCCAGATGTAAAGAGATGGCTCTGCGTCGCTATACGCACGCGCAGCCGCACTCTGAGATCACCGGGTAGCGCGCGCGGATCCACGAGCAGCGCCTGAGCGCGCGCGAGCCCTGCTGGCAGCGCCACCGGAGGAGCGTGACGCTCACGGACCACACCGGCTTACAAAACATGCCCTCCGGTAAAGAGCACGAGCGTTCGGCCGAGCACTGGCCCTCTTTGACGTATCGCGGCCAGAAACGCACGCCCAGATCTTTCCACACCGACAGCACCGGGCACCGGGTGTACGACCACAGCCACCGGCGCACCCTGCGCTCCGTTTTCGCCGCCGCTCTGAGACCGGTGAAATCCAGCTGCTGGAACTCGCGGGGAATCGCTCCGGAGAGTCTCATGTTGTCCTCTCGCGTGATGTCGGACCCGTTACCGGGAGTCGGTGGACCGACCGACGAGAAGACGGGGTCAAAGCTGCTGCCGAGTTTCCTCCGCAGCAACCGAGGGGCTAAATCCTTCTCTCCCGGTTCCAGCGCCGGGTCGGGGTCCTCGTGCAGGTCCGGTACCGGCAGGTGGTCGCTAGGCGACGGGCGCACGCGCAGCTGAAGCTGAGCGAGCGCGAGGTGAACGGTAACGGACACGCAGAGCACGAGCGCAGGAGACGCCTTCATTTCCAGTCAAGTCGAGAAAAGTTAATCAAAACTCCGATTTACTCAAGAAAATATAGGTAAAGTTTGAGACAGAAAACAATTGTTTTGAATCGCAGTTCTTGTTACAAAATGCTTGAGGAACAAATCGTCCAAAACAGTCAGATCGACGCTCCCTATAACGTTACCCCACAAACTACATTTCACTGACAGGTAATTGACTGACTAACTCGAGGTTTTAAAGTGAGGCACTGTGCTGCTCTTCGCTAACTGAAGCCGGTGAGCGGAGGTTTTCTCTGGAGACGCCAGACGCGTCACGAGCGTCGCCCCGCGGGTTTCAGCTCGACGCGTGTCACGCGCCCCCCTCAACACAGAAACAATCAACCTAAACTGCTAAACATTGTCATTATAGTATTATCTACGGTTTTCTCTCTCAAAATAAAAAAAGGCTTTATTGGCATGACTTAAAAAATACAATAGTGCCAAGAAATATATGAGGAGAAATACACTAGTGAACATTTGAAGTGGATCAAAACCGTTCATCAAAGCTGTCCTAAAACCGAAATGCGTTCTTGTGTTAGGACAACTATGATGAACTTTTTTGATCCACTTCAAATGACTTGACTACTGTACAGTAATAACAGTGAAAATATCATAATAGAAGAAAACCTTATAACAATTTAAACTTAGTGTGAACATTTGAACCACAGTGTTTAACACACATGGGTCACTGTGCTGGTCAGTATAAAACACACCGAGGTCAGGCATAATACACACATTATACACATTCACATTTCCTTGCCAATATTGTATTTTATATTCTTTTATTTCATTGTGACCATACCAGTAATAAAAGACCTGCTGTCTCTCTGAAGTGCATAACATTGTCATTGTAGTATTCATTTTAGTATAGCTATTTATATTCTCTCTCTCTCTCTCTCTCTCTCTCTCTCTCTCTCCTCTCTCTCTCTCTCTCTCTGCACAATCTCTGCTCGGGGGGCAGCCATGTTTGTCTGTGTCTGCCCGTCTCTATCATCAGCTTGTGTCCGCTGAGTCTGTATCTGGTCAACGTGCTTCTCAGTTTCTTATCTGACACTGTGTACAGATACTCTGCCATACTGTACTCTCTCTTTAGGGACAGATAGCATTGCATTTTACTCTGTTGTTGAGTTTGGGTTTGCCAATGAGTGATGTAACTCTGTTTGATTTGTGCAGTGATCTGATTGGTTCTGATGTTGTGAGTCAGAGCATCGTTAGATGTTAGTGAAGCATCAGGACTGAAGCTCTGGATCAGATGGAGGAAGGGCTTGCTTTCTTTGCTCATCTCTTGGTATTGCAGGGCTTTATAATGGTATGATTGGGGGTCACTGAGCTTCAGATGTTTCCAGAATTTAATAGCCCTTTTTTGTATCTTTATGATTAGAGGATATTTGCCTAATTCTGCCCTGCATGCGTTATTTGTTGTGTGCCGGTGCACGTGTAGTATATTTTTACAGAGTTCTGCATGCAGGGTCTCAATCGGGTGTTTTTCCCATTTAGTGAGATCTTGACTTGGGTTTGTCAGCGGACCCCACACCTCACTGCCATATAGTGCAATGGGCTCAATTACTGATTCTAATATTTTCAGCCAAATTCTAATAGGGATTTCTATAGGACATTGCCGTTTTATGGCGTAGAAGGCCCTGCGTGCTTTATCTCTCAGTTCATTCACAGCGTGATTAAAGTTTCCAGTGGATGTGATTTTCAAACCCAGGTAGTTGTAGTGTGATGTGTGTGCTATCTGGTTCGTGCCTAATGAAAATGTGTGTTGTGTTCCTTGGGATCTGGGTCTCTTCTGAAAGATCATAATGTTGGTTCATTTATATAGATGTTAAATAATGTTGGGCTTAAGCAGCAGCCCTGTCTCACTCCACGCTCCTGGGAGAGATACCTTGTACGTTTGGTGTTGATTTTTACGCCACATTTACTTTCAGTGTACATTGATTTGATGAGGTCATAGGTTTTACCTCCTATTCCACTTTCAATAAGTTTGTAGAATAGTCCTTGGTGCCAAATTGAGTCAAAAGCTTTTTTAAAGTCAATAAAGCATGCATATATTTTACCTTTATCTTGGTTAACGTGTTTTTCAATTAGAGTATGTAGTGTATAGATGTGATCAGATGTACGGTAATTTGGTAAAAATCCGATTTGACTTCTGCTCAGTACATTGTGTGTGGTGATGAAGTCTAATAGTCGAGCGTTTATTATGCTACTGAATAACTTTCCCAGGTTGCTGCTCACACAGATTCCTCTGTAGTTGTTAGGATCAAATTTATCTCCGTTTTTAAAGATTGGTGTTATCAAGCCTTGATTCCAGATGTCGGGGAAGTAACCTACACTCAGGATCACATTGAATAGTTTTAGAACGGCTAATTGGAGCTTGCTGCTTGTGTGTTTTATCATTTCATTTAATATCCCATCAGGTCCTGATGCTTTTTTGAGTTGGAGGTTTTTGATTTTTTCTGTAAGTTCTTTATCAGTTATTGGGAAATCTAATGGGTTTTGGTTATCTTTGATTGTTAATTCTAGTTTTTCTAATTGGTTGATTGTTTGGTTTTGCTTACAGTTTGTGTCTGTTTGTACTTTATTAAACAATGTTTGGAAATGACTTTCCCATATTTCTCCATTTTGTATTGGCAATTCTTCATGATCAGTTTTTTTCAGATTGTTCCAATTATCCCAAAATTGGTTTGTGTTCACGGACTTCTCGATTATTGTCAGTTGTTTTTGGGTGTATTGTGCTTTTTTGGTTCTGAGTGTGTGTTTGTATTGTTTTAGTGTTTCGCAGTAAAGAAGACGGATCTCTGCATTATTTGGATCGTTATGTTTCTGATTTGACAATGTTCTCAGCTTTTTGCGAATAGTTTGACAGTTCTGATCAAACCAATTTTTGTCATTTTTGAGTATTTGATTTTTTCCATTTTTTGTTTTCAATTTGGATTGTTTTGCTGATTTTTCAAATATGTAATTTATATCTTTGACAGCCAGATTGACCCCTTCATTAGTGTGAGCATAGGTGTTATTTAGGAAGTTATCTATCAGCGCTTGTATTTTTTGGCTGCTAAGTGCTTTCTGATATTCTTCAGCACTGTTTTCAGCCCATCTGTATGGGTTTCTGATGTTGTACAGCTTACTGGGCTTTGTGTTAATGTTATTTTCCGTCTTTTTGAGATATGCAGTGATTTGACTGTGATCAGACAGAGGGGTCAGTTCTCTAACAGTGAATGATCTGAGAGATGAAGGATCTATGTCTGTTATCATATAATCAACAGTGCTATTCCCAAGAGGTGAGCAAAATGTGAATCTCCCTAAAGTGTCCCCTCGTAACCTACCGTTGATGATATACAGACCCAGGCTTCGACAGAGCTGCAGGAGGTCTTTCCCATTCTTGTTTACTGTATGATCATGGTTATTTCTGTGGATATGGGAGAATGTGTTATTAATAACAGTCAGTTTGTTGTTGATGTATTTGCTCCCTTGTGTGTCGGTGAAGTCCGGCTGTAGTCCTGTTCTTGCGTTCAGGTCCCCGCAGATGAGCACGTTTCCCTGGGCCTGGAAGTGGCTCGTCTCTTCCTCTAATGTGGAGAACGTGTCTTCACTGTAGTAGGGGGACTCTGATGGCGGGATGTATATAGCACACAGGAATGTATCTTTTCTGGATGAGAGCAGTTCCTTGTGGATTTTAAGCCAGGTGTAGTATTTGCCTTGCTTTACTGGGTTGATGTGGTTGTGGAATTTTGATTTGTACCAGATTATTACTCCTCCTGAGTCTCTTCCCTGTCGGACTGTGTTGAGTTTTTGTGATGGTAGGATGATTTCTCTGTAGTTGGGTGGGCAGTGGGTGATTGCGTCTGCCCTGCTCCATGTCTCCTGTAGAATTATAATGTCCATCTCCTTGATGCTCTTCTGGAATTCTGTGTTTAAACTCTTTAGCCCAAATGCTGTTGAGTTCAAGCCTTGAATATTCCACATTGATATTGAGAGAGTCATTTCAAGAGTTCAAGGTATAGAGTTCTTGTTTTCAAAAATAGAGGTAATCCTTTTCTAATGTAATATAATATATTGAAAAAAATAAAAATATATATTTTTTCTTCTCATTGTTAGGCAGATGTTTGTATGCTGTGTGGACCCTCATGCTGTCAGCTGGGCACTGATGTAGTTCAGCAGCTGTCTGATCTCGCTCATCTCCAGTGTTTTTGCTGGTCCTTTCAGGGCCTGAGCGTAGCTCCTGGAGTGTGGGAGTGGTGCTGAGATCAGTGTGTTATCAGCTGAGGGTGCATGAGCGGGTGGGAGGCTGGATGCTGCTGTTGATGGGCCCATCCTAGTGTTGCTCCTCTGCCTGGAGTGATGTTTTTGTGGTCGGGGGTGTCTTGGATGATCATCTGGTGCAGACTGGGGGTTCTGCTGATGGACTGGTGTAGGTCTGTGGTGGTGTAGCGTTGGTGCATGGGGTGTTCTGATGGGGAATTTAGCATGGTGTGGGGGTCCCCCGTATTGTGCAGCCAGCAGGGGTCGTTCTCTGTGATGAGACTGTGTGTTTCTGCTGGGTGTCTGGATTTGTGTTCTGTGGGTTGGCAAGTGTGTTGTTTTAAGGGGTGTATAGGTGGTTTGTCTGCCCCATGCTGTGTCTTTCAGTGTTTTTGCAAACACATTGACTTTGTCCTTCCTTATGTGTACATGGTCGTACAGGTCTCTGATTGTGATGGAGGGGTGATGAGCCAGGTGCACATTGGGCAGGCGAGCACATCCTTTGGAGATGTCAGCGTTGACTCTCTGGATGGTGTCTGGGTGAATGTCTCTGCGGGGTAGGAGGGTAGATATGGTGATCTTGGTGTTGGGGTAGATCTCTGTTGCCTTTTCTGCTACTCTGCAGATCAGCTGCCCAACTCTCTCCTGTTCCCTTCTCAGGTCGTTAGTGCCTGTGTGGATGATGATGTGTGAGGGTGTGCCAAAGCTGGAGTCAGAAAGTATTCTGAGGGCATCTCCTGTTTTTGGGCACCAGAGTTTTGTTGTTTTACGGCCTGGAAACAGTTTTTCTCCTTGTAGGAACTTTCCATTGGAGTCCATGAGGATGGCAATGTCAGCCTCTGTTTTCACTGGCTGTTTCTCAGCTGGGGTTGTAGCTGTAGTGTTTTTCTGAGGGGGTTTTGGGTTTCTGGGGGTTGCAGGTGTTTCTGCTTCCCTTTGGCTGTTGCTGGGCTGTGATGGTTCGGTGGATGCCGGAGATGTGCTGCTGGGGTTTGGTTGTGTAGGTGTCGGTGAGGTTGGGGGGACTTTGGGGGCATTTGCAGGGTTAGAGAGACACCTCATCTGTGTTGATAGGGTCTCTATCTGTCTGTCCCTTTGTTGTAGCTCAACTTTGAAGCTTGAGAGCTCCCTCCCCATGTAGTCTTTCATTTCTGAAAGTTCCTTCCCCATAATCCGTTTAAGTTCTTTGCTGTCTTTTTTTAGCATTTCCCTGTCTTGGTGCAGAGTGTCCATTTCTCCCTTAAGTTCTTGGATGGACATTTTCAGCTGGTTTCTTATCTGGTCCAGCTGTTCTCTGAGTTGTTCAGTGTCTTTAGTGGTCAGGGCGTGGACTTGCTCACTCAGCTCCACTATTTCCATTTCAAGCAGTGCTAAGCTGTGTTGTAGCTGAATAACTGTGTTGTGTAATCCTGTGCTTGGGGGGATACTGATGTTCTCTGTGGTTTCTGGAGTGGTCTTGTTCTTTGTGTTGTTATGGGCTGAGGGCTCATTCTGGCCAGTGACTTCTACTGTGTTTGTGTGGTTTACTTCATCTCTTTCCACCATTTCTTTTAAGCAGTGGAAGGTCTGCTCAAAGTTTGTGAGGGCAGCATTGTTTCCCTGTACCATTACAGTTCCATTTTGATAAAGGTTTATCGTCAGGTGTCTGTTCTCTGGGTCTTTGTCTGAGTCCTCATAAATGCACAGTTGTCTGCCTCTACAGATTCCATGTTTGGTGTGGTGTGGGAACAGTGTGCAGGAAGCTGTGTGCCATGCAGTTGGGCGTTCTGTGTAGAAGAGCAGGTTTGTGGTGATGGCTTTGCCCTTGCTGTTTGAACTGTCTTTATACAGTGTCTCTGGGTTTTCCTTCTTTATTTTGAGCTTGTGATGTTGTCTGCTCTTCTCAGACTGGATTTCTGGGGGGTAGGAAAAGGTGTGAGCTCCAGTCCCCATTGCTGGTGTTGCCATGGTGATGCCGTTTACAGGTCTTTGGTATTGATAGTGATGGCTCAGTTAATCCAATCAAAAGGTGTGAATGACAACGGCCCTCTTTTGTTATTTTAAGTTGCTATGCAGTTCTACAGCTGTAGTATGCCAGGAAACTTTTGCTCAAGTTTGTTTGCAGAGTTTATAAAAATCCAGTTTTTAGTTAAATCTCTCTTGACAAGTTGATTATAAAAATTTATTTTAGTTGAATTAGAGCACTTGTTGTCTTACCTCCACCAAATGGATAGTTGAGGGCCTATTGATTGGCTCTTTTCCAGTAGTGTGCTGTGTTTGTTTCCTTCTGAAGCCTTGTTGTAGGGTCCAGTTCAGTGTCCTTTTGTTTAGGTTCCAAAAGCTTTCCTTGTTTTCATAAGATTTTCTCCTAATTTCTTTTTAAAAAACTTTCTTTTTTGAGTGAACTTGTGTTCACTAGCACATTTTTTGTTAATTTTGTTAATTTTGTGTTTTTATCTTTGGTTTACCTCATATTCGAAGCAAGAAACTCTAAAAGGTTCAGGAGCTCTTGTTGTCCATGTCCTCTCTCTACGAAGTCTCTCTCTCCTCTCTGTCTCTCTCTCTCTCTCTCTCTCTCTCTCTCTCACTTCCGGTGCTGGTGTTGAGCGTGAGTGGACAGAGTGGTGCGAAGGCTGTGTGAGTGAACCCTGCTCTTTTTTTCTCTTTCTTGCTTTGGGTTGCTTGGGCTTTTCTCTTAAGTGTTTGGTACCTGTTTGACTTGTCGGGCCGCGTGCTACTGCTCACTGTGCGGGCAGCATGACGGCCCTACGGTCACAGGGGTTGAGTAATCTCACGCGGCGCCATGGTGTGAAAGTGGCGTCCGCGGTGAGTGTGGAGGACTGTTGTCTGGCTGCAGGTGAGGTCGTGGGACATGAACACATCATGTCGGCCTCCAGGATGAACAGTGCCACAGTTGTATTTCTTAGTTCGGTTGAGAAAGCAAATGAGTTGGTTGAGACTGGTATAGTTGTTGATAACCTTTTTACTCCTGTACTCCCGCTTTCTATGCCATCTAAGAAAGTGTTGTTGTCCAACGTCCCGCCTTTCGTAAGCGATGAAACTTTGGTGAGAATTATGTCCTGATACGGTAAACTGGTGTCACCTATTAAGATGATACCAGTTAGCTGTAAGTCCCCTCTTTTGAAGCATGTGGTTTCGTTTAGACGCTTTCTTTTCATGATTTTAAAGGAGGATGAAGAACTCGATTTGTCACTGCATCTTAAAGTTGATGATTGTGATTATATCATCTATGCCACGACGGAAAAAATGAAATGTTTCAATTGCGGGGAGGTTGGTCATTTAATTCGCACATGTCCTAGTAAAACAAATGAAAACAGGCCAGTGGCTGATGCTAGTGGAGGTAGGGCTGGTGAGTCGGCTGAAGCCGGACCATCAAACGCTGCTCCGTCGGGGACAGAGTCTGGTAAAATGAAAGAGAGAGCTGACGTGAGTCTGTCCGCGACTGAGTGTG
This sequence comes from Aspiorhynchus laticeps, assembly GCA_023376895.1. Taxonomy (NCBI): domain Eukaryota; kingdom Metazoa; phylum Chordata; class Actinopteri; order Cypriniformes; family Cyprinidae; genus Aspiorhynchus; species Aspiorhynchus laticeps. The sequence goes on from CM041794.1 coordinate 14,809,256, forward strand.
TGACAGCTCCGGTAACTAATCCCGAGACCGTGATTGGAAAAAATAATCCAGCAAATGTTGATATTCCGATTTCTAAATCCGTTGTGCAGACGGACATGCAAAGAAGTGACGGTGTGGTTAATGTTTTGCAGTCCGATTCGCGTTGGGATGGCATTGAAATGGAGGCAGAACAGAGCCAATTTAAAGTTCCAACAAAGAGGAAAAAAGCTGGTGATTTTCAAACTAATAAAGCAAAGAAAGCAGATGTGGAGGATGTCTATTGTGACGATGGAATGGAAAGCGGTAGTGAGTCCTCTGATTCGAGCGTTAGTTTGTCTCAGAGTGACTTTTCTACCCGCAATTATGAAGTTGATGACATTAAACTCTTTCTTAAGGCCACTAAAAATAAAAGAGGGGTGCGTGTAACTGAGTTTTTTCCTGACGCGAAACAGTTTGTTGAAAAAACTAGGCTTTTCATGTCAGAAAGTTTGTTTACAAACAAAGAGATATATCGATTAAAAAAGATAGTGAGAACACTCTCGTCTGGTGATACAAATGAAGACAGTGAAAAAGCTTAATATTATGACCATGAAAGGGTGTGTGTGTGCAGTTTTGCTATGTTTGTTTTATTTCTTTTCTTCTAACATGTGTGAGGTGAATATTGCAACAATTAATGTAAATGGTTTAAGGGTAATGGAAAAAAGAGCTGAAGTGTTTGAGGTGGTTAAACAAAAAAAAATTGATGTTGCCATGTTGCAGGAAACCCACAGTGATTTAAGAAATGCTGCTGATTGGGCAGCGGAGTGGGATGGAGTCTCGGTTTTGAGTCACAACACCTCACTAAGTGGAGGGGTTGCCATTCTTTTCGCCAAAAGTTTTATTCCACACACTTATCAGATTGAAGAAGTTGTTAAAGGCAGACTTTTAAAAGTAAGAGCTACTTTTGAAAAATTTACTTTTGTCTTTATTTGTGTGTACGTCCCTACTTCAGCTGTGGAAAGAATGGTGTTTTTAAATGTACTTTGTTCTGTTATGCAAAAATGTTGTGTGGAAGAATACTTATTTTTGGGTGGTGATTTTAACTGTACAGTGTCAAATTTGGATAGGAATCATTTTGAGCCCCATTTGCCCTCTCGTAATCGTTTAACTCAACTTGTTAAGACACATGAGTTATGTGACATTTGGAGGCAGTTTAATGGGACACAAAGACAGTACACCTGGACTCATGTTCGTGACCGTGTTATCTCTCTGGCTAGGTTGGATCGGTTTTATGTTTATAAGCATCAATGCAATATTGTAAGAAGATGTTTAATCACCCCGTTGGGTTTTACTGATCACAGTATGGTACAGTGTTGTGTGTTTTTAAACTTAATTAAACAAAAGAGTGCGTACTGGCAGCTAAATGTAAACTTGTTAAGTGATACGTATTTTGGAGATACTTTTAAGGTGTTTTGGGGTGAATTTAAAACCACAAAGGGATCTTTTAATTCCTTACGGCAATGGTGGGATTTTGGAAAAATTCAAATGAAACAGTTTTGTATACAGTATACTCAAAACGTCACTAAAGAGGCTACTTTAGTTATGAACACCTTGGAGGCCGATATTCTAAAACTTCAGGAATTGGCTGAGTCAACTGGTGTCCAAAGTTTTTTTGACACTTTGGCCAATAAGAAGACACAGTTGGCTGATTTGCTGGGTTTTAAAGCACAGGGGGCTCTGGTCAGATCACGGTTCTTGAGTGTGAGCCAGATGGATGCTCCTTCCAGGTTTTTTTTTAACTTGGAGAAGAAGAATGGCCAGAGTAGAGCCATTCATGCCTTGCGATCTGAATCTGGTAGATTATTGACAGACCCTGCAGGAATCCGCAGGAGAGCAGTTATTTTCTATGAAAATTTGTATAAGAATGAACTCGGAGCAGGATATGAGGGTGAAAGTGATTTTTTCGACGAATTGCCTCAGGTACCGGAGGAAGCCAATGCTAAAATCTCAGGTGCCTTGAGTGAGGCAGAGCTGTATAAGGCCCTCCAAGGAATGGAGTCGGGAAAGGCTCCGGGAATTGATGGTCTGCCAGTTGAGTGGTATAAGACTTTCTGGGCTGAACTGAAAGAGGATCTGCTGGAGGTTTTGAATGAAAGCTTGGCTGAAGGTCGGCTGCCTCTGAGCTGCCGTAGAGCAGTGTTAACCCTCTTGCCCAAGAAAGGTGACCTTACTGACATCAAGTGTTGGCGGCCCGTATCTCTGCTCTGTAGTGATTACAAACTGCTCTCCAAAGTATTGACAAATCGGTTAGCAGGGGTGATGAGCTCTGTCATCCATCCTGACCAGACCTACTGTGTTCCCGGCAGATCGATATTTGATAATGTTTCTTTGGTTCGTGATGTGTTTGAGGTCTCCAAGATGCTTAACTTGGATTGTGGTTTAATTTCTCTGGATCAGGAGAAAGCTTTTGATCGTGTGGAGCATTGTTACCTGTGGAGAGTTTTAGAATCTTTTGGTTTTTGCCAAAAGTTTATTGATTGTATCAAAGTTCTCTATAGTGGCGTTGAGAGCATTCTTAAAATCAATGGTGGTTTATGTGCTCCTTTTAAAGTTTATAGAGGTGTCAGGCAAGGGTGCTCATTATCTGGCATGCTTTATTCTTTAGCGATTGAACCTCTTTTACACCAAATAAGGACTAAACTACATGGTATATGTCTGCCAAATTGTAAGGATAATCTCATATTGTCAGCTTATGCTGATGATGTGATAGTTATGATTAGCAGGCAAAGTGACATAAGGACTTTGTTAAAGCTACTTTCAGTCTTTAGAGGTTTATCTTCTGCAAAGGTAAACTGGAGGAAAAGTGAAGCTCTATTATTGGGTAAATGGTTAGAGGGAAAGCCAGAACTGCCAGAGGGCTTAGTTTGGGGAACATCAGGTATTAAATATTTAGGTGTGTTTCTGGGTGATGATTTAATAATGCAAAAAAATTGGGAAGGGGTCATTGAGAAAATTAAGGGTCGTCTGGAAAAATGGAAATGTTTGTCCCAAAATATATCATACAGAGGCCGCATTTTAATAGTTAATAATTTAGTTGCATCCTCATTATGGCACAAATTTGCATGTGTTGATCCGCCCATTCATCTGTTAGCTAAAATCCAGGCTACTTTAATTGATTTTTTCTGGGATAAACTGCATTGGGTCCCGCAGAGTGTGCTGTTTTTGCCTAAGGAGGAGGGTGGGCAAGGCTTAATACATCTGCAAAGCAGAATAGCAGCCTTTCGTTTGCAGCGTATCCAAAGACTATTAGTTAGTTCTGTTGATTTTAAATGGTGTGCTGTTGCATATGTGATTTTACATAAGCTTGAGAATCTAGGGCTAGACAAAACTCTTTTTCTGTTGGACCCCAGGAAACTGAACACTTCTGGTTTGCCAGTGTTTTACAGGAATATTTTCAAAGTTTGGAGTCTTTTTGTTGTTAGACAAGCAGAAGACCCACATTCTCTCTATTGGCTTTTGGAGGAACCTATAGTTCGTGGAGCACGTCTGGACTTATCTGCAAATGGACTTTTTCCAGGACTTAACAAGGCACTCGTTGACAACAAAGTCATCACTTTGGGACAATTACTGGAGACAGCAGGACTTGATTTTAAAAATGATGAAGCTATTGCTCAACGGTTGGGTTTCAGATCTACTCGTCTAGTTGCACAGTTATTATTGAAGTGGCGGGCTGCCCTCAAACCAACAGAATGGTCTTTGCTGTCTAGCCTTCGGGATGGCCTCAGTAAACCCAATCCAGTGGATTCTTTCCCTCTTTTGTTTTTTTCTGTGAATGTGGAAGGTTTTGCTGGAATTTTTTTGGAGACTGTTGATTCTGTGTATGTTGAATTTTTATCTTGTATTGGGAAAACACTGTATAAGTATTGTGTGATCAGTTTTAATAAGAAAATGTTAGATGGGAAGATTGACACCCCATGGCGTGATTTTTTTAAACTGGATGCAGATAGAAGACCTCAATGGAGGGCACTGTATAAACCACCATTGATCAAAAGAACAGGTGACTTGCAGTGGAGGATCCTTCATGGTGCTATTGCAGTCAACTCTTTCATTTCAGTTATAAACCCAGAGATTGGTGCTAAATGCCCTTTTTGCAATGGGAGAGAAACAATTTTTCATGCTTTTGTGAACTGTGCTAGATTGGAACTTTTGTTTTTGTTACTAGGAAGCATTTGCGCAAGTTTTAGTGAAACCTTTTCTTTGGAAGTGTTTATTCTTGGTTTTAAATATGCAAGGAAAAGAAGATTTTCTTGTCAATTGTTGAATTTTGTAATAGGGCAGGCCAAGTTGGCTGTTTATTTGAGCAGGAAGAAGAAAATTGAACACAACTTGGAACAGGATGTAATTGCTGTATTTTCAAATATGATGCAAGCAAGGATATTGATTGATTTTAATTATTATAAGCATATGAATGATCTTGACACTTTTGAAAATATTTGGTGCTGTAACGGTGCTTTGTGTTGTTTGTTTGAAGCTGATGTGGTTTTTACATTCATGTGATTTGTTTTTGCTTTAATGCAATGTGAAGTGAAATATGTTTTAGTTGTATGGTGATTTTTTATGTATTAAAGTTTTGTTAAAATTCAAATTCTCTCTGTCTCTCTCTCTCTCTCTCTCTCTCTCTCTCTCTCTCTCTCTCTCTGTCTCTCTGTCTCCGTCTCTCTCTCTCTCTCTCTGTCTCTCTCTCACTCACTCACTCTCTCTCTCTCTCTCTCTCTCTCCTTGCTTTCTTTTTAGCACTTTGAAACTGCAAATCGTGCTTTTATTTCTTCTAGAATTGATTATTGTTGTTCCCTGTTTGAATAAACAGTTCTTCAATATCTAGATTACAAATGGTCCAAAATGCAGCTGCACGTCTTTTAACTGGTGTTCATAAATACAAACATATTACTCCTGTGTTAATGTCTTTACATTGGCTCCCAGTACGCTTTAGAATTGATCTTAAAGTGCTTTTGCTTGTTTTTAAATGTTTAAATGGCCTCGCTCCCCGTTACCTCTCTGACTTGTTGTGTGAATATCATCCGGAATGAACTCTCAAATCGGATATGAACAGTTGCGATACACAGTGTGGACAGTCAGTTATTCAAATCAGATTCCATCCGGATATGCACAAAATCAGATTTGGGCTGACAGTCTGAACGAGGCTTTAGGTCTCCCAACCAGAGTTTGTTAACGGTTCCAAAGTCAAAATTAAAATCTAGGGGTGATCGAGCTTTTGCCATATCGGCACCTAAACTTTGGAACTTTTGGTTACTGATCCATATTAGAACTGCACCAACATTACATTTTTAAATCCAAGTTAAAAACGTATCTCTTCACTATAGCCTATGGCTTGTGATGTTGTTTGTTGTCTGATGTTTGCTTGGTTTGTGTACATGTTTTTATAAGTCTTTTACAACATTGTACAACACATTGGTCAACTGTAGTTGTTTTTAATTGTGCTTTATAAATAAACTGAGACTTGAGACTCTCTCTCTCTTGCTCGCTCACTCTCTTATTATTAAAATATTTTATAATGTTGTTTTTATTATATACTATTATTTTTAAATTACTTTCTTGCATGGTGTCAGATATTTGGAATCCATTTTGAATCATTTAAGCTGTAGCATCATTTCCCAACCACCAACTGGTGGACCCCCAAAGTGTGGCCTATGATTACATTTAATTGTCTTTGATATTGCAGATATTGCAATAATATATTCAAAAAGGCACAGGGAAGAGGAGATGCACCAAGTACCTCAGGATTAAGTGTTAAATCCTTTTCTTTTCAGAAAACCAGATAGGTAGCCTTCAAAAGTTGTTGTTTTTTCAGCTAAAGATGCCAGAAATATGTTTAATCCAGATTTTAACTATTTTTCTTGTGCATCTGTCCACTACCGTGGACGTCATGCACCAAAGGATATAATTATGTCTATGGGCCTATATATAGATTCTGCCTTACTTTGAATGTTTAATTACATTTATGATATAATTTATACTTGAATGGTTTTATTTAACAAAAATATTAAATAGTCTTCAGATTTTAACATTTATTGCAATGCTTACAGTCTATATTTATTTAATAGATCATATAAAATGTAGGCAGGTATTCTGTATGAGTGCAGATATATGTGTGCATGATTGTGTTCGAGTGTGTGGTGGGAGGGTGTGTGTGTTTGTATTTGTGCTCATGTGTAATAGCCCACACCCCACACTGCACCCCCCCCCCCCACACACACTTACCTTTTGTTTGTTACACTTTAGCTAGCTTGTTGTTATATAATGTTATGTGTATTCATACCATTTGCTTGTAGTAAATGTTTTAAAAACATGTTTTTTTAAGAACACACATGATTCACTTTTCATTCCTTTCACGCATGGTGTCCACTAGTGGACAGATATGTAACTCCCTCAAAATAAAATATATTGACAAAAAATGATTTGCATGATTTTTCACTTGTTTAAAAGTAAAATAATTTAATAATTCATGCATGAAAGGGTAATATACAGTAAAGGGCAGGTTTAGCTCTTTAATAAAGGAACTACATATTAATAATATTGATTGATTATTAATTAATAGTAATCATATTTAATAATGTATGTTTAATTATTTGATAGTATTGTTTAATATATTTTATTATGTTTTATAATACGTTTTAGGCCTATACATATTCACTATTTTATAAATTACTTTTAATATGTTTAGTTTTTAGTTTAATTTATAATTAGTTTTTAATTTAATTTTGTTTCAGCATGTGCATTTGTATTTTGTTATATTTCTGTTCAGGATTAATTTTTATTTTAGTTTTGGTTTTAATTACATTTTTGTTTGTTTTTTTCAGTTAAATTTATTGCTTCCACTTAAGTTTATTTAGTTGCAAAGCCAACATTTCTAAGTTTTATTTATTTAAAATTTTTCATTTAATATTTCTATTTTATTTTATTTCACTGTGACCATACCGGCAATAAAAGTGTTAGGATTATGAACTTTAGTGTAGTCTTTTTCTGTTACGTCTGCCTGTTCCTGTTTTTCCTTATATGGGTTTGTTCCTGTTCGGTTTAGCTCTGGAGTTAATTTGCTTGTTAGTCATTATTAGTTAACTCCCATCACCTCTTTGCCCCTCGTCAGCTGCCCTATTTAAAGTCTCCTTTCTGTTCAGTTTACTGTTTCGTGTTACATGTGTTTCTGCTACCCAGAGTTATTTCCTTCCCTGTATTCATGTGGATTATAATTAAAGACATTTTGTGGATTATCTTCTTCTTCATTGCCTGGAGGAACTGTAACAAAAAGACTGTAAAACTGGAGCAAAACAATTAAGTTCTTTTACAGTGAAAAGGTAGATAGTTGGACATTTATGTAATTTTACAGTAACACCATTAAATGTACAGTTTTTTGGGAGTCTAAAAGAAAAAATAATTTTATAAATTACAAAGAAAAGCATTAATTGACATTTCCAGAGTGTTTTTTGTTTTCATTGAAATAACTACGTTATCAGTTATATTAGGGTTTTATCTGAAATCTTATGTTGTGTTTTAATGTGTATAATGAAACTCAGCTGTATTCTGTGGGATTCTCAGCTTACTGTATTCACACAGAATAGCTTTACAGGATGTAAATTCCTGTAATAAGTAAATTACAGATTTCCAGGCTCAATGAATCACATTTATAGTTTGCTGTTGATGTTAAACGGGACTGGTTTTCAAACACCTTCCATTCCCTGTAGTATCTGGACCCTAAGGGTGAATCCCATTTCTCTGTCTTACCCCTTCCTCTTCCCCTACCCCTTCATCTTACCCCTAGCCCTTGTCCCTCGAAACCGAGTGGTAAGCGCTAGGGGTGAAAACGTACCCCTATGAAATGAGACACCACTTGGTTACGGTTACGTCATCGTCGCTAGCCGGCTGCTACGTCACCAGAGGAGACAAGTGTTGATCAGAAACTTCCAAGATGCGTCTGCAAGTGTGTGTATGTCGATCGCGTGGGTTTTATTAGTGATGTTTTTGCGATTGTTGTGCAAATCAGCGATGCAACGTTAGCGTAGCAAACTAGCGATTTTTAAAACGTTTCAATTAAGAACATGGTTGCAAATATATATGTACAGGACTGTGTAGAGCACAAAACAAGACTGTCGTAATTTTTAAATCAATTATTTAAGCCGAAAATGGGACTCTCTGGATGATCTGGCCGACATTGTTGCCGGTTGCGCAGTGTGTTCTGGGTACCCCTTGGTTTCAAGTAAGCTCGCGAAAATGCTTGGTTTTAAGGGGTATCTACCACTTCCCCTTAGCCCTACCCCTCGATCAAAACGAGAATTGGGATAGCCCTTACTCTCACGTGAACGCGCAAAACTAAGGGTAAGGGGAAGGGGTAAGACAGAGAAATGGGATTCACCCTAAGACACTAAAGGTTTGGATGTAGACCGTCTACGTGACAGTGTACGGATACACAGCCGTCAAGTTGACACTTCATCACACATTGAATGAATGACGCATTTTATCACTTTAAATTAATCAATTAGCTCACTTCTCAACCTCTGACCTATAACGAGCACTGAGTTTATGCCTTGAGGATCTACGTCACTGACACCCCCTTAAAACATCCACTCACACACACAGTAAACACACACACAATCACACACACCTCACCCACGCGGCTTAATACATCTAATCATCAGGTCAAGCATGCTGGAGCGGCCTTCAGTGAGGTGATGCTTGAGCTCCTAGACAGACCAAAACAACACACATGCAGAAATATATATCAATACAAATATACATGCAAAAGCCCATTAACAATATGAGGTCATTAGCCTTTTTATGATATAGGACATATATTATGATAATTCCTTTACTCTCAAAATTCATTTGGTTTTAGAGATAATAGTTATTTAGGATATTATTTGAAATGCACTCTTTAGAAAAGATTATTAAATCATTCATTCATTAATAAACTTTTAATAATACACTTATAATTTAACCATTTTTTTTTTAATTCAGTGATTTCATAGAAAAAAAAAAACATTTTTGATTCGAACCTTTCAGTGAACAGTTCTTAAAATAACCTTTTTTTCCATCATTTTTTCACTATAAAGAACATTTTCTGCAGTTAAAAGATTCCATGGATGTTAAAAGTTCTTCGGAACATCAATGCAAATAAAGGGAAATGTGATAAATTTGTGAATTAAAAAGTCCTATGTTGTTTTTAATGTTCTTTATTGCCTTATAATGATGTCTTCTAAAAGTACAGTAGTTGTCATTAATATATCTGTATTTTCCTATTTGTTTTATTAATATACAGACAGGTTTAGTATTAACTGAACTGTTTAATAAATTAAATGAAACAATTGAAATTAATTACATTTATTTAATTGAATAATTAATTAAAATAATAACTAATAACAATATTTATTGTAATAGTAATAATATTTAATAATTTAATAGCTAATACTTTCGTAGTACATTTCATTAATTAAATGATAGTATTGTTTAATGCATTTATAATAATTTTATACTATGCTTTATATTTGTATTATTCCTTTTTACATTATGATATTTTTGTTCTCTGTTTTTCCTTTTAATTTTAACCCTTGATTAATTTCAATAATAACATTTATCAAATGGAAAATGTATTTCATTTAAACGAACTACCTGCTTGAGCAAACAAACTTCAGCAACATAACAACTGCAGCATAACCTCAAATACTCTGACGTGTTGTTTTAGTAATGAAGAGAGTTTGTTTGCTCTGTTGTTCTTAATGTGTGATGTTGTGAATGTGAGAGGCCAGCTGTCTGACACAGGTTAGAGGTTGGCGGGAAATGACGGCGCGTGTTTGGCCCTGCAGGGCTGTTCTCAACAGTATGACGCAGGTGTGAGGGGTTTGTGTCTGACGGTAAAGCCAGCAGCTCACATCTGTCCTTTGAAATTAATGTGCACCGAAAACACTGTGTAGCCTCACCGCACACAGAGCGGCTGAGATAAAGTAACCTGTGCTTGACATTATTAGTGTCGGTGGCTTACAGATACACACAAGTGAATGAACGGCACTCTGTTGTCATTTTGGATAAGTTTCCATACTACATTTGACTTGCTTTGATTTTGTGTGTTATTGTTTACATTTGTGTATAGACAAATCCTTTTCAGAAAAGTTACAAAATCTGTGTTGTGCACAAAATTATACTTTTGTTGACCACCCATTGACCTGTAGTGGGATATATTGGCATATGGGGTAAGTTAACATGCCACTTTCTACAACATCTGAATTTATTTATTGGATTTTTCGCTAAATGAAAAACAGTAAAGTAACTATATACAGGTGCATCTCAATAAATTAGAATGTCGTGAAAAAGTTCATTTTTTCTTGTAAGTTATTTCAAAAAGTGAAACTTTCATATATTTTAGATTCATTGCATGTAAAGTAAAACATTTCAAACGTTTTTTATTCCATGAGCTTATAGCTCATGGAAGTCAAAAATCAGTATCTCAAAATATTAGAATATTTACATTTGAGTTTTAATTAATGACCATCATACAGTATAAATTCTGGGTATCTCTTGTTCTTTGAAACCACAATAATGGGGAAGACTGCTGACTTGGCAATGATCCAGAAGACAAACATTGACGCCCTCCACAAAGAGGGTAAGTCACAGAGGGTCATTACTGAAAGGTGTGGCTGTTTACAGAGTGCTGTATCAAAGCATATTAAATGCAAAGTTGACTGGAAGGAAGAATTTGGGTAGGAAAAGGTGCACAAGCAACAGGGATGACCGCAAGCTTGAGAATACAGTCAAGCAAAGCTGATTCAAACACTTGGGAGAGCTTCACAAGGAGTGGACTGAAGCTGGAGTCAGTGCATCAAGAGTCACCACGCTCAGACATCTTCAGGAAAAGGGCTACCAAGCCACTTCTGAACCAGAGACAACGTCAGAAGCGTCTTACCTGGGCTGTGGAGAAAAAGAACTGGACTGTTGCTCAGTGGTCCAAAGTCCTCTTTTCAGATGAAAGTAAATTTTGCATTTCATTTGGAATCAAGGTCCCAGAGTCTGGAGGAAGAGTGGAGAGGCACAGAATCCATGTTGCTTGAAGTCCAGTGTGAAGTTTCCACAGTCAGTGATGATTTGGGCTGCCATGTCATCTGCTGGTGTTGGTCCACTGTGTTTTCTGAAGTCCACAGTCAACACAGCCATCTACCAGGAAATTTTAGAGCACTTCATGCTTCCTTCTGCTGACAAGCTTTATGGAGATGCTGATTTCATTTTCCAGCAGGACTTGGCACCTGCTCACACTCTGCCACGCCGAATTGAGGCAGTAATTAAAGCAAAAGGAGCCCCTACCAAGTATTGAGTACATATACAGTAAATGAACATACTTTCCAGAAGGCCAACAATTCACTAAAAATGTTTTTTTTATTGGTCTTATGAAGTATTCTAATTTGTTGAGATAGTGAATTGGTGGGTTTGTGTTAAATGTGAGCCTAAATCATCACAATTAAAAGAACCAAAGACTTAAACTACTTCATTCTGTGTGCACTGAATTTATTTAATACACGAGTTTCACAATTTGAGTTGAATTACTGAAATAAATGAACTTTTCCACGACATTATAATTTATTGAGATGCACCTGTATAACTATGTGTGTGTGTGTTAGTGCTGTCAAAATAAAAAATATCCAAAATAAAAGTTTTTGTTTACATAATATACTGTGTATGTTAATTATATAAATACAAACACATGCATGTATATATTTATGAATAATATGTTATGTTTATATATTAAATATGTTTATATATAATATAAAATATAATTATATAAATACATAAATGTATATGCATGTAAATATCTTCAAAATATATATTGTATGTGTGTGTATTTATATATACATAGTAAATAAACACAGTACACACACATATATTATGTGAAGAAAAAATAAAATCGCAGTTAATTGTTTATATATATATATATGATTATATATGAAACAAATATATGACAATATATTGCAATTAATTAATTCATGTTTTTAATGGATTTATACAATTACAAATACAGCCAGGGGGTATATTAGGATAAACAACAATACTTTAATAATAATAATAATAATATCAAAGGATATTATTAAAAACAAAATGTTTACAAATCACAAATTTACAGCGTTCGTATTTTTTAGATGTTTTGAGCTTCTGTCTTCAAAATTAAAATTCAATGATATATTCATAATCATTTGTGTCTGAGGTTTTAAACACGATTGGAGCGCGTGTGTTTTGGCCACGCCTCCTCATCAGCTGACAGCGCGCGTGACACACTGTACTCTACGGACTTCCTAGCGAACACAAGCGAGCGGAGCATCAGAGTAAAAGTATGTGAATTAACGGTAAGTGCGTTTTTAAAACTACAGCCGGTGATCACGTCCCTGTCATGATCCGGGATCTGTAAGATGAGTGAATGAAGAGTTTGATCCGCACTTCCGGTGTTTTTGTTTACCTTCTCCTGTAACAGTGTAAAAGCATCGCTTGTTGTTTTAAAAACTGTGCCATTATGTGCTGAATAATAATAAATAACAAAAATATTAATAAAGCAGATGTTGACAGAGCTGGTTGTCCGTTTACATGGGAGGTTTCTTTGTCTGGAAAATATGTTTGACAGTACAAAGTTAAATACTGTGTCATAAAAAGAGATAAAATGTGTCCAAAAGGGCAATGATTGTTAGGTCATTGTGTTTAATGGATGTCAAGTCAGTTTATTTGTATATCACTTTTAATAAAACATGAAAAAGTACCTAAAAAGTGCACATTATTGACGTTTTCATAATTATATAGGTGCTAAATAATAGGCTAATCATAGAATATTTCCTTCAGAAAGTGTGCATTATACAAATTTATATTCTTTTTAATAATATTTTATGGAAGTACTTTCTGTTTAGCATGCAGTCTGTTTGGGTTTGAGATGTCCAATTAATAATTTAGATCAAAATGATTCATTTGGAAACCTTGCATTACATTATTTAAGTTGTCACAATACATAATAATAACGTTTTGTTTTCTTATGGAAGTAGTTTCTGTTTGTGTGTGTGTGTGTGTGTGTGTGTGTTGAAGATGTCCAGTGGATAAAATCAAACCAAGATGATCCACTAGCAAGACCTGATAGTTCTGGTTTCTCTTCACAGGGTGTTTTTAAGTGTCGGGGTGGGATTTCGGGAGAGATGCCGTCTAATAAAAGTGTCTCAGATGCCCCGATCACACAGTTTGTGAACTGCAGGATACTGAAGGATCACAAGCTGCAATGGTAACATATGATGACACACCTCTGATTATGATTATAATTTTATATTACAATTTTCTTAATGTAAGAAGTTTGTTGCAAACAGTACAGATTAACATGCTTTCTCACATATTAGACTGCCCTTTACAGTCAGTATAAAATATAAATGTTAAATGCTAATGACTTGGTGTAATTATTTGTTCCTTATAAAAAGCTGGTTAAAACATTAAGAGCTGTAATTGACTCCAGATGAAATCTGCACATTTTCTACAGTGATTTTGAAAGGAAATCTTTGTGTTTGTAGTGAAGACCTGTGGGTTCGTGAGGGCAAGATTTTGAACCCGGAGAAGCTGTTCTTCGATGAGGAGGGTTTTGCGGATCACAAAGTTGACTGCGAGAATAAAATCATTGCACCTGGATTCATAGATGTACAGATAAATGGTAAACAAGGCAAGCATAAGACTAACGTAGAAGTACACAGCAGGTTGACATTGTTACATTCACCAGTTTATGTAGAAGTCTCTGTGTTCTTACTGATACCAAGTAATGCTAAGCTCCTCCCCTCTTCTCACTCATAGGTGGATATGGCATCGACTTCTCTCAGGCCAGCAGTGACATCAGAGGAGGCGTGGCTCTGGTGGCCAAAAAGATTCTAGAACACGGTGTCACTTCCTTCTGCCCGACCCTCGTCACGTCTCCACCAGACATTTACCATAAGGTACAATCCATACACCAATAACCACTCTTCATTAGTCTCTTGAATGCTCAACCGCACACACAAATACATCTCTGCTCTTTTTCCTTGAGATTTTAGAGTATCTGAGACTGTATCTAGGAATAAAATGTGTTGGAAAAATTATGTTTTGTGCTCTTATGCTTATGATTGCATTCATATTGATCAAAAATACAGTAAAAAATAATAATGTTATGACCAAGTCTGCATTTATTTGAGCTAAAATACAGTAAAAGCAGTTATATTATGACGAAGGCTGCATTTATTTGATCTAAAATACAGTAAAAACAGTAATATTATGACCAAGGCTGCATTTATTTGATCTAAAATACAGTAAAAGCAGTAATATTGTGACCAAGGCTGCATTTATTTGATCTAGAAATACAGTAAAAACAGTAATATTATGACCAAGGCTGCATTTATTTGATCAGAAATATAGTAAAAATAGTAATATTTTTGGTCCAAAGCTGCATTATTTGATCAGAAATACAGTAAAAACAGTAATATTATGACGAAGGCTGCATTTATTCTGATCAGAAATACAGTAAAAACAGTAATATTGTGGCCAAGGCTGCGTTATTTGATCAGAAATACAGTAAAAATAGTAATAGTTTTTGTCAAAGCTGCGTTATTTGATCTGAAATACAGTAAAAATGGTAATATTATGACGAAGACTGCATTTATTTGATCTAAAATACAGTAAAAGCAGTAATATTGTGGCCAAGGCTGTGTTATTTGATCAGAAATATGGTAAAAATATTAATAATTATGACGAAGGCTGCATTTATTTTATCAGAAGTACAGTAAAAACAGTAATATTATAGGCCAAGGCTCTGTTGTTTGATCAGAAATACAGTAAAAAGTAGTAATATCATGACGAAGGCTGCATTTATTTGATCAGAAATACAGTAAAAACAGTAATATTGTGGCCAAGGCTGCATTTATTTGATCAGAAATACAGTAAAAACAGTAATATTGTGGCCAAGGCTGCATTTATTTGATCAGAAATACAGTAAAAACAGTAATATTGTGGCCAAGGCTGCATTTATTTGATCAGAAATACAGTAAAAATAGTAATATTGTGGCCAAGGCTGCGTTATTTGATCAGAAATACAGAAAAAAGTAGTAATACTATGACCAAGGTTGCATTATTTGATCAGAAATACAGTAAAAGCAGTAATATTGTGGCCAAGGCTGTGTTATTTGATCAGAAATATGGGAAAAATAGTAATATTATGATGAAGGCTGCATTTATTTGATCAGAAATACAGTAAAAATAGTAATATTGTGGCCAAGGCTGCGTTATTTGTTCAGAAATACGGAAAAAAGTAGTAATATTATGACCAAGGTTGCATTATTTGATCAGAAATACAGTAAAAACAGTAATATTGTGGCCAATGCTGCATTATTTGATCAGAAATATAGTAAAATAGTAATAGTTTTGGTCAAAGCTGCATTATTTGATCTGAAATACAGTAAAAATAGTTATATTATGACAAAGGCTGCATTTATTTGATCTAAAATACAGTAAAAGCAGTAATATTGTGGCCAAGGCTGCATTTATTTTATCAGAAGTACAGTAAAAACAGTAATATTGTGAAATATTATTAGTTTAAAATGACTGTTTCTATTTGAATGTATTTTAAAATATAATTTATTCCTGTGATGTAAAGCTGTATTTTCAGCATCATTACTCCAGTCTTCAGTGTCACATGATCCTCAGAAATCAGTCTAATATGTTGATTTGCTGCTCAGTTCTTAATATTATCAGTGTTGCAAACAGTGCTGCTTTATCTTTTAGCACCAGTAATGTTGCAGTGTTTTTCTCCACAGGTCATTCCTGAGCTCAAAGTTCAGGATGGAGGACCTGAAGGGGCAGGAGTTTTAGGTAAGATGTACACAGACATAGTGTGCACTGTGCACACAAAATAAATAGACTTTATTTACTTTATTCAAATTGTAATGTGAGTTGACCAGGATTATTAAACAAAAACTGAAACAGTAAAAAAGCGTTTTTGCTACTTGAAATAAAATAAACTTTAACTGAAATAAAGTGCCATATAAAAACATTTCTAATTTTTATTTAGTTTAAATTGATTTACTAAAATAACTGAAATAAAAACAAAAAAATATATATATAAAAAACTAATAAAATGACAAAAACAGACAATAAAATGACTAGAACTAGAAAAACAGAAAATATAAAAATAAAAACTAATTCCAAACATTGATAAACTATAATAGGACCTCAATTATTATACTTAAAAAATAACATTGGTGTTGACATTTCTTTAGTTCTGTTGCTATTTTATTTCATGAATTTGATTTGAAATGATTTACTGCAAAATGATTTTTTGTAATGATTTTACTCCCGGTTGTTTCAGGTATTCATCTGGAGGGGCCGTTCATCAGTGAAGAGAAGAAAGGCGCTCACCCTCCGAAGTTCCTCCGCACTTTTAAAGCAGGCGGTAAGGCCGACCTGATGGAGACTTATGGGCACCTGGACAATGTTGCCATGGTAACCCTCGCACCAGAACTGGCCAATAGCGCGGCAGCAATCCGTGAACTGTCAGGAAGAGGCATAACAGTGTCACTTGGTGCGTATGTAATTTATTATTTATTTTTATTTCTAATTAATTTCTCAACTGGCTGAGCATTTCCAAAAACTTCCTCTGTCCAGGTCACTCTATGGCTGATCTCTCTCAGGCTGAAGAGGCTGTGCAGAATGGAGCCACGTTCATTACACACTTATTTAATGCCATGTTGCCTGTTAGTATTATACACATATTAATGGAAAGACATACACACATATGCACATTCAGTAATTAGCAGTAAGTATACTGTAATAGTATACACAGTATAGCAGTATACTGTAAGTTTGTGCACACATACACGTTTAAAATAACATCATATTCCTAGTACGCTTGAGTACCATGAAAATAAATACATTTAATCATTTTAAAACTTGAATCTGCATACCATGAGTGATGCATGCTATTTTGTTTTGTTATAGTTTCATCATCGAGACCCGGGCATTGTGGGATTGCTCACAAGTGATCGTGTTCCACCAGGTCAGACGGTTTACTACGGTATGATCGCAGACGGGATACACACACACCCTGCAGCGCTGCGCATCGCACACAGAGCTCATCCCGCAGGTATTCACACACACACACACAAAACTACAAACCTGTACATAATACTGATTATATATGACAATACAAATTAGTTTACATTTACATTTACATTTATGCATTTAGCAGACGCTTTTATCCAAAGCGACTTACAGTGCATTCAGGCTATACATGTTTTATCACTATGTGTGTTCCCTGGGAATCGAACCCACAACCTTTTGCGCCACAACGCAATGCTCTACCACTGAGCCACAGGAACACAGGAGTTTAATGAAATGCATGTCAGGTTTTCACTGTATTAAAGTTAATGTGTGTGTAAGAATAGAGTATGTGTGTGTGGCAGGGTTGGTGTTGGTCACTGACGCTGTGACGGCGATGGGTCTTCCTCCTGGTCGGCACACACTCGGACAGCAGCAGATAGACATCCAGGGGCTTCACGCTTACGTCGCAGGTCTGCCTCATGTTCTATCTGCTTTCAGTGTGTAGCAAGTTAACCCAGATGCATCTTAAATTTGGTGACAAATTGTTTGAATGTCAGTTGAAGCTGTGTTGAGTTTGACAATTTCTATTTACCTTTTTTCTTTTTTAGATTAATTCGATTTAGAAAGCGAAAGGCATTTCAAACCATACAGAAAGATTGTAGAAAGAACCATACAGAAAGTGTATTTTAGAAGATAAGATTTTGGAAAAATGTATTTGATTGATCCATATTATATTGTATTATTTTGTGATATTTTATCATGCATTTTTATTATATGTTATTTTACTGTGAAATGCTTTGCGTGGTATTATTTATTGCTCTTATTCATAAGATGATTTTGAGTGTTTTGTTTACTTAGATTTGTGGTGCTATACAAGAAAAAATTCCCTAATTTTTTATAGCATGTTTTTATTCATTCATTCTTGATTTCAGGCACTACGACTTTGAGTGGCAGCATTGCGACCATGGACATGTGTGTGAGACACTTCAGAGAGGCATCAGGTCAGTGTGTGTTTGTGTCTGATTACACTTGCATGTTCACTGTGTAGGAATCCCGAGGACATCCACTGCATGTTATTCCATTATTGGACTATGTGTGTCCATCATAGAGGTTTTATACTGACGTGTGTGTGTAGGTTGTACAGTAGATGCTGCATTAGAAGCTGCATCGCTGCATCCTGCTCAGCTGCTGGGTATCAGTCACAGGAAGGGAACGCTGGAGTATGGCACTGATGCAGGTATAAATGCATCTTTTGGGGGTTATTTTAAATTTTATTTTATTTTTATTTTATTTATTTTTATTTAAAAATTTACATAGTTGCTTATTAAAGGAATAATTCACTCAAAAATGACAATTTGTGGAAAATGTACTCACCCTCAAGCCATCCAAGATGTAGATGAGTTTGTTTCTTCATCAGAACAGATTTGGAGAAATTTAGCATTACTTCACTTGCTCAGCAATGGATCCTCTGCAGTGAATGGGTGCCGTCAGAATGAGAGCCCAAACATGCCTTAATGATGGATTTGTTTCTTACAAACACAGATTTTCACTACCAGACATTAACTGATGAAATGGAGTGGTGTGGATTATTGTCATTCTGACGGCACCCATTCACTGCAGAGGATTCTTTGATTTCCTTGTCATCAAATGTGATCCTCTTTGTTGGAGAAGAATATACTACATATACTAGAATATATGAAGATCTAACTGCACATTTTGGGGGTTATTAGCAGTTAAATATTAATATTATTGGAAGTTAAAATAACTCTTTTGAATTTGGATGTATTTTAAAATTAACTTACAATTTTAAAAGGTAAAAGTTAAAAAAATAATATTTTATTTATTATTAGTGGTTAAGGAATTATTGTGTCCACTAGATAGATGATGTGTTCACAATAAAGTGTTTTTGATATGAAATGCATAGTTATGTGTGTTGTTTTGTAGATTTTGTAGTGCTTGATGACACACTGACAGTCAGGGAAACCTACATTGCTGGACAGCAGGTCTGGAGGAAGTGACATCATCTGGAGGACTGTCTTCTGCTGGGATCGTTAGTTTTTTGGTTAGAATTTCTTTCTCTCTTTGGACTTGGATCACCAAAAAGATGCATTACTTCAAAAAACAGTGTTATTCTCATTAAATTGAATTCTATTGATTAATTCCTGAATATAAAAAACTACTCCATATATACAAGCACGATTATGACACTCTTTATGCTCATGTACTGTAGCATAATGCATCTTGGGGCATTTAAAAAGAGTCAGAATCATTTTTTATCACATACTGTGTGTATGGATTTCTAACACAAATATAACTTGTTCAAATGTGAAAGACAAAAGTAAAAAAATCTCAAGGGTCCAGTTATTTCAGTAATAACCTACATAATTCAATGCTCCCAATCTGATGTGAAACTGGACAGTTCAACCAACTGATTTCAATAATGTTTATATTCTATTCTTTTTATTTCTTAACATTTTTAAGGTTTTATAATTTTTTCAGTATAATAAAAATGTTCCTTTATTGATAAAACTGTATGATTGAGTCTGAATGAGGAAGACGCACATATAATGGATGTATTAAAGATATCCAGCTTACTTGAATTGATTATCTGTTTAGGTCAATGCATCTTTAAAACTCAACATTCAAAAACCCAAGAACAAAACCTAAAAAAGCATTCAATTCATATGTTCCAACAACAAAACTTTTATTAAACAATTACCTCGATCTCGCAATAAAAGCAGCTTCTATTAAAAAAATATTGTTCAAGTTAATGGACGAATGGCTTGACTTTCTGTTTTGCTCAAACTGAGTCAAACTCCTCTGATTTGGTCCTCTGAACAACGAATCCTTGTTCGGTCCTTCAAGTCAAATGCACACGGTGTGTGTCCACCACATCAGTCTTCACCCCAGAAAAGTTGAAATGAAGACGCTGGTGTCCAGATTTAGAGTTGCATGCCACCAACGATCTGGAAAATACAGCACCTGCACAAAAAGATGTGGTTTTACCTCTGGAATACTTGATTCTGACTTTACTTTGACAATTTGTGCCTACTATTTGAGTGTGTAAATGGGTTAAACCTCACCTCTCCGGGTCGTATGGTGCACTCCAGGGGCCTCTGGTGGAGCTCCAGGTTTGGGTAGGACAGAGAGACCCAGGAGAGAGTGGTGTGGTTGGGATGGAACTCAGGTGCCTCATCAGGGGGGTAAAGAAACCAACGCTGGAGAACACAAGCACATCAGTATATAGACAGGGAAAATTACATCTGTACTGAAGCTGTAAATAATACATTTGTATGAGTTTAGTGTTCCACAGACCTTCCTGCCATAGATAACTTCAGAGTAGCCGGGACCGTGCCAGTGAAACGGAACGCCAGTACCTGGTCCTGCAGGAGAGACATGTTGTTTTTAAAGGAATAGTTTGCCCAAAGATGACAATTTGCTGATAATATATTGATCCTCAGGCCATCCAAGATGTAGATGAATGTGTTTCTTCATCAGAACAGATTTGGAGAAATTTAGTATTTCATCACTTGCTCATCAATGGATCCTCTGCAGTGAATGGGTGCCGTCCAAACAACTGATAAAAACATCACAATACTCCACACCTCTCCATCAATTAATGTCTTGTAAAATGAAAAGCTGCGTGTTTGTCAGAAGCAAATCCATCATTAAGGTGTTTTAACTTTAAACTATTGCTTCTGGCTAAAATACAAGTCCATATAATATAAATAATGCTTCCTCCAAGTTCATCCTCTGTTGCCCTTTCATAACAAAATCCACCCATATATTGTTAATTAACAAATAATAATAAAGATAATAACTGATATATTTGTTTAGAACTGTTTTTGCTTTTAAACAGTGCTTGATCTTTGCAGATTTCTCTCCTGATTCAGACAAGATTTTTTTTTCTTCACTGGAGAAAGCAATATAATGCAATGGTTTAAAGTTAAAACACATTAACGATGGCTTTGTTTCTTACAAACACAGCTTTTCGCTCCTTGAGATATTACTTGATGGACTGGAGTGGTGTGGATTACTTGTGGATTATTGTGATGTTTTTATCAGCTGTTTGGACTCTCGTTCTGACGGCACCCATTCACGGCAGTGCAGAGGATCCACTGGTGAGCAAGTGATGTGATGCTAAATTGCTCCAAATCTGTTCTGATGAAGAAACAAACATTACAACTACATCTTAGAAGGCCTAACGATGAATACATTTTTAGGTGAACTATTCCTTTAATGGGTGAAAATGTGTCTATGTGCACTCCAAAAAAAACTAATTAGCTGGATCGGAGAGTATGCATTTGTACATACCAGCAATCCCAAAGCTATATGCAGGATGCTTGAGTGGAAGAGAAAAAGGTGGTGCTTTATACTCCTCAAACAGAGAATGCCACTCCGTGAAGTTATTGTCCCCAAAGAAGTACAGCGTATCTGAAATAAACACACATTATGAAATAATCATCTACAGTGGGGAAAGCTTGTAGAATGAGCAGATTTGTTGTGTGTGTGTGTAACAGAGAGAGAACAGAGAACTGACCACTGCCCAGTGTGTCTTTAGGCTGAGGGGTCAACAGGAACTTTACAAACTCTTCAAACTTCACATCCACTGTTAAAAGACAGAGCAATTGGAAATATAAATACAGAAACATGAACACTTACACTAATGTTGCAAGGTCTGGTGTCAGTATGATTTTATTGACCATGCACATGAAAAGACTGCGCAAATATATCAAGTGTGCTCATGCTTCTACCTTTCCTGTATGAGTGTGTATTGGCTGTGCTGAGACGGACCGTTTTCCCTCCGTACCCTCTCAACAGATTGGATTTGGAACACAGGAAACGGAACTTCTGAAACAACCAATCACAGCACAGCACTGTTAGAAATGGAATCAATAAGAACTTGCAGCAATAAACACCTGATATACAGTATAATCATAACTCTTACTGTGTTATCTGTTAGTCCTCGGACTATAACTGGTTTTGCATAAGCATACCTGTAAAATATAATAAAAAATACATTAGGATTACATAAATATTTATCTATCTATGTTATAATATATAATGGCATTTATATTCTTGCTATTATTAAAAGTAGCGCACATGAAAAAATACTATAGTAATTTATAGTAAATAATACTATAGTGTTTTTGAACCATACAATAGTAAAGCACTTGAATTAATTTGTTGTGGTAATTCTATAGTGTCTGTGGTAATATAATAATTATAGTAATATAAACAAATTACTTTACCCAATACTGTACTAAGTTTTCTACAACTATAGGGTCTATTATACTACAATACACTACAGTTTACTGTAGTAAAAACTAAAGTATACTACAGTATTTATTAACCTACGGTTTATGAGTTCACTATAGTTAATACTACAGTATGCTGTAACATTCATTAACAAAGTGTTGTAAATACTATAATATACACAGTATAATACTCTTTGCTATAGTATGGTTCAAAAGCACTATAGTATTTACTATAAAGTACTATAGTATTTTTTCATGTGGGAGCTTTTTAATAAGAGTTGCTTTCAGGATAAGAAAAAAATAAAATGCAATGAAACTGATGTTTTTACGCGACTAAAATGTCTAAACACTATCAACTAACTCTACATGTGTATGTTTGCAGTTCTTACTCTTTAATAAACTGTGTGTGTGTTATTGAGTTCACATCTCTGATCTCAATGTTGCACTCGCCTTCATCTTCTATACTGGAACCCAGTCCCCTGAAAGACAAAACATAATTAATCTCACTCACACAGCTTTATTTATTCAATTAGGTGATCAACAGCATGCTGTCAGGATTTGAGATGAATCACAGTGTGTGTGTGTTTCAAAACAAAGTGAGCCGCTTGGCTTTGAGACACGGCCAGTGATCCATATGGTATTTCTCTCACCATCCTCCATCATCTCCACTGGGCGCATCTTTGCAGTGAAATGAAGCCGGCAACTGCACTAAGAGGACCAGTAACAGAGCCCTGACAGCCTGATCCATGTTTCTTCATCAACTGTCATTAAAAACCACGCACATGACAGCACCTGACTGTCTCACCGCGGTTCACCATCAACCGCTTTCAAAATCTCACGACCCTCAGTTCCTGCTTTCCGCGCGTCACTGACCAATCAGCGGAGGCCACACTAGGATGTGGGCGGGGCCTCACAATCCATACCTCAGGACAGACTCTTTTATTTTGTTTTATTCAATACTTGTTAACTATTCTAGATATATGTTTTGTATTATGTTCTCAATAATGAATTTAAAAAATAAAAAATACATATTTGTATTCATCTTGCAAACATTCATGAATAATTAATGTAATGACTGTAATGATAAGTTTGTTTCTAATTACTTTCCCTCCCTTATGCATATGGAAGATTGTATGTATGTTATATATATATATATATATATACATACATACATTAGATATATATAGATAGATAGATATATATTATATATATATATATATATATATATTATATATATATATATATTGTTTCTTGTATCATTCAGAGGTTTGATGTGGTAAAGAATAATATTTTATTTATTATTCTACATGTTTTCTATTATGTATTCAGTAATAGACATAAACAATTAATTTAATTAGTTTTTTGTGTGTGTTGGGGGGTGACATTTTCACCTCAGCTTTATGAGCATGTGTTTATATTTTCATTTTAAGATTAACTACTTAACATTAATAAAAACTAACATTTCTACGAATAATTAATGTAATGACTGTAATAATAAGTAAGCTTGTCACTACTTTTTACCTCTGATGTGTATTATTATTCGCTTTTATTGATTTACTTTTTTTTTTTTTTGTAAAATCAATTATTATAAATCGCTTATTAAATTAAATGTCAGTACATTCAAACTGAAATAAAAAGTACTACATATATACAATTAAAATGTAAGGCATTACGGTAGGAACCAATGTGCTCGGTGTGGAGTCAGACACGGTCAGTAAACACAGTCGCGCGCCGCTCTGTGTCCCTCAGAGGAGCACGAGGAGGTGTCCTCTAACATCACACTGCTGCTATGCACTCATAAGAGAGCACCACACAAAGCAGGTTCTGCAGAGGAACGAGGTGCACACTAGAAAGGTATGTTTACGTTTTCGCGAGTGTGTAACGTTAGTAGTAGCGAAACACCGGCTGTGTGTCAAACCATAAAGAGCTGCTAACGTTACCAAGACAACATTTTGGGCATCATAGGCACTTTCCAGACGAAAGCATCTAAAGCTGCTCATCTAAACACTGTCTAGATAGGCAGCTCAATAAGTTTTGTAACGCAGCCATTGTGTTTATGTCACCTGCTGTCATGTTGAGTACATTTAACATATATGTTTTTATATTTTGAAAATACTCAATATAAAATAACGGTAACACTTTATTTTACGGTGTCCTTGTTGCACGTTACATGTACTTACTATTATAATAACAAAAAATATGCATAATTACATGCAAGTAACCCTAAGCCAAACCCTAACCATATAGTAAGTACATGTATTTAATATTACTCAGTACTTAAATGTATAATTACACTGTAACAAGGATACCTTAAAATAAAGTGTAACCAAAATAACTTAAATATCTTAATATTTTATTTTGATATTATTTTTATTATTTGGTTTATTTATCTGTAGTCATCCATGCACACCAGACATATAGATTTTTTTTCATATTATAATTTGTCATATTTTTTAATTTTATTACTTGCATTATTTTAATTTATTCCACTCAAATTATTGTCCATCTACATCAGCCAAATTGATTTTATATATATTTTTTATTTGATAATTTTTTATTTGATTTAATTCCACTGAATTGTTTGTCCACAGGCGGGGGCTGTGTTTCTGTCGTCTGATCGGAGCAGGTATGGTGGGCTATGATCCAGACTCCCCCGGCGTGGCTCTCTCCCCAGAGGAAGCTGCTCTGGCCGGGTCAGCGGCAGGTATGATCACCCGTGCCCTCATCAGCCCTCTGGATGTCATCAAAATCAGATTTCAGGTAACAACTTTCATTTCACGGAGCCAAAGGGAACTGTTTTTCTGTACATAATAAAAAAATGAAAACATAAATATTAACACATTCAACTAAAGCTGTTTTCATCCACAGCTAGCACAGCAGTCTCTGTTCTAGTACATCTGATTCACATAAGCATCACCGTGCCTAAAACATGAGTCACGTTTTCCTGTGGAACTTTAGCACCACTCCCAAATCCACGGCTGCACTGAGCATGCTCAGTTCAAAGAGGCCCGTTCATCTGCTTTAGACTGGTTATAAATGCACACATAAGATGCAGTCGATCTGCTGTTTTGTGCTTGAATTCGTTTGTTTTGTAGTTTCTCTGCCATAGCAACTGTGGGACAGGCCTCCAGGTGGCAGTGTGTTACACTTTTAGACTTCACATTAGGGATGTCAACGATTAATCGACGATCGATTAATTGTCGATAAGAGACGTAATCGATAAAAGCTATCGATGGTCGATTAAGCAGTTTCATTTTGGGGTGCGTGCAGCTCGTGCGCAAAACACGTGCAAACGGCTGTGAGTGACGGTGAAGGGGCTGGATCTTACAAGAAAATAATTTACTAATGTACAAACTACGCTTTTAATATGATCCAAACTTTAAAAGTATATTAAAAGAAACACAGTACAAAGTTATTTTGTATTGAAATGTAGTAATAAGTCATGTTCAATCATAATTTCCCTAGATAATTGTTGCATATCGGGCACTTGGCTTTGACAGGGCTGCGCACGCGAGCAGGACAGTCTATTCATTCATACAACTTGTTAATTCGTTCCTATGACATATTAATTTGTGGCAGCTGTCCATGTTTCATTAATTTGTTCCCTAGAACAGGGGTTCCCAAACTTTTCCATTCCACGACCCACCTAGACAAGTATAATCTATTTCAAGACCCACCAAAATATTTGAGATAAAAAAACAATTGACATTACTATAAGCTTAATCATAATTAAAAGCATAATATGGCAGAAATTAAGTATTTAAGAAAAATAACCATTTTATTTTATAGGATAGTACCACTGTAAACATTCACTACTAATATTTACGTTTTCATTTCTTAATTTACAGACGTTAATGAGTCTAGAAATATGTCCATAAAGCCTCGAAACGCGCTCACTCCGGTGCGGTTATGAACTGTAATCAGCGCTACGAGTGTTGTTAAAAAAAATGCCCTCACAACCCAACACTTTTTTATTTTATTTTAGCAAAGCATAAGAAGCAAAGCAGAATTCTCAAACAGTTTAGAGATTAAAATAATTTT
Source organism: Aspiorhynchus laticeps (assembly GCA_023376895.1). Classification (NCBI taxonomy): domain Eukaryota; kingdom Metazoa; phylum Chordata; class Actinopteri; order Cypriniformes; family Cyprinidae; genus Aspiorhynchus; species Aspiorhynchus laticeps. The sequence goes on from CM041794.1 coordinate 14,835,646, forward strand.
GAAATAATTGTAAAAATAATAAACACATGCGTCTCATTTTAAATAAACACTAAAAACAGAGAAGACAAATTTACTTCAGCCAGAAATTTACTTTTGTAATGGTTAAATAAATGTTCAGCTATATCTTCAAAAGATTTTTTTACTTTTTTTTTTCTCTATATAGTGATAATATGGCAAGGAAATAATTTAGTAAATTCTGTTATGCTAGCATGTGGAAATGTTTGTATAGTGTTACAAACCCCGCATTTGTGCCCCGCTCAACCCGTACATGTGAAATGCTTTTTACGGACAGTTTATGGATTAAATGCATATGAAGGAACGAAAACAACAAACTCTTTACATCTCTCGGAAAGATACAGCACCGAGTTCAAACAGACGATAGAAATTAATGAACAGCCTACCTGATACAGTTTTCGCAACATTTGAATTTTCCGGTGTATGCAATCTCATGCAGAACACAACGCAGTGAAGTGAGAGAGTTTCTTCTCATTAATAATGCAGACCGAGCATTTTCATAATGAACCGTCGCTCTGAGACCCTCTGTTATTACAACTCGTGCGCGTCCGCGCTTCAAGACACGCAACGCATGTTTTAAATCCCGGCCTTTGCGATTCGAAAATCGCACTGAGCAATATCACAATTTATATCGTCCAGCCCTAGGAACTGTGTGTGTGTTTGTGTGTGTGTGTGTGTGTGTCATTTAGCTGCCGTCAAGTGGCTTTGTGCGACCCACAGTTTGAAAACCCCTGCCCTAGAAAACCCATGATTTAACTTAAATGCGGGAACAATTTAAGTCATAGTAACGAATTCTTAATTCATGGCCACGAAATCTTTCATTTCCCCCCACACGTTTACCACAGTAAGAGATGCGAAAACAGTGATTAAAAGTGAACAATAAAATAAACCTGCGAATCTAGAGGGTGAGACAGTGAGGATTTGGGAAAAGAAACAATAAATATTATTAAATTCGTGACCATCCGGAAAAAAAGAACACAAAGCCGCATATGACTTGATTTAAATGGATGCGCTCGGCATGAATCAAAAAGCATGGTCGCGATGTAACATTTGCCTGCTAACCAATTATTTCTCTTATTAACAAAGATTTGTATCTCACCTGTGTCATAATACTCACATTAAAATGTTTTAAATGGGTAACAGTGTGTTTGTAGCAACGCCGGTGGTTCTGGAAGCAGATCACTGACCGCGCGTCACAGCCCCACGCGCCGTACTTGCGTTTGGGATCATTTTATTTTAAATCCCGATAATGTCAATTGCAAACATTGCTATGATGTTTTAAAAATAAAAAAACGAGCACCATGAAACCATTTAAAAAGGTGCATTCAGCGGTCTCCGTGACAGAATATGAAACAGCACACAAAGTATAATAATCCTGTGCGTAACTACGGCGCGCTCTCTTCCTTTTATCAAATGATCATAATCACATCCATTCATTTTACCATCCTGCTACTAGCCTTTTATTTAGACTAAAAACCCTTTTCATTCGGGTGAGGAAGCTGGCGTTTTGAGTGGCATTTGCACATCCTGTCATGCCAGTAACTATATGCCACTGAAATAGACGCATTTTGCAGTAGTTAAGGTTAACGATTAATCGATTAATTGATCGTTAATTTAAACGACGATCGATTATGGAAATTATTGAAAATTGACATCCCTACTTCACATCAAATCTTCACATTCAAACTGGTTTTATTGTGGCACGGCAGGATGGTTTTGACTGTTTCGTGCATGCTGCAGTTGCAGATCGAGCAGGTGTCCTGGAGGAGTCGTCAGGGGAAGTACTGGGGTTTTTGGCAGGCCACACGCTGTATTATGACTGAAGAAGGACTTCCTGCTTTCTGGAAAGGTCACATTCCTGCCCAGCTGCTCTCTGTGTGTTTTGGGGCAGTTCAGGTATTTGGAGATAAATAATATGTATTCATAATATATATAAAATTTTCATGAGGCCAGAATCATCTTCCTGTTTAATTATTAAGCCACGTAAAAATGTTTTTGTCCTTAAATTGAACTTGAAATTGTAAACTGACCCTATTGTAAGGGTAGAAAAAGTTTCTCTTCTGCTACGATTTTGTTTCAAAAATATTCTATTCTATTCTATTTTGTTGACATAAATATACATGGTCCTGATCAGTGTTATTTTAGTATTATTCATATACTACTATAGTATTTATTCATATTTTGAATTGGCGTTTATTTTTATATTATCTAATTCTGTTATTTTTTACTTGTTTTATATTTTAATTTAGCTTTCAATTTTTTTATTTCACTGTTTTATTTGTTAATATTTTCAATTGCTTATATATATATATATGTGTGTGTGTGTGTGTGTGTGTGTGTTTGTCATTTTTATTTCTTTTTTTCTTCTATTCGATTTCTAATTCATTTTTATTTCAGTTTTTGTTATAGTCATTTTTATAAACATAAATATGTTTATTTCAATTATCAACATTTCAAAATTTTGCTTACTATTTTAAGTTATAGTTTATTTGATGTGTAATGTTTTATTTCAGTTCCTGGAAATGTTTTATTTTTTATAGTTTTAGTTTATATTAGTAATGCTGGTCTGTTGATGTAATGAACCAATATAAATGTTATATTCTATTATATTCTGCTTTGATCTTGTAGCAATAAATGAATTAATATTTCATTTTGTTATATTCTATTGTAGACATGTAGCTGATTCTATTTAATAATTTAGAAAGGTAGATCAAACATTTGTGGTCATCCTTGTAGACATTTTACAAATACCCTTAAACCTCACTGTTTCTCTTTGTTGTTTTTGTCCTAGTTTGCGAGTTTCGAAGCCCTGACAGAGCTGGTCCATAAGAAGACGAGCTATAGCAGCCGGTCACCAGGAGTGCATTTCATCTGCGGCGGTTTGGCCGCCTGCTCCGCCACCGTCACCTGCCAGCCGCTGGACACCCTCCGCACACGCTTCGCTGCTCAGGGCGAACCCAAGGTCAGGGGTCAAACCTCAGGAGTGTGATATTACCTGTCACTAAATCATTTTAATGTTCTGTGTCTGAATGCATCTGAAAGTGTGGACAAGTAAAAGAAACACATAAAAAATAACAGAATAAATTGCAAGTCAAGTATCAGTGCAAAATCCCTGCATTTCTCTTTTTGGTGAGCTCTAATGAAACCACGACTCAAAGGTTTTCTCATATGTACAGATCTATCGTAACCTCAGACATGCTGTGGCCACAATGTTCCGCACAGAGGGGCCCTTCACCTTCTACAGGGGCCTCACACCCACCCTAGTGGCCGTGTTTCCATACGCAGGCCTGCAGTTTTTCTTTTATAATATCCTGAAGAAACTTCTGGAGCCACAAGACACCAAATCTAAAGGTCAGAGCATGAGGTGTTATTTCAGTTTTTTTATGTACTAGTATGATATTTATTAATATTTTGAATTGGCTTTTAATTATTTTTGTTTGTATGTTTAAACAAAATTATTTATTTTCTTATTCAGCCAGTTTGTATATTTTCAGTTTTTACTTTTATTTTAGTTAAAAAGTTTTAGTGATTTCATTGTGCTTTTTTTTTTACATTTTAATTTGTTTTTATTTAGCTTTTATTTTTGTTTTAGTAATTTTAGCACTACAACATTAACATTTACACCCGGTTTCACAAACAAGGCTTAAGTCTAGTCCCAGACTAAATGTAAGTCTGAACTGTTTCAACTGAAAAAAACCTGCACTGATTGATCTTAAAATATATCAGTGCCTTTGTTTTGTCTCAAGATGGACACCAGTAATGATTTTTTATAAGGCAAATTCATAAAAATTGCTTATGTCCTTATTGAACTATGGCCTAATCCTGGCTTAGTCTAAGCCCTGTCTGTGAAACCGGGCCTGTATTTCTCTTAAGTTTTCAAGGCAACATTTCTAATTTTCAATTAAGATTTTTAAATGCAAGTTTTTCATCTAATATTTATATTTTATTATTTATTTCAGATGTATTTCAAGAACCGGAAACAATTTCTACACTGTAAAAAGTGATAAGTTGACTTAACTTAAAAAAAATTGAGGAAACCCGTTGCCTTAAAATTATTAAGTAAATAATAAAAAAAATAAAAATAATTTAAGCTAACTGTCAAGTTCACTTAACTTTTTTTTTTTATTATTATTTATTACTTAATTTTTAGGCAACGGGTTTCCTCAACTTTTTAATTTAAGTCAACTTATCACTTTTTACAGTGTAATAGTTTTAGTTTACATTATCAACACTGTTCTTAAAGCACATATCTATGAATCAACATTGAATTTAATCCTTGTGTACGGTGCTCTCTGTCCCGGTGTTGACGTTGCTGTGGTGTCTTGTCTGTTTTCAGGAGGTTTACACAGTCTGATCAGCGGTAGTTGTGCTGGAGTCATCAGTAAAACAATCACGTATCCCTTTGATCTGATTAAAAAGAGACTTCAAGTGGGTGGGTTTGAAGAGGCCAGGATGAAGTTTGGACAGGTGGGTGGAGCGCTGTAGTGGTTAAAGATCTGAGCTGCTAACCAAACGACTGTAGGTTCAATGGGCCTCATTTACGAAACGAACGTACGACCGAAAATTGGGCGTACGGTCGTTTCTACGCAAAACTTGGAATTTATCAATATGGACGTGAGTGGTGGCTACGATCAAATCTCACGTCAGGTCTGAGCTCGTGTACGCAAGTTTTTGAGTTAGCCTGAACTTGCGTGCAGCATAGAGAATTTCGGAGAGTTGTATAATGACAGCATTTTGTTCATTTAGATTATTTTCCTAAACCGACAAAGTTTTTTTTCCTTTCAGGGCTTTAGCTTTATGCGCAGATAGCAGCATAAACAACAGACCGTGAGGAATCACACATTGTCGTATCACACACCTGCAGTGCTTCTGTGAATGGAGAAAAACAGAAATGATAAAATAGATAGGGCTACACGAAATATATTTCTCTTAATTAACAGATTAACAAATGGGAAAAAAAACAGTGCGACAAGTATAGGCCACTTGTTTTTGTGACACTCTTAATGCATTTTATTTGTTTTCTATAACTTTTTTATTATTATTTAACTGCTCGGTGATCACGCAGGTGCCTCACATGCACACACACAACATTTCAGCATTACTATCTTGACATTTCAGCCATTAATCAAACAAAAATGGAGTCAACCAAACATAAAAGTTACACTGCTCAATTTACAAGGTCCACTATAAAATCAGCGTGCAGCGCCGAAACAAACATTTATTGCGCATGTGAAGGGTGATGTTTTACGTGGATATTGGAAGAGAAGTACAAAGCCTTGTTTAAATCATAGATAATAGTTTAGCAACCAAATGTTACATGGCAAAAATGGAAACATTTGGATGTCGAATAAGAGAGGCTCGTGAGCCCAATGCAGTTTAGTTTCGCTTTAATTCATTTTAGCTTGACGTTGTATTCTGTTTATAATGAATGCCACTATAGACTAATTTGTGTTTTACTTCATAGTTTAATATAAAATTTTATAGCTACTAATTTTTTCATTCTTGTTTTGTAATACCGTTAAATTTAAAGGGTTTGTTGTGGATTAAGGAGAACTAAATAATCTATATAGTGTTTATAATGTTTATAATTTTTCGTTATATTTACTGGTATTTAATATACATATAAATTAATGCCATTGTTTGCAATTATAAGGTTAACGGGTGTTTTTTGGAGTAAGATCAATTTCTCTTTAATGAGATTACTTCCTCTTTTTGGCCGGGTTATGTTACTCCGTGTCGTAAACTCTAGGGGCGAGGCTTCTAAACCGGGGTGTTTTTAGGGGCGTAATATTCAAATGACGATTGTTTTCAGCCGCCACATTTATCAACGTACGATCTTTCGTACGATGGGATTGGCGGCATACGAATGTTTCATAAATCACATGTGAGCTCTGTCGTAAGTTGATTTGTGCGCACGGATCTGCGCTCGTTTCTAAGTTAGATTGATAAATGAGGCCCAATGTCCCTATAATAACTATTTCTGCTTGCTAGACTAACTTCACTATTACTGTTGTTAATGTCTAAACCCTAAGGCATTCCACTTCTACTGATTCATACCTGCATTGTAGGCATTTCTGAGCTGAATACACTTTTGTTCAAAATTTGGGGGTCTGTAAGACTTTTTTTGAAATAAATAATACTTTTATTAAGCAAATTGATCAAAAGTGACAGTGAAGACATTTATAATGTTACAAAAGATCAACATTTATCAAAGAATCCCGAAAAAAATATTAAGCAGCACAGCTGTTTTCAACATTGCTAATAATAATAATAAATGTTTTTTGAGCAACAATTCTGAAGGATCATGTGACACTGAAGACTGGAGTAATGATACTGAAAATCCAGCTTTGCATCACAGGAATAAATTACATATTCAGATATTTTCAAAAAGAAAACAGTTATTTTATATTGTAATAATATTTTGCAATATTGCAGTTTTTACTGTGTTTTTGATCAGACAAAGCAGCCTTGGTGAACATAAGAGACTTCTTTCAAAAACACTTTTGAATGGTAGTGCATGTTTATCTGTTTTACAAATTAATACTCATTTCCTGTATTTTCTGTGCAGGTGCGGACATATCATGGATTTGCAGACTGTGTGGTGAGGATCGGCAGAGAGGAAGGGCTCCGGGGTTTCTATAAGGGTCTCTCCCCCAGTCTATTGAAGGCCGCTCTGTCCACGGGCTTCACCTTCTTCTGGTACGAGTTCTTCATCAATGCCATTGTCAGCCTCAAGAGCAGCTAGTGAGCAATGAGAGAAACCTTACAGAGGTCCTTGAGAGACATTTTAGATCATCAGATGGAACTCGGTGTGTGTTTTATGGTGTGTAGATGTATTAGGAGGTAAAGTAAAGAGGGACCAGTAGCTGCTCTCAAAACACAGGCCCTGAGTCAGGAGCTGTTTTACCACACCAGAAAGACATTTTTATCTCTGACTCGCTCTACTAAAGCCTTGAACTGAACAATCAGCTGAAATGTACCTGTTTACGTGAAACAGTGAACTCTACCTCTTGTCTCTCTCAACTGGAGACTGGAAAACCATTGTTACACATATTAAGATATTAACTTTTGTCATAATGTCTGTATGTTTTGGTTTGCACTCTGCATTAGGATCTATTTTATTGTTTGTATACATAACACTGGAAATCAGAATGTTTTAACTTACTAGCTTTTGCAGTTTTGCATTTTAAAAAACATTTAAAATACATACTCAATACAGTGCATGAAATATTCAGTCATCTGTTTTCTACGGTTTCATTTCAGGTTTTTTGTTTGTGTTTGTGTGTGTGTGTGCTTTGTCATTGTTAAGGTTTTTAAACAGTGAATGGTCAAATTGTATGGATGAAATTTAAAAAAAAGTTTATGTTCCATATTAACAGATGGATGAAGATTGTTCGGAACAGTTTGAAACCTCTATGTTTCCTGTTACTCTGGCTTTATTTGTGCCCATATTTTTGCTTCTTTTTTATTGTACTTTCTCACTGACATTAGTAAAACCAAACTCTCTTCCGAGGATCAGTGGTTTTACTTTTACACCTGTGTACTCAAGTACAAAAGCACATAGCTTTCATATTACAAAGATGTATGGTATACAAATGGGTGACATGTAAGATAAAAAAACAACTATTTTTTTAATAAAATTATTTTATTTAAATTTTCTTTGTCCTGTTCTGCTTTAATGTTTGGAGAATTAATTATTTCAAAAAAATGTTTCCTAATTATTAGATTATCTTTAGTTTTATAAGGATTCCTCAAACACGTTAAAAAGCCAAAAAATGTCTGTTAATGGGCAAGGTTAATGTTAATATAATTGTAAATGTTCATTTAAAAAATAATTAACAAAAAAAAATCATTAATTTTATAAATAAAACACAGACACAAGGTAAATATACTGTATAATGTTTTAAATAGATTTTTTAATATATTTTCAGATTAAAATCAACTGTGTAAACTTCAACCATTTCTTCATTTTTTGGACACTGATTATGCTGGCTTTAGATTAAAAACAGCTACGAAAAATAAACTTGTCTGAATATTTATCGCATCATACAACCTTTCGGCTTTCTGCGAGAATGTACAACAGACAAAAATAAGATTTGTAACATATTGTTAACAAAAATAAAATTCACTGTACAAAGTTACAGTCAAGTATATTATTGTGGAGTGACATATCGATACCTTAATGTAGTAGGCTACCGGTAGTAGGGTTTCAAAATTAACCCATGAAATGATTTACCATGAATAAATATTAACCATATGCGACTTCCTGGGAATGAATAACTCATCTGTACTCAACCCTACGTAGGCCTAATGTGACTGAATAATTAGGGTGCGGCCACGTTTACCTTTGTATTGCGAAAATCCGTTAATATCAAGAATTAGAATCCGAGCGATTTGGTATTTCGCGTGAGGCGAAATGTTTTTCTGCACGTTTTCCGCATTAAATTTAGTTTTTGTTCAACATTAAACACTAATTTTTGCTTTGGTGAAACTGCTTAGTTTTGAAGTAGCCTCTCAGTAAGCAATTCTTACATACACCTATTGACAAACAATGGCCATTTTTTCCCATTGTTCGCTAATATGTCCACTCCATATACAATAACATCCTTACTCATGTTACATACATTATTTTTTCATGATAAACCAAAGATATGGCATGGGTTACTCCTGCCCGTGTTGGCTAAAGAACACTATTTTAACAGAGTAGGCCATATCTCCAATGTATACCAAGAAGTTAATGACAGTCATGAAGGTCACCACCACCAGATCATCCCACTGACAGCGTTTACAAACTGTTGGACGTGAGTTTTTGTCAAAAGCATACAGTGGCCAGATAACAACAGCGGTTGCATACATAGCCACGGCCAGGATGTTGAAGCTAATGACCACTTTGTCAAAAGAAAATGGAAAGATGGAAGACAACTTGGCGATGGTGAAGAAAATAATCAGCAATGAAAAAATGAAGCATAAGGAGTAGACGCCCACGCACCACTCTGTTCCCGGAGACTTCCTATATTCGACGGGACTCAAAGACATAAATATGATGCAGGCGATGAATGTCTCCAGGATCTTGAGGAGACCAGGAATGGTGGTGAGAAAGCCGCTGGTTTCACCTGGTCTTTTGTGGACTAACCAGACCTCGGCGGCGTACAGCCCAAAACACAACCAGGACACCGCAGACGCCCCGATCTGCCTGGAGCAGGAGGAGCAGGCGAAGAACGTGGGGTAGATGATTGCAATGGTGACCATCATAAGTGTGGCCAACATAGCAAAAGCCATGGTGAAGTCTTCCCAGGAAATGGGCACTTTGGTGTTCAGGTTGGTAAACTCCAAAATGATGATCAGGAGGGTCGTGAAACAGCAGAAGCACCAGCAGAACATGCACCAAGCCCAATGGGACTTGGCTTCAATCGGGATTCCCGCTGATGCCGCCAATGCAAAGCAGATGCATGTTAGAAGCACCTCCACCATCCGAACAATGCCAATAGGCTGAATCAGTGATCTGAAATCCACATGCAACATGACGAAACTGTTTTAGGAATCCCAAAGCCTTTGTTATTGTTTGTTCAGATTTCCAATGCTTCTGATTTTTAGAAACTGCATTACATTTGTGCAGTTTCACTGTGCCATAAATGTCAACAAATCCATAACAAATTCAGTCAAACTCCTTTTTCACCTCACGCTGTCCTCTTGTTTTTCTATTCCACAGGGATTCTTTAAAAATCAATAGCCACAATTTCTTTGTAGTAAAACTTCAGTTCCTTCTCATGTGGCAGCAAACATGTTTGATCAAGTTGACACTAGAACAGAAGCCTTATCGAGCTTGTCTCATTTATGACCTTTCTCTTGGTTCTCATTGGTTGCTGGTCTGCTGTTGTCCTATGAGCTGATTCCAAACCCTGAACTCTGGTCTAGAGCCAGGCTCTTTCTAATCACTTCCACCTATGGCTTCAGTCCCGTTTTGGTTTAATCACAGGAAAGTTTAATTTGGATTATTCTTTTACTTGTCCCGATAACAGCATGATGTGGAGTACTAGGTTATATAGGCCAAGAATGTTTTACAGATAAAGCAACAATCTTGCAGAACTCAGTCTATGGCTTGTAAAATAATTTAGAGCTTTCATCTTTATTGCTCAACATCTTCAGTTTTATTTGATACTGAAGCCCATTTGCACAGCATAATAATAATTAACCATGTTTTGGTAAAAATTTATGTGTGACATGAAAAGTCAAAATTATGAGATAAAAAGTCATAGTTGAAATTATGACAAAAAGTTGAAATAAAATGGCGACATAAGTCAAATTTATAACATAAAGTGATAATTATGAAACAAAAAGTTGAATTATGACATGAAACGTTAAAGTTATGAGGCCATCAAATTAACAACATTTTTCACTATAGCATTTGACAACCAGAAGGTGTCACGTTACCTCTTGATCTCATTTTGATTTCCTCTTCTAATGTTTTATCATTTAAACCCAACAAATCTTTTTTTTAACTTTTACCTCTGTCTGTTTGCGTTGTTTTAAATGCCAGACGCTATTTTCATGTTGAAATCCAGATTAAAATATAATTGTAGATAGATAAAACAACAACAACAAAAATATGTTCAAGATCAACTTTTAAAAACTCAAAAAACAACAACAACAAAATACTTTAATACTTTAAGTGTTGGCATTCAACTTGACTGTACATTGTTATCCCTATTAGTTTTGTGTTTAAACGGAAATGTTATTGGAAATTAAATTCCACTTGAACTAGCTGACAAACTATAATCTGATAGAATGTGAAATAGATCAGAGAGGTTATAAGCAATAGGTCATTTAATACAAAAAACTGCATATATTCACCTCAGACAACATGAAATGGCATTCACAAGTCATTTTACTTCTATATTGTAATGCATTTCTATATGAAACAGTATATTCTGGGTGAAAATAAATAGGCTGGGTTTGGTTTATCTATAGGGAACTAATTGGATAATGTTAGTGGGTGTATTTCCAGTGGATTGTGTTGGTTACTCCGGTCCTGAAACACCACTGATAACAAAACTCATGAGGTTTTTACGGATGAGATTATTGAAGTTCATCAAGAATTTCAACATCTCTCAGCACTCAATTATTTGCTGTTATCCCCATAACCTTTAGTACATTAACATTATCTGTGTTGTAAGCATACGTTACATGAGAGTCAACATTAGGATCAAAGATCAATATTACACTGATACTAAATGTTACAGTTATGATGCTATAAATACATAATGATGGAGGCAAACAGATGTTTCCTCTCTTTCTTTCACTTTCTGCGGATTCACTGGCTAGTTTATTTGCACACACTGATAGTGACAGAGAACAAGTCTGTGAAACCAAAATATATACATTAAAAAAAATCATGTTTAAATGATAATATATTATGTGTTTGTCATATCATTTTTTATTTTTAATAATTCTCATAACATTGTTTAGAATCAATAAACTTTCAGTCAGTTTAATATAATAATAAGAGAACAAAAATCAGTATGTGCATATTTAAAACTGCCTATATAACAACTGTACTTCTCATCCAAGCTGATGCCACAACCTGGTTACATTTACATTTAATAGATTTTACATTTCAAAACTTACAAATGAGGAACATCACAAGCACTTTATCACACAACCGTTATGGTTTTCTAGGCAGGTGAAACAAACACCAGACACACTGAGTAAACGGTATCCACGATGTAGACGATCAGATTGAAGCAAGTCATGCAGGACACAACAACCAGGCTGTTCCCAGGAACAGCGATTGCAGACTTGTGGTCTTGGATTGTTCTTGAAACTGTAGACGGGCCATATCACCACAGCTGTGAGGTACATTAAAACTGCCAGTATGTTGTACCCCGTTAGACATTTGTCCAGCGGGATGGGGATTCGACCCAACAACCTGCCGATGGTGATGATGATGATGAGGAGAGCAATGATGAAGCAGATTGAGTAGACGGCCACACACCACTGGAGCCCAGGAAACCTGCTGTAAAAGCCCGAATCCAAACAGATAAAGATGATGCAGGCCACGAACGCCTCCAGGACCTTCAGCAAGCCCGGCACGGTGGACAGGAACCCGCTGATCTCCCCGGGTTTGGCTCGGGTCAGTCCCACCTCGGTTGCGTACAGGCTGAAGCACACACAGGACATCACTGTGGCTGCGATTCTGACCGAATGTGAGGAGAGTACGTAGAAAGTGGGGTAGATGACCGAAGCGGCCAACAGCATAAGCGTGGACAGCATCGCAAAAGCCGTTGTGAAGTCGTCCCAAGAGATGGGCACCTTGGTGTTGAGGCTGGTGAACTCCAGGATGATGATGAGGAGGGTCATGAAACAGCAGAAGCACCAGGTGAACATGCACCAGGCCCAGAATGAAGAGCTGTTGTGGCCTTCAGAAGCCACCAGGCTGAAGGTAATGAGCGTTAGTGCGAACTCAAAGAGCCGGATTATTCCCACCGGCACGGTGAGAGATTGAGTGTTCAGGGTTACCATGATGATGGTGCTGTTCCTCCTTAAATGTCACTTAAATTGATGTTCCGCCTTGATTTTGATGCCCTCAGCCTTCAAAATGTTGTCTTCTCATTGACTCCTCTCTCTCATACTCCCAAAATCTCTTGGCTTTTCAGTTGCTTTCTCAGCCCGGTCGTCGTCCGTATCAACTCCAGGTTAGTCTTCACATACTAACCTCACCCAGAAGGGAAGCGGTCCAGGGAGTGGCCACTCATTACCTTATCAGTAACACCTCTGTAGATTGGCCCTGGTTTGTAAATGTCCAGTCAGAGTGAAGTTCAAATGAGTGGAATGTAAAGTGGATTGTGAAGATAAGAAACTGGGTGGACCCTGAAATATCATTGCTAAATAAGATGATAAATCTGAATACTAAAGGTGGAGGGAAGAAATTATGGGTTTGATTTATGTTCTGTAAATTACCAGAGTTCTCATTTGCAAAACGAGGCTATAAAAGACGGAGAGATATGCACCGAAGATGAGAAATGAAGGTCTTCTTGATACAGTTTTTCTGGTATACTGTTATGAAATCCAGAAGAAATCATGTTTAGCTTCTCTCCATGGCAGCTTTTACCATGTGAAATAACACACAATCCACGTTTTCTCAATTTATAAAGCAAACGCATATTTTAAAGATGCTTTTCTGTCATTTTCATTGCTTATTATTATTTTTTATGCTTTTTCCCTAAATATTCTTTATATTTTGACCTTTGAGCTTATTTTAGGTGTGAAAGATGGTATGGAAATAACATATTTTGTTTTTATATGTTTTGTGCTTGTTCATTTTATTGTGCTTTCTTGTATTTTTTGTTGCTTATTGTTTTTATGGGTTTTTTTCTCACTAAATATTGTTTATATTTTGAGCTTGTTTTAGGTATGAAAGGTGACAATTAACATTGCATATTTATTTTTATGTGCTTTTTGTCATTCTGGTTGCTTGCTATTGTTTTATTCTTTTGTCCCTTTAATAATGTTTATATTTTTTAACTTTGAACTGCTTTTTTGTGTGAAAGTTGTGAATTGATGTTGTATGTTTATTTTTACATGCTTTTTTTGATTTTTTTTTTTTTTTGCTTATTATTGTTTTTATGCTTTCCCCCCCTATTTTTTTATTTTTTATTTTGAGTTGCATTTTAAAGGTGCTACAGAATTTTTTTTGCACTTTATTGTACAGTATGTGTACTTACAGTGTACTGCATTATAAGGTAATAACATGTGTTAAGGTGAGGGTTAGGGGTAGGTTCAGGGTTAGTACCTATAGTTATTACCAGTTATAGTTAACTACATAGCATATACATGTGAAGCAAGACTGAAAAATAAAGTGCTACTGTAGATTTATTTTCTATATGCATTTTTGTCATTGCTGTTCCCTATTATTGTTTTTATATGCTTTATTCTCTGAATAATGTTTATATTTTTAAACTGCATTTTATGTATAAAAGGTGCTATAACATGTTAGAGTACTATCCTTACTCCACATTACCTAAAGTCATCTTTGAGGTGCAAATATCCAACTAATTATTCATCATCTGCTGCAAGAAGTTTCTAAGCATTGTTAATGATAAAAATCATGATCCCAGTTGTTTGTTTGGGTCATCAGATCATAGTTTGTGAAACATTTCATTTGCAATGTTTCACCACTGTACCTTAGTTATTGTCTTATTCAGAGAAGTGAGTCTGAATATCGCAGTAGAAAGCAAACATGAGGTTGTGTGTCTCTACAGGGATGTGCTGGAGAAACAGACAACATGTGCTGGACTTTGACCTTACAGAGTCAGAGCACACCTATTGACACAGACATAAACTATTAGAAATGCCTCTGTCTCATTTTAAATATAAAATGAAGCTGTATATTTTCATCTTCAATATATAATGTAAAGTATTGAGTAAATAATCTCAGTGCATTTGACTATATATTTTTTATTGATATCAATGGGGAAAAAAATCACAACTCACCTAAAGTATTGCAGTATCTCATGTTTTCAGATATTTTGCATTTAGGCCACTACAATATAACTTCTGTGTGTTTCATTACAACTTCACATTTGCATCATTGTGTTTTCCTGATGATTTAAACGCTAAACAGTTTGCTTTGTTTTTGTTCAATATTACAAAATGATTAAATACAATTAAAAGTACATGAAATAAAAAATGCATACTATTAGAAGGTCTCTTTATTTGTTTATTTTATTTAACTTACCTTGAGTTTTGAGTTTCTTGTCGTCACGACGCGCGACACGTAAACACTGATGACGCAAATAGTGTGCGCCGGAAGAGTGTAGTGTTTGACAAGCGTCTGTTGGTGACAGTCACAGAGATGTCAACACAACTGTAGTCATATTGTCTCCGATGAAGATGATCAAAAATGAGTTTCACCCTTCTATGATTTTTCTTTCGTCTGACATCAGTGCTCACCTTTAACACACGTAAGGGAAAACAGATATATACACAGATGATTGTGCAGTGTCATATCAAAAAAATCAATAATTCATAACAAAAACCAGGTGGATGAGAAATGTGTATTGTTTACCCTTTCAGCCTGTCTTTGAATACAAGGATTGTCGATTAAAATAAGGTATGTGCCCACCATATCTCATATTTACTTAAATCCTATTTATATTGTATATTATATATAGCCTAAAACGATCATTTATCTGTTCCTAATTAATTAGATTTATACAGTAAGCATCTAAGAATTAGACAACTGGCATCTATAATCTGTATCTATAGCAAATTGTTGTTGTCTTTTCTATTATATATGTTAGTTGCTAAGAACAACATAATGTTGCCATGTTGGTTAATATTCAGCTTGGAGGTAATCAGGGTAGCATATGTAGTATTAATCTGTTCAGAGTAAATTTGTTAATATAAATGTGAATAACAGAAAGTAATGTCAGCGTCATGTTACGCTCTTGTGATTCAGTCGATGTCGAGAACAAGCGTCGCCCTGGAGGACGAGGAGAAGCAGAGATGCCCTGCTGCTGCCAGTCCACCCAGCTTCAGCTGCCACGACACGCCACACTCCTTACCCGAGAGGTCTGTATTAAACGTTTTCAACACTCACTGTAATATATTATAGTTTACTGTATGCTTTATCACTGACTGCAGTGACTCGTGTCTTTTCTTGAGCTCTGTATGTTTGCAAACGTTAGTTTCAATTTCAGACATGTTTTCCCTCACAGATTGAGTTTGGAACCATCCGTCAGCGCTATGGAGACAAGCCCCTCCCCTTCTAGCAATGGAACCAACCTCCTGTCGTTGCCATGGGAGATAGTTACCCAGATAGCCTCACATCTCCCAGCACAGTGTGTCATTAACGTGCTGCCGCAGGTAAACATTTTTTTAAAGTTTAGAAGCCAAAATTGACATTTTCTTCTATTCAGGGCAAGCTTCTTTCACTAAATGGGTATGCAGTTCTTACTAATAGTAACACAATTTTATATATTATTAATAATAATAATAATAAATTTTAAGAATTGTTGCTTACTTTTATATGATAAACAATTGTTTTTGTGCTCAGAGATCCAGTTTGTGGTCAATAATATATATATTTTTTATAATTTTGAAAGAAGTCTCTTCTGTTCATCAAGCCTGCATTTATTTGATCAAAAATACAATAAAAAACAGTAGATATTGTGAAATATTATTACAATTTAAAATAGCTACAATTTCTATTCGAATATATTATAAAATGTAATTTATTCCTGTGAAGCAAAGCTGTATTTTCAGCATCATTACTCCAGTCTTCAGTGTCACATGATCCTTCAGAAATCATGCTAATATGCTGATTTGCTGCTCGAGAAACATTACTTATTATTATTAATGTTCAAAACAGTTGTTCTGCTTCATATTTTTGTGGAAACTATGATACATTTTGTTTAAAGATCCTTTGATTAATAGAAAGTTTAAAAGAGCAGACCTTTTGCAACATTATAAAGGTCTTTACTGTCACTTTTGATCAATTTAATGCACCCTTGCTGAATGGAAGTCTGTGTTTAGGTATGTCAGACGTTGGGAAAGCTTGGCGAGGATCGCTTGGTGTGGCAGCTTCGGGCTCAAAAACTCTCAGGTCCCACAGCATCTTTCCCAGTCGGGCCAAAGGAGGATTTTGATTGGTCCAAGGCATGCTTGGAAATGGAGCAGCAGATTAGCTGCTGGACAGGGCAAGAGAATCAGGCAGAGAGACAGGAAGAGGCAGCTGGCGGGGTGAACAGTGAGAACTTGGTGGAGATGCAGCTGGATGACGATTTAAACGGTGCAGCGGGAGCAGGAGAAGAGAACGTGCAAGTTCAGTCCCAGAATGCCTCTGATAGTCCCCATCTGATTGAGTCATCCAGCACTTCTTCACCTTTGGAGCACATCATCCTTCCTTCTGGCCACATTGCAGATGTGAATTGTGTCCTCCTGCTGGGTGGAGAAGAGGCGCTGTGTGCCTCCGGCTCTAGGGACAGAAACGTGAACCTGTGGGGCCTTCGAGAGGGTCCCAGAGGCAAGCTGACGCACACTCTAGCGGGACGCGGGACCATTAGTACCCACCGGGGCTGGGTGTGGTGCCTGGCATCCAGCGGACCTCTGCTGGCATCTGGCTCGTTTGACAGCACCATCAGGCTCTGGGATCTTGAAGCCGGAGGAGCAGAACGGGGACTCATCCAGTGCCAAGCTGCTGTATTATGTCTGTCCTGCGAGAGGGACACATTGCTAGCCGGGTCACACGATCAGAAATTAAGCATCTATGACACCCGAGGTGAGTCGAGGTTCAGAATAGTTATTTTCTTAAAGCACACTCCTAGTTTTATTGTGAAAGGTGACAGAGTTGTGAATGATTCACATGTGAAAAGTGTTGATTTAGCATTATTTACATGTACTATTGTAGTATTTGTTAATATATATATATGTAGTATTTTATGTAATATATTTAATATATAATATTTGTATTTTATTTAATTTCATTGCAATGTTTAATGTGAAAATAAGTGATTTGGGTTGTTTATAACATCTAGAGAAGCCCCAAAAACTATTTGAACAACTAAGCTACAATTAGAAATATATAAATGTATTTGCATCAAATAACAAAATATCAAAGCTTCTGTGCTTTATACTGACAAATAACAAATAAAAAAAATTAAGCAGAATAAAAGGATGTGACACTGAAGACTGGAGTAATGATGCTGAAAATTCAGCTTTGCATCACATGAATAAATTACACTTTAAAATATATTGCAATAGAAAACAGTTATTTTAAACTGTAAAAATATTGTACAATATTACTGATTTTACTGTATTTTTATCAAATAAATGCAGTCTTGTTGAGCATAAGAGGCTTTTTTCAAAAACATTAAATCTGTTGAATGGTGAATATTTGAACACACACATGTTGTGTACACTTTGAAGATGGCTGAATACCCTGTGAAGTCCTCTCAGACACTAGTAGTCGTTTGTAATGTGTCCGTTGTAACTGTGTTTGCTGACAACTCTCATTCATGTGATATAGCTGCAGATCCATTGGTCAAGAGTCTTTGTCTTCATAGTGATGCTGTGTTTTGCCTGACGTCTGATGACCAGTACATCTTATCAGGCAGTAAAGACAAAACCGTCGCTCTGTTCGACCGCAGGGCAGGAAAACTCCTGCAGAAAGTTCAGGTATACACACACAAGCTACAAATAATAGAATAAATCACAGAATCCTAACAAGTATCTGTTACAGTCAGCTAATGCACTTCTCTGTGTCCTCTTCACACATCTACAGCTCAGGTCGTACCTGCTGTCTCTGTCCTACAGCGGTCGAGAGGTGTGGGCCGGGGATAACCGTGGACTCGTGCACACCTTCTCCATGCACAACAGCTCCCTGACGCCCATATCCCAGTTTAACATCCACAGGTCACTGGTCACCGGCGTTCACTACTCACCTGGTGCTCTCTACACGTGCTCCTCTGACCGCACTATCAAGGTAAGTCTTCTGTCAGTTAAAGATGAGTTTAGTTGATCTTTATCCAAGGTTATTGGCAGCTCACATCTCTTATTGCATGCAGGTCCACCTTCCATGCGCTCCACCCAAGACACTGTGCACCCTTCACCATCAGGCAGGAGTTAATGGGGTATGTTGACATTTTTACCCATGATTCATCTCTATGTTGATTGATTTTATTTCTTTTTTGTATATTCAAGTGGTAATAGAAGTTGAGAATTATTGATATTGATGATATGAAAGATACTTAATCTCATTTCATTATATACTGTCTGTTTTTATTTGGAATTTGATGGATGCAAACCAAAAAAACTTTGATTATTCGAAACAAATGAATTGTCTGGAATCAATGCAAAAAGAGCTTCACATTATATAACACTTGAATTAAAAACAAAAGACTCAACACACAATTGAATTATAACTCTGATTGGATGAGCCACATTCAAAGACATTACTGTATGTCTCATAAATACTTCTGTTGGATGATACCACTGTTACTCTTTTATAAAATCATAAATACATGATTTTCCTCTTCACAGTTAAGTGTTGATGGAGGAACGCTGGCCATCGCTTCTGGTGACATGAATGTGGAAGTTTGGAGGCCCAGATGCTGAGAGTCTAGAAGCATCTGATAGCAGGGAACAACACGAACCAATCAGTTCCTCAACTCTGTATTTCCAGGAATTTATCAATGCATTATGCTTTAATTTGTTTAATTTTAATGAAAAAATATGAAAATTTATGTTTTAGGTGTGTGATACATGTTTCTAGTGCGTCTAGAAACAAAAATATGACATTCCTAGTTTTCTGTCATTCTTCATGAAGGGGTTGCACCACGATTGCACAGACAGAGTGTGAAACATTTCAGTGCCTCGTAACACAAGTGATCATTTCTTGAACATTTCAACACAACTGATGCTAATAATATACTTAGATTGAAAATACAGTGAATTCTGAAGCACATGCAGTATAATATAGTAGTGCACAGACAAGAATCAAAAAATACCTGTTTTCAGTATTTAGCTCGCTATATAGTACACTAACTAGGAAATCAGTTATTAAAAACGTGTGATTTAAGTTCAGTTTGTTTTTGTATACTTGTCAGTGTACTTACACAAGTATACAGTTTACAAATGAGGCACAATGCTTTAAAATGTATGCACTTCATGACCAGAGCAAACTACTAAATATCCTAATTTAAAATGTTTATTAATTATGTATATTTATTGTATTGTTCTGTGACTGACTGAATGTCCTGTGGTCAAGTTGTCTTTGATTTTTAAAAAGCTTTATAAATGCACTTTGATAATTCAGTTGGATTTGTCA
>CM041794.1:14857985-14865485 GCA_023376895.1 Aspiorhynchus laticeps
TGCTCCTGATTTACAGTGTTTCTCAGAAATAGCATTAAATCAAGTATTCTGTAATTTGCCATGCCGCTGCATATTCCAAATGTCTCAATTTATCTGTAGAAAATAAATTTAAATTAAATAATAATAAAAAAATATTTATATTTATATGCAATAAATAAAAAAAAACCTGTATAATAGACTTTATTTAGTCAAAGTTATCCAAAAACAGATCAGAAAAGAAAATGACTTTGGAGATCCCACATCTTGTGATATTTTCCCGTTTAATGCATTAAAAATAATCATTTTAATAAACGTTTTGGGGTTAACTGTATACAAACTACATACCTATGACTAAAATAAATAATTTAAATCATAAATTAATTAAGTATTAAGTATTTTTTTAAATCTGTAAAATATTTTTAAATAGCCTACTATATATATAATTTATTAATAATAACAATTATTAATACACTATATATTTTTTATAATAAAATATGCTTAAAAATATTATCAAAATATTGATATATTATGCACTAACTGACGCTGCTTTTCTAACTGTTCCTTTATATGCTGTTTCGGGTAATTTATACGCCCCATTTATACAACTTCAACGGCATCATAACATTCCGGTTTTAATAACAATCTAGCATATATAAAACAAAACGAGTCCATTCACTCAACGCAATCGCGTTTGGTATTTAGTTTGTACCGCCGCGCTTGCCGTAGTTGTTTAGAACATGTGGATGATCAAGTGTGCAGCGCTGTGAGCGAGATCAGAAATAAAGTACATTAACAAGCCGGGGTGAGTGTAATATTATTTTCAAGACACAAAGAAATAGAAAACAAACATGTATTTATATTTGCGTATTAGCTTATATAACGCTTCATCAAGTATTGACACTAAAGTGTTTGTCTCGGCACTGAAACTGCGCAGTTCTAGTCTTCAGACTGCTTTCATCACATGATCTGTTTGAAAGAACTGTGTTCAGGCTCTCATGATAAAACCATGCTATTCTTTGAAATAAGGTAGTAAATATCACAGTCATTCAGCACCAAGCATATATATCAAAGTATTGTGGTATTACCATCTGAGACCGTCCCTGTACCCTGGTAAACCTGCATTAAACAGTTGAATTGTATGCTGTGTTGCTGTAGTTGCTGTGATGATGGCCGATCATCAGGCTCCCTCCGTGGCGAGGGACGCGGTGTTGAAGGAGAGCATCTCTCTGCCGGAGGACATGCTTCAGATTAGAGGCTATGACTTTAACCAGGGCGTGGACCACAGAGCCCTGCTGCAGTCCTTCCTCAGCACGGGCTTCCAGGCCAGCAGCTTCGGCCTGGCTGTGCAGGAGATCAACAAGATGGTGAGGGACTGACTGCCAGCTCACTGCTGGGTGAAAATATCTTACTTCACCAAGACTGCATTTAATCAATAATACAGTCATTTTAAAAATAGCGATAATATTGTGAAATATGATTGCAACTTAGTATAACTATTGGAATGTATTTTTCAATGTAGTTTATTTCTGTGATCAAATCTGTATTTTCAGCATCATTACTTCAGTGTCACATGATGCTTCAGAAATCAGTCTAATATGCCGATGCTCAAGAAACATTTTATTATTATTATCAATGTTGAAAACAATTGTGCTATGTAATATTTTTGTGGAAACTGAGGTTAAAAAAACATAAGAGACTAACACTTTAACACAGCAAGGGTGCATTAAATTGATAAAAGAAAGTGACCATAGAGATGTGTATAATGTTACAGAAGATTTCTGTTTCTAATAAATGCAGTTTTTTTTTAAATTTTTTATTCATCAAAGAATACTGAAAAAACACAATTTCCACAAAAATATTAAGCAGCAAAAACTGCTTTCAAAATTGATAATATTAAGAACCATTCTTAATAACTGAGCATCAATAAAATTGATGATAAATGAGCAGTAAATCAGCATAATATGATTTCTGAAGGATCATGTGACACTGAAGACTGGAGTAATGATGCTGAAAATACAGATTTAATCACAGAAATAAATTACATTTTAAAATATATTCAAATTGAAAACAGTTATTTGAAATAGTAATAATATTTCACAATATTACTGTATTTTGTAATCAAATTAATGCAGCCTTGATGAGCATTAGAGACTTCTTTCGAAAACATAAAAAAAAAAAAAATCTGTTTTACATGGTTTGATGTTTTGTTATCTAATGCAATGCCGTTCAGATATTTTTAACTCTTTCCTGAGTGTTCAAATACTTTTGGGGGCCATTGTATGTTCATTTTCGATGGGACATTCATTACTGATGCATAAAATGTTGTCTTTTCAATATGTTATGTATAAATATATATATATATATAAAGTATGATTAAAAAACAACAATATATAAGTATCATAGAAACATGCAATTTGTTTGTGAGTGTTTTTTTAGAAACAGCTTTGATTGTTAGGAAAGGAGCACTGTGTGATGTTGTATACTACAAATCAACACACCTCAGTTATCTCATCATCTCCGTCTCGTAGCTCTTAAGTCATGTTGAGCTCAGCATTGATTGTGTGTGTGGTTGGAGTAGATAGAGAAGAGACTGGAGCCGGTGCAGGAGGAGCATGAGGACTGTGAATCACATTCATCGGCTTCAGGATGCACCATTTTCTTGGGCTACACATCCAACCTGATCAGCTCCGGTGTGCGAGAGAGTATTCGCTACCTCGCACAGCACAGAATGGTACGGCCACACTGTGACTTTGTATAAACACCATTATGTTTCATGATCTGGTTCAGCTAATAATATCTGTCTAGGTCTGCCACTATCTATTCTGTTCATGTTAAATGAAAAGAACCTATTTGTGTTGAGTTATTCTGATGTTTCTGTAGGTAGATGTGATAGTGACCACAGCAGGAGGGATTGAGGAAGACTTTATCAAATGTTTAGCACCCACTTACCTCGGTGAGTTCAGTCTAAAAGGCAAAGAGCTACGACAGCAAGGCATTAATAGGTAAGAAAACGGTTCCTCATTAGATCATTGTGGTGTTTATATGCATGTTTATAAGTAATTATTAATACATATAATTATACTTTATGTCATAGAATAGGTAATCTCTTGGTACCAAATGATAATTACTGTAAGTTTGAAGACTGGCTGATGCCTATTCTGGACCAAATGGTGCTGGAACAAAAAACAGAGGTGAGAATTATTTTATTTTATTATTCTATTTTGTTTTATTAATTTGGGTGGTTAAATATTTGTAAAAATGCTAATTCTGGACCAAATTGTCCTGAAACATAAACAGAGGTGAGACATTTTATTCTAATTTATTTTATAATTGGGGTGGTGATTATATTTGTAAAATTGTCCACAAGTGTGAGGTGTTTTTTTTTTTCCATTTTTAAATTAAATTAACCTATTAATTTAAAATAAATACAATTAAATTAATCAAATATTAAATTACATTATTGTTTTTTAATTATTTTATTAAATTTGGGTGTTTAAATATTTGTAAAAATGCCCATTCTAAACCAAATGGTGGTGGAATAAATACTTTTATTTTATTTTAAAATGCCTATTTTGGACCAAATGTTGCTGGAACAAAAATAGATGTGAGAGAATTTATTTTCTTTTATTTGGGTGGTTAAATACTTATAAAAATGCTTAATACATACATGCATACAATGCATACATAAAAACAAGGTAGCAAATTATTTTATTTTATTGAATTAAATTAAATTGGGGTGTTTAAATATTTGTAAAATTGCCCACAAATAAGTGAAAAGATTTATTTTTACATTTTTAATTTAATTTAAATGTCCATTCTTTATTTTATTTATTTTATCTTATTTAATTTTATTAAATTTGGGCTGTTAAATATTTGTAATTTTTGGTGTTTATTTTTTGTCTATGATTCTATGAGTGTAATGCATTTGAATTTGTATTAATTTTTCAAATACATATTTAATGTGGCCCAGCATTGATTGGTTTCTCCATCAGGGCACACACTGGACACCCTCCAAAATGATCCACAGACTAGGCAAAGAAATCAACAACCCAGACTCTGTGTACTACTGGGCTTATAAGGTAACATTTGAATTGAACACATACAAGTCACCTTCACCTCCGTCCTTCCTCAGATTTGACTCTCTTAATGACTGTATGATTGTCTTTCAGAATGACATCCCAGTGTTTAGTCCCGCCCTCACTGACGGCTCATTGGGTGATATGATCTATTTCCACTCATATAAGAACCCTGGCCTGGTGCTTGACATTGTGGAGGGTGAGTCGCTCAAGATGTGATATCAGTGCATTGTGGAGATTATTTGACAGTGGCATTTATGATCATTTTGCATACTTCAGATATTCGGCGTTTGAACAGCAAAGCGGTGTTTGCCAAGACCACAGGGATGATCGTTCTCGGAGGAGGACTCGTCAAACATCACATCTCCAACGCTAATCTCATGGTAATCACATGAAACCAAAAAAGCACAATCATGTTGAGTCATATAATAAAATCTGAAGCTTTTCTCATGTGTTTTTCAGAGGAATGGAGCAGATTTTGTGGTGTTTGTCAACACTGGCCAGGAGTTTGATGGCTCGGATTCTGGCGCTCGGCCAGATGAAGCCATTTCCTGGGGAAAGATCCGCATGGACGCCACACCTGTAAAGGTAAGATTAAATCTGAATGATGTGAGATTATACTCTTAGTAATATGATGATCTGGTTAACTGTGCTGTTGTGTTTGTGCAGGTCTACGCTGATGCTTCTATAGTCTTTCCACTTTTAGTGGCTGAAACTTTCGCACACAACGCCAGCAGGTTGATCAAGGAAAAGAAGAGCGATTGATGCTTTTCTCTTGTGAAAGCTATTTAAACATTTTACCTCGCCTCGCTGTCTTCCTGTTTGCTTGTTTTTCAGTGCAGATGGTTTGTGCTCTTTCAATTTATGAAATCATATAGAATTATCTATTTAAACATCTTAGTTTCTTATGGTGTTTGTGTGCTTTTGTCTGGCAAAATATGTTCAAAAACAACTTTACTAGATTGAAGTTACATTCAATTATTTATTTTATTTTTTTGCCAGATTTTTTCCCCCCAGTTTACTAGCTTCTATGTTTAATTCTGTAGCTTTATGAGATGGTACAATTAGTATTTTATTGCATTGCATCCTTCAGTGTTAATGCACAACATCTTGTGCGCTGTTTGTGTATTTTATTTTATCTGGATGTTTGTAACCTACATTATTTTATTATTATATCTAAATTGCATGAGCAATAAATGAATCAACACCTACTGAAATATTGAATAATGTAATAGAATGTATAATAAAAATATATATATTTCTTTTTATTTATTTATTAACACATCATACACACTGCCATTCACAAGTTTGGGATGAGTAAGATTTTTGATGTTTTTAAAGGATGTCTTATGCTTATCAAGGCTGTATTCATTTGATCAAAACTAGAGAAAAAAAACAGTAATATTTTGAAATATTATTTCAAAATTTAAAATAATGGTTTTATATTTTAACATACTTTACAATCTAATTTATTGTGATGCAAAGCTGAATTTTTAGCATCATTACTCCAGTCTTCAGTGTCCTTCAGAAATCATTCTAATATGCTGATTTATATCAATGTTGGAAAGTTTTGCTGCTTAATTTTTTTTTTGGAACTTGTGATACTTTTCAGGATTCTTTGATGAATATAAAGTGAAAAAAAAAAAACTATGGGAAACTATACATATGTAAAAAATGTACATGTCACTATGGATGGTACATTTGCTCCATAATTTACATTAGTTTATTATTATGTAGCTGTTAAAATGCATGGATGTGAATTAAGAGAATTGAAAGACATTAAATAATTTAAAACCCAATGTATGTTTTCATTTCTAAAAACATGCTGCATCTTTCTTGTTCCGTCACTTTAAGGCCAGCGGAGGGCAGTCGTGTTACACTACCTGCAATCCAGCAGTCTCCTGATACACTACATTTCTGTTATTCACAAGAGACTCTGATTTACTTCACTTGGCCTGGCCTGTATAAACAGTTTAATTACAGTGAGAAACTGTAGAGATTTATACTGTATTTAGCAGTTCTGTTGAAAGCAGTAGTCGATATGTTAACGGCATGCGCTGTAATAACATTTGCTCAGCTGTAGTAAGTGTGCAAATCAAGTGTTTTGACCTAATTGTTGTATTGAATGTGTTGGTTTTGTTAGCCTAGTTTCAAACTTCCTTTTGCACATTTGAACACACAGCGATAAGTAATCTGTCTTGAACTAAATAGAGCATATCTGAATGTGCATGCAAAGCCTGCATGTCTCATGGTTCCCCCCCCAATCTTTTATTTACGACAGGTTGCTGTTTTAAGTCAGTTTTATGGACGTACTTAAGTAGATGCCACATGAAACTGAAAACATTTGTGCATATTAGTAGTCGCTTTATTTCAACGTGACAAAATTCAAGGCAGCATTAAATAAATCCAGCATACTTCCTTTGTTTCTGTTTGCTTCAGTACACTAGGCAGGACACTGAATTTTAGCTGATCTTACCCAGCAGCACATTAGGCTCGATTCCAGTAAAACGTTCTCCCATGTTATGGATTTCCATTTTTCCCCATTATTGTCCCATTTGGAAATGCTCTCCTGCTCTAAATGTTTGCTTTACTGTCATGAATGTTTATTAAAGTCCTGCAGAAGATGAGCTGTGCATTGCACTGGAGACATGACTTTTTCCTAACTCTATACAATTTATTACGCGTGTGCAAGATTTTATCAAGATGAAATTTACACAAAAACTGTGAAAGGAAAAGTACGAGCACCAGCTGTCTTATATGAAGTCCTTTTGCCTGTTTGTGTCTTTCTCAGAAGAAAAGCCTGGAAGAGTAAAAAACAAACTTTAAACTATAAAACCTTTAAACTAATAATGATTCGATTTTATTCGTTTTCTAACTGCTTGTTTTCTTTAAAAAAGGCCTCTAACACTAGCTTTCTCTATTCTATTTCTAATCTATCTACTTGTTTTATTTTTGTTATACTGTATGAATGTGCATATATAACAGGAGCCTGAGAAAAATGCTGATTTTAGAAGAAAATTTAATACGGCACTTAAAGGCTTATGCACATGAACTCTTCATGTATATGCATTATTGGCATAAAATTCAAGGCATTAATGTTTGCCTACAAAACCACCTCTGGCTCTACACCCCTTTAAATTCACTACTTCAGACCTATGTGCCTCTAGAAGCTTGCGTTCTGCAAGTGAACTATTATTAAGTGAACTGCATTATTGTTCATCCCAAAGAGGCACAAAATCACTTTCACTGACTTTTTCATTAACTGTTCCCATCTGGTGGAATGACCTGCCCAACTCAATCTGAGCAGCTGAATCCTTAGCCATCTTCAAGAAACGGCTAAAAACACATCTCTTCCATCTTTATTTGACCCTCGAACTCTACTCTCTATTATAATTCTATTTTATCTGTCTGTCTTCTTTGTATCTATCTGACTCTCTAACACTAG
>CM041794.1:14870485-15087151 GCA_023376895.1 Aspiorhynchus laticeps
CCCACTGACACACAGAGACAAGCCACACGCACCAAAATAATAGCAGCCTGAGACACAGACGTCGTGAATGAAACCAGTAACCTCAGGTATTTATGACTCATACATGCATGTATTCACATATATATATATATTGCATAAAGACATAAATTACATTGCATAAATGATCTAAAATGCTCATTTCCATAACAATACACAAAGTCCTATTTGATTCTCAGTGACAAATACAATGACTAAGCATAATTTAAAGGCTGTACAAAAAATATTTTTTAATGTTTTTTATTATTTTATACCTAATATAATATTAAATATACAAGACAAACAAACAATAAAACATAATAAAAATGTAACTATATATATATATATATATATAAAATACAGCGGCAATAATAAATCGATCAATCTGTAAAATAAATTAATTATTTTTCCTTTATTTAATTATTACCACACACACACACGCACGCACGCACGCACGCACACACACACACACACACACACACACAGAGATAGATAGATTAATGACCACCAGTTGCTTTTACCAGATGCTTTTATTCAATGAAACGGACAGAAATTGTATGCCCATATGAAACCATCTATCTATCTATAATGACTTCAAGGCAACACTTTGTTTTAATAGTAGCTTCAGCACATGATTCTTTGTGCGTTAGAGTAAAAGAGATGTGAATCTATGCTCTTCAGAACTTTCTGTAATGGTTCAATGATGTTTTGGTTTGGCTTCATGCAGGCAGTGAAGGCCGTTTGACTTGATTCTGGCTTTCTTAAAATCACTCTTGAACTCTAGCCGTATATGGGAACATTACGCTAGAACGCCGTTCGTGAACCTGGGTCACCGTTACATGATCCTGGGGACCAATTACCTAAGGATTTGTGTGAGACCCGGCCCGTACGCTTACAGATCCCCCACCATGTTTCACAGCTGGCAGCCGATGTTGTGGGCTGCAGGCATCCTTTGGCTTTCTCGTAAGATAAACCCGCCTGGATGCAGGAAATACGGTAAAAGATGAGTCACTGGACCATTTTTTCCATTGTTTTGTGTTTAATGCATCGTTTGGGCCTTGGTTACAAACAGTTTCTGAATGGCTGCCCTGCCATAAATTTCGCTTTTGTGTGGCGTCCATTTGAAGAGGTTTTGTTGAAACCGGACCGCCGAAGTTCAGATTCAGTTCGGACATGTGTGGTCACTTAGCAACTGTCCTAAACATCCCTGTTAGCTAACTTTACATCAAGTTCGTGTTCACTGTTTATGCCTATTTTGCATGAATACATCATGCTTTTGTTATTTTTTGAGGCAGTTCGAATTGAGGTACCAGTAATATGGCCTCTTGCAGCTTTACTGGTTGCCTCATTTAGCTGAGAACTCGCATACTGAAGTGCTGATTTTCAGATTTTTTTTTATTTAATGCATACATTTTCAGCGTCACTAACAGGATTAACAGTTGCAAACTTACAAAAGACATATGCAATATCTTTTTTACAGTCTAAAAACCTGAAATTTGCATCCCTCTTTTCATGTAATTTCCTTAAGATGGGTTCAATATCTTTTGTTAGTCCTGGAAGAGCATTCATATCAACCAGTCATTTATTTATTAATGAAGTTAATGGTTAGGTATTAAGTAGATTTGAGATATCCTACTTGGTTCACTGGTGGTCAGTGAAGGATACCAAGGTCTGAAGGACCCAAATAAATTATCATTCATATAAATTATAATTTATTCATGTAAGTTTTATTTCTAAAACATTTATTTATTTATTTTTAATATTATTACTCGTTTCAGAACGTTGAGAGAACATTCAAAAGTAACATTCCCTTAAGGTTTGCAAAATTCTAAAACAGAATATTCCCTTAAACAGTAAAGTAAAGTTTCCTAAAATAGTTAAGTTCTTAACACATAACTATTTAAAAAAATAATAATAATTATATTCTCGGAACATTCAGAAATAATGTTCCAGAATGTTCCAGACAGAATGTTCCCTTAAACAGTAAAATAAAGTTCTCTAAAACAGTAAAGTCCTTAACACATAACTTTTTTTTTTTTATATTCTCTGAACATTCAGAAATAACATTTTCATTAATGGGAACGTTAGCAAGACACTCTTGGGTCATATTTTTGTTGGTTAGAGGAAGTTAGTGGCATTAAGTAGTTCACCGCCTGAAAAAAGTCCACCATGTTTTGACAGGATTTGTTCCAGTACCAACAAAAGATGTTTATCCTAGTCTTTTATTTTCAGGCTACGGCTCATTTGTTGTATATCATGCTAAACACCTGAGATGAAGATTACTTCGGACAAGATAAAAACAGGCTTGTCACAACAGCGTAAGATTGATGACAGCAAGAAGAGTCAAACCTAGAATTAGTCTCTAGTGCATCTTTAATGCAGTTTTTCAGGAACATTATACATGCAACGAGAATTTCATGTCACAGTACTCGGTGTGCATTGCATTCATTTTGATGACACTATTGACATTAACTTCTCCTTTGGTGATTTGGGTCCCAGGATGGCAGAACTTAACCACTGTGAACAAAGAAATTAATGCAGTGTTCACAAGTGGGTTAAGTCCTGACACCATACAGCCCACATAGAAATGCATGTGAATTGGCACTTCTGTCACCACTAACTCATGTGCGAGACGGTCTGCATTCCTTCAGGATTAGGGTCTCACGTGTTCAGGTATGTGTGTGTGCGTGTGTGTGTATTTGCAATGCATATATCTGGCGTGTCTTTAGTCTCCGAGTCGAGTCCCTCACACGAGCCATTGGAAATCCCTGGCAATGTGATTCAGTCATTAGGTTTAAAAATCACTCTGCCAGGAATTCCCCTGGCTGGCAGAAGAGAAGGGTCCAGGCTTAAGTCATTCTGTCTGAGGTGAGGTCTAACATTTCTATATATGTCCTAACACATCATACACGAGGGCTCTGTGAACAGCAAACAACACAGCAGACAGATAGCAAACAGCCGGGACAAAAAAGGGGGAGAGTTCGGCCAAAAATGAAAGTTTTGTCATCGTTTACTCACCCTTATTTCATTCTGAACCTGTAGGACTTTATTTTTTCTTCTGTGAAACATAACATGTTTAGGAGAATGTCAACGCTGCTCTTTTCCGTACAGTGAACGCATACAAGACACTGAACTCTTAAAATAGCCTACTTGCCCAGATAACAAAAATGTTCTAAAAACATATAGTTCCCATCAAGTTATGAAAACATTATTTCAGAATGTTCTCTGACTATTCAAAACATCAATTTTTTAAATGTTTTGAAAACTTTTTTTGTTATGCTAATGTAATGGGAACTATTATATTCTATAATGGGATGCTATTCGCATCTTCCATTTTAGAATTTTGCAAACATCATGGGAACTTTACGCTTGAATATATTTTTTAACATTCTGAATATATATATACATATATTAAGTTGGATGCCCAAATAAAACTTTTCAGAAATAAATTCTGATGAAAAGTGTATAGCTAAACAGTTTTTGTGCTAATGTTTTGAGGACATTATTGAAGACGAGATAAGTCTGAACAAACTTTCTATTAACATTACTAGAAGAACGTTTGTTTGTATCTTTGAGAGAACCTTGCCAGAATGTTAGACAGTTATTAAAACATGCCACTGGATGCGAGCTAAACCCAACGTGATTACGTTACTTTTTGCGCATTCCGCGACAAATTTGAAATATTGAGTGAGTGGCGCTAAAGGTCGTTCAGTTTTATTCAAAACAGATGAACGTGAATCTTACAATAGTTCATCTTTACACTGGTTTTTGAAACATCCAGTGAGCGGCGCTAAAAGGTTGGCTGTTTTGTGTATTGCGGAAGGAAATAAAATGTTTGGTGAGTGCCGCTATAGGTTAATGCTCTATTTAACCCAATCTCATGAAAGTGCGTTTCAGTGGCATGATTTTCTGGTACTATTTGGCGTACTATTTATACGCAGAAATTGACTTGGCGTCCATATGATATACAATGGGTAGGATTAGGGGTGTGGAGTAGATGCGTATTATATCTAGGCCTACGCCAAAATGCGTATCATGCACGCAAAAAGTGTTTAATATATGCACGTCAAACACATGCGTATCTTATGCAAGCCAAAGTCAGTTTCTTCGTATAAATAGCATGCAAAATAGATGTTTATCGAGTGATGCTATTCGCGTTTTACTGGACTCATCATATCCGAAAGCTGCGCATTGCTCTATCAGGTGAGCTCCGTAGCAAGTTTACTTCAGGAAAGCCATACATATGTTGCTGGTTATGTGAAGTAAATGTAAAATGTCAAAATGAACATGGTAAAAGTGGTTTGAGGTCATAACACAGCATTGTGCAATGAACTGTGTGAAAATAAATCCTTATTAATCAATATTCAACTTGTAATCTTAATTTGTATGAAAAGGAATAAA
This sequence comes from Aspiorhynchus laticeps, assembly GCA_023376895.1. NCBI lineage: Eukaryota > Metazoa > Chordata > Actinopteri > Cypriniformes > Cyprinidae > Aspiorhynchus > Aspiorhynchus laticeps. Next base: position 14,874,902 of record CM041794.1, read on the forward strand.
AGTTGTTGGTGTTTTACTGCAAATGGTGTTATTTTCAGCTGGAAACTACAGTGAATAGCATGTATATGTATGTTTTAGAGCAACATTTTTACAATATAATGGTACTTTTTGTCTCTTTTTGGAGCTTTTGTATCTTCTCAACATCTTGTTTTGGGTTCCATTGAAGAAAGAAAGTCCAACAGGTTTAAAAGTAAGTAAATGATGACACATGTAAACTTGCCTGCACTAGTCTGTTTAACATGCAAAGTGCATGTGTGTGTCTTCCAAGGGCACCTAATTTTTTTGTCATGTAGTCCGTGGTCACTGTGGCTGGCCCCTTCTTCTGCTAGCGTCTGGGTGACTGGGCTTCCTGTGGATTTATAAAAATAGCTTTTCAATGACAGTTTGAAATGAGGTCAGAAAGACACGCAGTCCCTGCCGAGTGCTGTAAAAAAAAAAAACGCTAAGTATGCTGCTCCGTTCAAAACCCATGTCTCATCTGAAGTAAAATTTTAAGAGCGACAAAAAACAGGCAGAACCTGTGAAGGATCTAGTATATCTTGCAGGACTACTCATTCTCTCAGATAAAGTCCCAGAGGACCAGACACTTGTTTCACAGTTGGAAAGTTTTAGTATTTTAAGGGTTTATTGATTTTCAGAAAAAACTGCATTGCTAAGAGAAGTTTTATTTCAATATCAGCTTCATCTCAGATGTTTCTGCTAAAATAGACACAAATGAGACTATTATTGACATAAGTAAGAGTAAGAGTTTGGATCTATACAATCAATGTAGATGGCATTAAGTCTGGATTAGATCTTGGATTAATACAAATTTTGGCCAACGTGAGCACAATTTGAGACATTACAGAGATCTGTTCTAGAAGAGACACATCTTTAAAAACTATGGCCTTTCTTTAAAAAATCACTCTCCCTTTGCTCTTCATTTCACCTCATCGCAGTCTATTACGGCGATCTTTCCTACGACAACTCGTCAGTTTGGAGTTTTTAAAGCAGAAACATATTTTCCAGTTGTAGCATGTCACTTCACATTCTCTTCAAACTGTTTTCCCTCTAAACATTTATGAAGGAACATTTACAGCATGGTAACCGGTCGACAGAATCGTTCCAGTTCCTTACATCGTCTCGCAGTTGTCAACACAAATGTCAGTGTTGAAAAAAAGGACATGAATATGTCCAGACGCAGGGGAACTCCTAGCTTACGCAAACCAGGAGCATTATGTTTATGTATTTACAAAAAAATATCCCAGATAATGCTGCACGTAAACCTGCCTGCTCTAAACAAAGACCTCCATTACTTATAGAGCACTGACTGTTTGTGGTGCAGTTTCTTTTCAGGTTTTTCCCCACTCACTGTGCAAAATGAGACTTTGCAGTTGAGTGTTACAGACAGACAGTCATTTAGATGCCATGCCGATCAGAGGATGTGGCCCATCAGTCTTACACGCACAGGCCCCAAAAAAGAGTTAGGACAGTAAAGCCACGATTAAAAATATCTGAATGTCATTTGATTACAAAATATCAAAGCAAGTGCTTGTAACCTGCATTTTTGAAAACTTATTTTTTGTGAAATGTTTTGACTGTAAAGTGTCTTTATTTTAATAAATGACACTTGGTTTGATGTTTATGTATCAAATGCAAAGACATTCAGAAATTTTTGATCTCACTTCTACACCCAAGTCAGGATTGAACTGAAATGTCCTGTTACGGAAAGCTGCAAAAGAGTTTAAAGTATGATATTTTCCCCCTAGAAAAATCATTATGCATTTTCCACACAGAAAAACGCGCCTTTCCAAGTGAGTCTGCAACTGAAATGATGCATTAAGACCGAATATTGCTTTTGAAGGGCATCTGAACCCATCTGAAGCGCTGTGATGTGTTTTCCTGATTCTCGAATGCTTGAAATCATCCACCCAATCTAGACTTGATGAAGTGACGCCTTGCGAACGGGAAGATCTCTGTCCATTAATATTTTCCATCAGATCTTTCCTTTCAGCTTTTTTCCCTCTAAATTGAAGCTGCAGTTGTTCTTTTTGCCAGTGATCTCAGTCTTTCCTCTCACTAATGACAGCGTCTGGCGTGATGCAGCCGATGCGGTTACACCTCACAGAGGAAAAGAGAAGGAAAGACTTTTTACGGCTCTCCTCATGATGAGAAGTCACACTTTCATCCTGCAGTGTTGCAGATAATTTTAGGGATTGAAGAAAAAATACCCATAATATCCCATTTGCTCTGCATGCTTGCCAGATCCGTGTAGTTGCCAACAAATTCGATTTTTCGATTAGTCGCTGTAGGTAACCTGATACTGGGCCTTTTTAAAAAGTGGACATAGGATTGGATGCATCAATTTAGGCCCACACAGCATATATATATATATTTATATCATTAAACAGATGCAAAGTGACTTATAAAATGAAAATAATGCAAGAAGTATTCTTAAAAGAATTAAGCACAAGTAAATATATAAAAAAAGACTAATTGTGTGGGCTGAAAACACCATCAAAATATTTTTCTGATTTAAATTTGATATAATTTTGACTTTTGCTAGATCTCAAGCTTGTAACAGAACAAATATGAAACAAAATATCATAAATATATAACAGTATATAAATATCTATAGAATATCAGTATATAATATCTATATACATATTTATAGATTAAATGTGAACCAAATTGATTAAAATTTATTTAAAAATATTAAAATTTAAATTTTGAAATACAAAAAATATATATTTTTCATCTTGTTGCACATTTTCAGGCATCACATTTAATCGTTTGCAGTGAAATCTAACATTTCAGTGAAATTTAAACCGTTAAACAGTAGATGACAATGTAATTAATGACTCAGCAAAAATCAAGACAGACGGCTTTTATAAGCGTACAGTACTCCACCCTGCTCGTGGGAATATGTGTCTCATTTGTTCGTAAGCTTCATTCATTTAACTCAAAGCCAAAGTGACTGACACCAAATACAACTTCTGCAATGGCATTTACAGCAGAGAAAAACTCCCTCACATGAGCACAAAGGCGCTGGTTCCCTTTTAAATAGAGCATAAATTCACAGCTCATGGTTTTCATGCTAATGTGCCTGTAACTTTACTCCAGATACTATTACACCCAATCCTCCGCAGCAGCCATTAACTTCAGCATAGAGGCCTGAAGAAAACACTCAGCAGCAAATACAGGAATCCATCACACTTGTTCCACTTGTGCACCGTTTCCTAATCTCTGTACCAGTCCTGAGGACTCGTGTGCTCTCCGAAAAGTGGGACGGGCCTGTTTCCAGAACCTTGAACCTTCCCTGTGTCTCTCTAGTTTCTCTCGTGGTCTCAATTTCTATTTTTTTTAGGCCTAATGAGCTCATTATAAGATGAATAATAACTTTTGGCTTCCTTTACTAAGTTACACACTGTACTATAGTACTGTATATAACATAACAATATTTCATACACTTCACAATTCTACACAACTCACTGTATTTTATACTACAGCACACTTCACTAGAATATACATGCTATAATATACTTGTCTTTTTTTTACTAATATACTGTACTAAACACTTTATTTGCACTTTATTATACTACACACTTGTATTGTACGCTATTTTATATCATACTAAACTATTTATTGTACTAAACGCTTTAATTTATAGTATAGTGTATAATATTACTGTATGTAACACTATTTTATATGCTTCGCAATACTATATATTTGACTACTTTTTACAGTTTACTATACAGTTAATTGTAATAGACACTATACTATTACATACTGTTAATAATATACTTTACTACACACTTTACTGTACTGTGCTATGCACTTTATTACTATGTTGCTGTATATAGTGTAACACTATTTTATAGACTTCACAATACTACACAATTTGCTACAATTTACTATATACTACAGTACACACTTCACTGTAACATACACTATATATGATAAACGCTTACCGTACTGTGCTATGCACTTTATTATACTACACACTTGTATTGTACACTACAAAATATCATACTAAACAATTTGCTGTACTAAATGCTTCAATATATTATACACTGTACTATATTACAGTGTATAATGTAACACTATTTTATACACTTAACAATACTACACAATTTACTATATACCACATAGTATACTAATATACAGTATATAATATACTGTACTACACACATGTACGCTACAAAATATCATACTAAACACTTCAATATATTATACACTGCACTATGCTACACTATTATCTGCTATGCTATTTACTTAGTTATATTAACATTTCAGTAAACTGTCAGGGTTTCTCATTCTTACTCTGAAAGAGCACAAGATGAATAATCACCTCAGGTCGCTTTCGCTCTCCTGTGATCTAGCGCTCCAGCTTGGACACCTCGTCTAACACTCCCGGCTTGGCCTTTCTGTTTTTGCCACACATTTTTTCCCCTCCTTCTTCCTCTGAAGGTTGTTTTGGCTGTGCAGCATCTGTCACGGTCTTCCGAGACTTGAGAACAATGAGAAGAATGTTTAAGCGTTTCTCCACAGCCTTATCCTCGCACTCCTTGTTTTGAGAGCGTTTTTATGACCTCCGCTTCACGCCGCCCCAAACTCATGTCTGGCTGACAGATGTCGCGCAGTCGCTCGGACGGCCCATTCAAAGAAACTATTTACGGATGACCTTTCCTCTGGACGCTCAAGTGGATCACTTGTCTGGCTGAACTCAAAAAGTCAGTCCGACCATCACCAACTACATCGCAAACCTCCAAAAGTGCTGAACAAGGGGTGTTTTTAAGAGCAAAACGCCTTGAAAACTCAAAGAGCAATAGAGAAACCACATGCAGATGTTATTGAAAGTTCAGAAGTGTGACTCTGGCCTCTTACCTGGATGATCGGACTGCTCTCTCTCTCTCTCTCTCTCTCTGTATCTCCTCTGTTCAGAGCGTGAGAGGAACCTTATAGCAGTTGTGTCTCAGAGGGAGTGTCCGACTCCTGTATAGACGCTATGAGTGTAGGAGAGAGAGAGAGATGAGAGAGAGAGAGTTCGTCTGGAGGCCAGACGGGGTGAAAGTGAATGAGAGCGGAGCGAGAGAGACCAGCGAAGGGAATTCCTATTTGTATAACGTCAGAAGTTGAGCCCTCCCCTCCATCAGCGTGGATCACAGGAAGAGGCAGGGAGTAATTATACAGCAGAAGAGCTCATAAAAGAGAGACACTGTTCCCTCTACACACACACACACACACACACACACACACGCCTCATGCTATTCACGTTTCATCTGATCTCTTCCAATCACTGTTTCACCTGCATCTGTTTAGTTTCATCCACTACAGCATGTGATCGCTCTCTTTCTAATTCTTTTACAATACTATACTGTACAATCTTTTACTACTATACCGCGCTTTAACATTCTGCACTGGACTACACCATACTACACAAGATTTTACTTCTATAAACAACATTGTAAACTACAAAATAATATTTTGTAGAACAGCACACAACATTTTACTATAAAACTGCACTCTACTAGTTGTAAACTGTTGCGTAGACCATATTACTCAGTGTACTTTTTCTAAACACTTAAATTGCATGCATCAAGAAATATTATACTCTACACACTGAACTTCACTATACTGAACTATAAACAATTTTAGTGCAGTACGCTACAAAAATACCATATTATAGTGCAATGTTTTCTAAATTATACATTTTACATACAGTATGTATACATATTATATTCTATATAAACATTTTACATCTTTCTTTGTATACTAAACACTTTACTGTATAATACTATGCTACATAATACTATATTATATTTTCCACTACTCAGTATATCTGTAGTACCTTCTTTTTTTTCTAATAATAATAATATACTGCAATACATTTTTTGATTTTTTTTTTCTAAACACTTTACTATGCTATACAATAATAATTAAATATATGTGTGTATTAAAATAATACATTATATATATATATACTGCAATACATTTTATATAACATAATATATTGTGATTATATAATATATAGATCAAATATATAAATATATATAATATATAAATAATAATAATAATAAATTACTTAATAAATAATAATAATTATATATTTTTCTAAATAATTTACTATGCTATCCACCTTATTCTTCAATGTGGAAGTAAGCCTATGGGTGAGACTTCCAGTTCAGTAGCCGCTATAGGGAAATAATGAGAAAAATTACAACGTGCAGTAAACGGTAAAACTGTCTGCACTACAAACCAGTGTGTTCATGATTAAGATAATACATTAAAATAATATATAATGGTAACATAATATGGTAAGACACCAATTTGTATATCCTATATATATATATATATATAATGTGACATTACTAAAGTATGCAACATATTAGAAGCAGATATTGTTATAAAAAAGACTCTTGGTTTTGGTTATTTTCAGACACATTTCATTCATGCTGGTGCTTCATTTTAAACATCTGAATGGCGTTTACAGCATGTCAACACTTGTATTAGGTCAGAAGGACACAAAGAGGGTCACACCTGCGCAGTGTTTACAGGACAGACACAGACATACACACACTGACAAACACTAACCCTCCTCCAGCGCTCAGAGACATGTGTTTACTCTGCACTCGTACACACTTTACGACTGCCCGCTCCTGCCTGACCCTCCCCAGACATGGGCCGGAGAAAAGGGTCCGAACAACTGCGCACTGTCTGGACATGTCTTACACACCAGTCTCACAACAGCCCAGAGAAATGCTGCTGTAAGCACTGACTCGCACACTGATTCACTTCAGCTCATCCAACACATGACGGATAACCGATACGTTCAGCTTCCGTCCAGGTTTTGCCACATATCTTAATATATTTTGGCTTGAGTTTTTATATGCATTACTCTTCTGAGTGTTTACAGTCAGCGGTCAGGATGTCGTAGTGTCAAATAACCCATAGAGGGGTTGAATTTGTCATCCGCTGAATCAGAATGTTTGCCCGTTATTATATTTGGCACAGAAGCTTGAGAAGGATAATTTTTCCATTCATTATTCTCTGTATTGCTGCACAGGTTAGAGCATGTGAATTATTCTTTTTCTTTTACATTTTTGACCTCTAATGCAAGAAAAAAGGTGAATTATATAATCTGCCCAAGTTTTCAAAGTTCACAGTTCATAATCCAAGGCTGCTGTACATAGACATTCATGAATGCTGCGATAAGGGTTCATGTGTGTCTTATCTAAAAGTCAGTGTGTGTGTGTGTGTGTGTGTGTGAGTCGCAGACACTGACTCAAGTTTCTATAACTGAACTAGTCTCGGCCCCCTTAAAAATCAAGTTTGGTTGTCATGACAGCGGGGATCTAATTATACAAGCATTCCTCAGAGGAAACACAAGCTCCTCTTCCAGACACAACGCTCTTTCACTCGCACAACAACACACAATAAACAAAACTCATGCTGTTAGGAAGTGTAATACGGTACTGTACTCACAATCAGAGGAAAAGACTAAAACCATCTAAATCAAACATTCTAAATAAACTAAATATACAGAAAAGAGTGTGTGATAGAATATGCCATTTTTACTTATTTAATCACTCTTATACACAAGTAATTTGATTCTTTCATATTACCAAAAGTGATATTTTAGTATTATTTATATAATATTATAGATTTTAATGCTTTTATTTTATATTTTTCCATTTTTTTTAATAATTGTAATATGTGCTTTTGTCATTTTTATTAGTTTCTTTTATAGCTTTAATTTATTTTATATTTCAGTTTTAGTTTTAGGTAGTAACTTGCCAAGACAACATTTCTCATTTTTATTCAAGCTTTTTAAGTGTAAGTTTTCTGTTTAATATTTACATTTTATTTTATTTAAACTTTATTTTTAATTACTAAAAAAAAAAATCAATAGTTTTGGTTAACAATAACAACACTGATTACCCAGTACTGGTGTACTGGGATTCGTGTTTCTAAAACAAAACAAGAAACAAACAAACAAAAACAAATGAAAAAAAACACACGCTCTTGTGTCTCTTTTAACTTGGGCTTTAAGAAATCACTTACCAACACCCTAGCAACCACCCAGATCACCCTAGCAACCACATAGTAATCCACTCAAAACAGCTAAACAACTGTATAGCAACCATAGAACACACCAACAACCAGTCAAAACACCTTAACAACCAAATTGCAATGCCCTAGCAACTACCGAGAACACACTAGCAACCACATAGCGATACGTTTAAAAAAATCACTCAGAATATTTTAGCGACTACACTGTGACTGCAGTGCCCTAGCAACTACAGAACATGCGAACGATCAGTCAAAGCACCTTAGCGACTAAATAAGAGTGCCCTAGCAACTACAGAACACAGCAGCAACCAGTCAAAACACCTTAGCAACCACATAACACCCTAGTGGAGGTGAATTTTGCAGAACATTGAGCCTTCTTCTAAAAACAAGACAATCTAGAAAGTGTACTATATATATGTAACAATACTATACAGTACTATAGTATATATATATGCTATACTTTGCTATCCTTTTAGGTAAACAATATGTTATACTTCACACAGGTTTAGCCAGGTTTTGCACAACTGTGCTTATTAATTCTACAAAAAAAATGTCTTAACCTTCAAAATGTTCTGAAGGTGCATGACATAATCACTCGCATTTACATAATGTTACATACTGGAATTTGTTATGACAGGCAGTAAAAGCCTATGGAAAGAGCAGGTATTATAATGTTGCTTTAGGGGCCACTGTTAATCCACAACACACACACACACACAGCAGTAAAGCCCTGTCTGGATGCATTTGCTTTTTCATTCCAGCTAGTCATAAGGGTTTGTCCTCGATTTCTCAGTTTCTCTCTCACTCACTCCTTTTTTTTTCTCTGGTATTTATGTGTTCACGGTTGCCACGGCAACATGAAACACAAACACTGTGGCGGCAGACAGGAAGTGCGTTTTGAACCACAATGGCGTCACTGTGGCTGCTGCTGTGTAGCGCTCGGACTGCTCATGTAGTCTTCATATTATTCGTTACTGTTACGTACCGCTCGCAGCCATTAATAGTATTGATTTTCCAGCTGTCTCGCTCACTTCTGTGCTGATTTCTCTTTATGTCGCTCATTATGTGTAATATCAGAGTGTGTCCTTGAGAGTAATTCTTAGCAGATTTTCTCATGAGTTGCTATGTGTGTGTGTGCGTGTGTTTCCTTGTGTGGGCCTATTGCAGTACATTACATCAGATTCGTACTACTGTTTATACATCACTCTTTTTCCTCTCTGTTTTTTTCACGGTCGTGTCTAAATATACCCAGCTGAAATAAACTCTTAATGGGACCTCCCTCTTCTCTGTTCAGACCACCTTTCTCTCTCTGACTGTCATGTCTTCATTTCCTTGTTCAGTTGTGGTAATTCAGGTATTGTCGTGTGCGATGATAAAGATCTTTCAGGTATGCTAATGACAGTTTCTGCAATGCAGTTGCACTCAAGGAACTGCCAAAAAAGCATTTTTTTGTTTGAGCCATGGCCCAGCAGCTAATGCACATACTTTTGACATACTGAGCTGTGCACATGCAAAGGGGAAGTTTCATAAAGGGATTGTTCAACCAAAATGAAAAATCTGCCATTTACTCAGCCTCAGCTTTACTCAACCTGTTTGATTAACTTTCTTCTGTGGAACACAAAAGAAGATATTTTGAAGAATGTCCATATGCATTTTATATATAAAAACATCAAACCCTACTGGCGCTCATTGTGAATAGACATTTCTTTAACATTTATTTTTTTATTTTTTGCACAGCAACTAAAATCAAAAGCTGTAGGTTAAAACGCTGCATGGGTTTAAAATTTCAATGCTGGGAACTAATGGTGGTACTTTGAAGGAATAGTTCACTCAATTTTTTTTTACTGAAATTCTACTCACTCATAGACCATCCAAGATGTAGATGAGTTTGTTTCTTTATCAGAACAGATTTGGAGAAATTTAGCATTACTTCACTTGCTCCCAATGTATCCTCTGCAGTGAATGGGTGCCGTCAGAATGAGAGTCAAAACAGCTGATAAAAACATCACAATAATCCACAAGACTTCAGTCCATGAATTAACATCTTGTGAAGCGAAAAGTTGTGTGTTTGTAAGAAAAAATCCATCATTAAGGTGTTTCATCTTTAAACTGTTACTTTTGGCAAAAATACGAGTAAATAATCCACAATAATGCTTCCTTATTGAAAAATTCATCCCGTTGTCCTCTCAGATCAAAATCCACCAACCCATTTGTTTAAAAATGTTTTGGACTCTTTACACTTGTAAACATGCTTGATCTATGCATGCATATTTATCTCCTAATTCAGACAAAACTACTTTAATGAAGTTAAAAACACCTTAATGGTGGATTTTTTTTAATAGCTTTTCGCTTCACAAGACATTAGTTGATGGACTACTTGTGGATTATTGTGATGTTTTTAGCAGCTGTTTGGACTCATTCTGACGGCACCCAAAATCTGTTCCCATGAAGAAACATTGTGGATGGCCTGAGGGTGAGTAAATTTTAATTTTTAGGTGAACTATTCCTTTCGATTAGGACATTGCTGAGTTGCTTAAAAAAAAACATTAATTAAATAAATGAATTAGCATTTTTATCTAGCCTCTGTAGATTAGCCTGCTAGAGGAATTCGGTGTTAACTAACTGTCTGGCTGTTTCTAGTACACATTCTTTTCCTCACGCCCGAGGGCCAAATCTTGGCCCCCTCCCACACTTCATCCAGCTGACCAGCGTGCTGCCCATCAGCTCCCAGAATTCATCTGCATGTGACCCTCCAACTGTTTCATTCAAACAGCAAAGCTGGAACAACAGATGCTAAACAGTTTTCAACAAAAATCTAACCCTAAGCAAACAACAACCAAGCACTGCTCTAGCAACCATCCACAACACCCAACTGCATTACAACATACTAAGAACACATTGCAACACCATGATTATGGTGAGTTTTGCACATGCATTCACTTTTCTTCATGAAATATAAGAAAGCACAGTAGTTATAGTCATCATTGTCAAAACAAATAAATCTGAATGAAAATGACTTTAGAATTAAATGAACTCCTTTTACAGTGTAAATGGGAAATGAGACAAAATTATCTCAAAAAAGGAAATGAAAGCAACAGTACTTCCTCTGCATGAGATCATTTTAATGAGATCATTCACTGTCACAATGACACACTGCCGTTCTCAAGCCTCCCTATAAATAAATGCACATCTAATATACTCCCTTCTTTAATATACCTCCTAAAATGCACCTTCTTTGTCTCTTTCTCACAGTGATGCCCTTCTAATGCCACTCTCTCATGGAAATATCCTTATACCTCACCCAACACCACAGTCTGATAAATGTGAGCCCTTGAATCCATTACCATTCAAACAGTCAATATAATTACCATGCCACTACTGCAGTCCATTATGCATGCTTTAAAATCTGCTCAGCAACATTTAGACCTGCAGTAGAGGTACATAGAAAGTGCACTGCCTAAAACAGCTCTGCATTACTGCAGTGATGTATGGCAGAAACATAAACCATTAGTACTGCTACTTGAAAACAACACTTTAGAAACTGTATGACAACCCATTTTGGTGACAAAATCTTTTTTATGTGCAATTCTGAAAATCCAGTGACACGATATAACAAGAGAAATCAACTGACGACCTTGAATTTGGCTGACAACTCGTGCAAAGGTTTATGCTTGTGACCATTAGCCTATAAGTGCTGGGTAATAACTCATAACATGTAATCTGGATTACGTAATCAGATCCCCAAAATGTAAGTACTTGTAATTAGATCATTTTACATTTTAAAATGCTCATAATCAGATTACAGTTACTTTTTATATATTACATTATTCACTCAATGGCAGTAAATTATTCATAATTTGATTCACTCCAATTATTTTTTTCTATTACATTTTTCTTTCTAAAATTCTACCGCTTTTATACATTTGGAAAGTCTTCTAGCTTTTTATCAACTCACAAACCCCCTGTAGTTCATTTATGAACCCCAGTTTGGGAAACCTATAACTTAATGTTCAATACACTTGATGTTGATAAAGAATGGAATATATTTTGTCAAAAGTAATCTAAAAGTAATCAGAATACATTTCCTAATACATGTAATCCAACAGATTACATTACAAACTGTAATTTCTGTCATGTAACTTGTAATCAATAATGTACTACAATTAATTACAAGTAATTTACCCAGCACTGCCTACTATCACAAGTATATAGAATGTAGATGAATTTAAGTATACTGATCAATCCGAGCAATTTTCACTGCAAGGTGACTTTACTGTGAAGGTGATTATTAGGGCCTTCGGACATCATCCAGTTGGCAGTGGTTTTGCCAACACACAATGCTGGTTTTGGTTGAATAGACAAATTTTTGTCATTTTGGCAGAACGTTTGAAATGAAGAAATCCAGTGTATTCCCAAAACACACAGTGCTGAGGTTGACCACCATGGTGTAATGGCCAGCATCCTGGACTCTGGATCTCAGTCAGTATGCACATGAAAAGTTTGATTTCAGTCAGACTACAACATTAATTTGCCTTAAAAAGTCATGTTAACACTTTAGTCAGTTTAAGAGCGCTTAAAGAGATAGTTAATGCAAAAATCTTGTTCCAAACCTATATGACTTACCTTCTTCGTTTTTTCTTCTTCTCCATACAATGAAAGTCAGACAATGTTGTCTGGTCTAAAATATCTTCTTTTGTGTTCAGAAAAAGAAAAAATGTCACACAGGTTTGGAACAAAATGGGGGTGAGTAAATGCTGACAGAATTCTCATTTTAGGTTGGACTGTCCCTTTAATTCACTCTGGCTAAAAGCGACTGCTAAACGGCTACTTACTGAATGAAGATACTACACTGCTGTCATCGCTGCACAGCTGCAGAGTAAATACAGAAGACTGCACTTAAAAGAAACAGTAGAGATTAGGTTTCCAAAAAGTGCCATGATTTTCCGAAGGCACATGAAAGCATGTGAATACCATGCTTTGAAAGCTAAAAGCTATTGTTTTTTTTCATGGTTATTGTCCAAGGAAAAAGAGCAGATGTTGACCTTTTGTGACAACATGCCCCAAAGGCAGGGAATATTGTCACACATTGTGATGTAACACTGGGAGCCTGATATTTAATAATCTGTTACAAGCTTTTCAATTTAAGTAAAACATCTATGAAACAAAAAATCATTGTTAAAGGGATAGTTCACCCAAAAATGAAAATTCTGTCATCATTTACTCTTCCTCAAGTTGTTCCAAACCTGTATGAGTCCCTTTACTCTGTTAACCATGAAGATATTTTGAAAAATGTTGGTAACCAAATGGTTGGTAGCCATTTACTTCCATAGTATTTTTCTTCTTCCATATTATTGAAGTCAATAGCTACAATAATCTTTTTAATAATTGTGTAGTCCACACCACAGCTGTAATGATAGTGACACAGAAGAATGATATTGCTGAATGAGTTTTTTAGCCCATGAACTATAGAAACATTGACAGCCAATCAGAATCCTAATTTTAACAAGCTAGAGAATTTAAAGTGGCAGACAACATAACTGCAGTTTGTGTTTATAATAAACATCATTTTGTTTATTATCAACTATAAAGATAAACTAAAAATATATACAACCAAATACATTGTAATGTTCAGTTTATTGTAAGCACCAGCTGCAATTTTGTCGGTTTAAACACTCCAGCTCTTTAAAGTCCAGCAGATTTTGATTGGCTGTCAATGTTTTTATCGTTCATCAGCTGGAAAAAAAATTGCTGTGAAAGTGACTCCCATGAAATTGTTTCTTTGTGTCGCTACTGTTATGGTTGTGCCATGGACTTAACTATTTTCATAGAATTTGAACAATTATTAAAACTTTAGTTATTGTCCTTGGTGTAAAGGGGTATTTAGAACAATTTTTTTCAGCTGATGAGCGATAAAAAGTGGCAGATGACAAACCTGCATCACGCTTATAATAAACAAAATGTTTTTGCCTATGGTGTGGACGCTAATATTATTGTTATAGTTATAAAGGTAGGCCTTTACTGAAATATGTGACCCCGGACCACAAAACCGGTCTTAAAGGAAAACGCCACCGTTTTTCTATATTCCAATATGTTCTTCCCTCAACTTAGACGAGTTGATATGTACCTCTCCCGTCTCAGTCCGTGCACTTAATCGCTCTAGCGCGCGGCACCACTATGCTAGCGTTTAGCTTAGCACCATTCATTTCTTAGGATCCAAACTGGGATAAATTTAGAAGCCACCAAACTCTTCCATGTTTTCCCTATTTAAAGACGTTTACATGAGTAGTTACACGAGTAAGTATGGCGACACAAAATAAAACGTGGCGATTTTGCGAAGTGCTCTTCCGCCACACATTATAGTTATCATTTTTATCCGCTTAGAAAATCGCCACATTTTATTTTGTGTCACCATACTTACTCGTGTAAACGTCTTTAAATAGGGAAAACATGGAAGAGTTTGGTGGCTTCTAAATTTATCCCAGTTTGGATCCTAAGAAATGAATGGTGCTAAGCTAAACGCTAGCATAGTGGTGCCGCGCGCTAGAGCGATTAAGTGCACGGACTGAGACGGGAGAGGTACATATCAACTCGTCTAAGTCGAGGGAAGAACATATTGGAATATGGAAAAACGGTGGCGTTTTCCTTTAAGTTGCTGGGGTATGTTTGTAGCAATAGCCAAAAATACATTGTATGGGTCAAAATTATAGATTTTTCTTTTATGCCAAAAATCATTAGTATATTAAGTAAAGATCATATTTCATTAAGATATTTTGTAAATGTCCTACCATTAAATATATCAAAACATATCTTTTGATTAGTAATAAGCATTGCTAAGGACTTAATTTGTACATCTTTAAAGGCGATTTTCTCAATATTTTGATTTTTTTTGCACCCTCAGATTCCAGATTATCTCGGCCAAATATTGTCCTATCCTAACAAACCATACATCAATGGGAAGCTTATTTATTCAGCTTTCATAAATCTCATAATTAAAAATAAAATAAAAATAAAGACCCTTATGACTGGTTTTGTAGTCCAGCCAGGGTCACATATCGGGCCTGTGACAACTTGTCCTAGATGTAGGCTAGACATTTTAACATTAATCTTTATAAAAACAAAGGTTGACGAACATGCCACTATCCAAACACGGTTATATGCTAATCATACAGTGCCAGGGTATATTAGCACATGATAACATCACTGCACACTGTACAGTGGTTCATTCATAACCTAAAAACCAACAAAAAGGGCCGGGGTTGCACTACAAAAGCTGAAGGCCACTTTATCATCGCGAAATTGCTAAACCGTTTGCGATGTGACTCATCGAGTGAAATATTATCACCGAGTTGTTTGGCTAGTAAACTGAGGTGTGAAGTCGCTGGGTGTGACCCTTCCCC
Source organism: Aspiorhynchus laticeps (assembly GCA_023376895.1). Lineage (NCBI taxonomy): Eukaryota > Metazoa > Chordata > Actinopteri > Cypriniformes > Cyprinidae > Aspiorhynchus > Aspiorhynchus laticeps. The sequence goes on from CM041794.1 coordinate 14,890,351, forward strand.
TCCCCTCACTCACAAACTCGCAGCCGGCCACTGACAGGACAGATTTCCCGTCTCTCTCTCCGAGCTGTTGTCCTTATTTGGCTTCGGTGAGAGTGTGTGGTTGTGTGAATCGAGAACAGAGAGAATTTCCTCCTGACTGTGACTCACTGCTGCTCTGAGTGACTCACGCGCGTGTTAACAACAACACTGAGTCGCCATGGAGACGCAGACTGCCGCCCTCTCGCTCCGGTTTTAGCGGCGGCAGGCAATGTTGCCAAGTCCGCGGTTTCCCCCCTTCCCTGCGAAACGCGATTGGGATAGTTTTGAGTAACAATTGTGCGGGTTTTGTTGTAAAAACCTGGCAATCCTGGCAGCAGCTGCAGTTCACTGACTAAAGGTAACACGCTGGAATCGGATAGTAATATAAGCTAGTTTCAACGCTAAATATAAGATTACAAACGCACAAATATATGAAGACTACAAGTAACGTTAGTATGTATTCTGCCAATGCTGCATTAAAAAAGAGTGGTCATCATTCGTTTATTTTTTAAATAGATTTGTGTTCATTTATTTAAGGCTCATGCTCAGCTTTCAACTGTGTTTTCAAATGTTTTATTCAGTTTCTTCACTTGTGTCTTTTCAAAAGGAATATTAGCCTATTTAATTAATCCGCTACTTGTGATAGTTAAATTTAGTAGGCGTATATAACTGTAAATTCTCAGGGAAATAAGCCTTTATTGTTTATTTTTTTTAAAACTCAGAAGTTCAACAATATCTAAAAAAGTACAAATAAATAAATAAGAAAACTGCAAAATGTTAATATTGTAGCCTAATATTTGTGACCCTGGACCACTAAACCAAGTCATTAGTTGCACAGGTATGTTTGTAGCAATAGCCCAAAATATATTGTTTGGGTCAAAATGATTGATTTTTCTTTTATGCCAAAAATCATTAGGATATCAAGTAAAGATCATGTTTCATGAAGATATTTTGTAAATTTCCTACTGTAAATATATAAAAACTTCATTTTTGATTAGTAATATGCATTATCCAAAACTTCATTTGGACAAATTTAAAGACAATTTTCTCAGTATTTTGATTTTTTGCACCCTCAGATTTCAGATTTTCAAATAGTTGTATCTCAGCCAAATATTGTCCCATCATGCATCAATGAAAAGCTTATTTATTCAGCTTTAAGATGATGTATAAATCTCAATTTCCAAAATAATAATAATAATAATATTGACAGGGTCCAGGGTCACATTTAATAATGATATTTAATTCTATCTGTCGGTTTTACTATTTCTTTGTTTATCTTAATGTACTCCCTGGTGTATTTGTAAACCTTCTAAACTAATTATATGGATTATTATATAGCAATAATTATATAGCAAAAATGCACAGTCAAGAACCTCACCTGAAGCAATGTTTGCAGCATTTTGTTGAATCATGCCACTAACAATTCTAGCTATTCTTGGGGAAAAAGACGATCTAATTTTAGAAAGTGTGTAATTAAGGGTGCAGTGGCCCCAGAAAGTATGAACAATTAATAATGAAAGTATTAATTATTATTGCATTCATTTATAAAAGAATATTAATATATTTTTTATTAAAAACATGCTAATTTTAAAGAAATTATTTTAATTGTTTTCATTAAAATATTTATTATATTTTAAATATAATTAAATATTATATTTTAATTTAATATTTCTTAAACATATATTTTAGATATTTATAATTATATTCAATTATATTATTTAAATTGATTTAATTGTAAAATAAAATTTACAAGCAAAACATTTAAAGTACTAAAATAATAGGTAAAAATTATGTGAATAATACATTTAAATGGACATGTATGTGTTGTGTATACACAAGTATTCTTCACATTTTGTGATTGTAAAGTGGATTATGTTCGTAGGTAACGTGATGATGAAGAACTATATCTGTGGTTACGTGTGTAAACCTGAGGTCTTCATAACAAACCACCAACCATGACGAAGAAAGATGAAGTTAGTAAAGAGAGAGCTTTTGAGCACAGATACAGACACTTCATCAATGCAAAATCAAACATTTTTACACTAAATACACTAAATTTACTGTATATGTAGTGTATGCGTCCAAACACATTTTGAGGGTTTCTTCTAAAGATTGATGCTGTTCTAGCAGAGAGTTAAACATTACACTGCTAGACAAGCATTACAGTAAACTGCATTTTTACAGATCTCGCCACAGGTCATCACTTTAAAGTGCTTTCAGAGATTATGAGCTATTTATTTTGTTCAGCAAAAGACACACAAATCCTGTCAGGCACATGCACTGATCGTCTTTTCATTGCATGTTAATTTAAAAAGAGCAACAGAAGGATTATTGTTGAAAAACTCCCTTTCTAAAGGCTAAATGGGGTAATTCCAGTGGTCTAGTTTATCAGATTGGCTGCGCAGTCCACTATGAGATCAGTTATTTTTATTCTCATTGTAGCATGTCTTATATGATTATATTGCTCAGGTTTCCTCAGTGCAAACAGACACTCCTGTCTCTAATCTAAAGACTGAAAGATCCGCTCAAATATCATTTATTGCTCATCGGGTCGTGGTCGGACACGTTTGCTTACGTCTATAGTGTCTCACAATGAGTGAACGTCTAGAAGCTGTGTGAAAAGTGTTAACGAAAATGATTATTTGCAGGGTTTGTATGACATATGGTGAGAAAACTTTACAGATTTTGCAGGGATCGAACCACGTAGACATAAGAAGGGAAAAAAACGAGAACAGAAATTACTGTAACCTAATCAACAAAGTGCAAGATTTGAGTGAATCATTATGGATTATATTATTAGTGGTGTTATACAAGCATCGCTAGTACTATTGCTCATACTTGTGGTTAGGAAATTAAACTGAGTATTTGTGCTACATGAATGATTGCTCAAATCATGTGTCTTGTTGAGATGAGGTGGGTTATTATATTTTCAGAGTGATCTGACTTACGTTTTCCACCTGGCCGATGATAAATCGGAGACAGTATATTCTGAAAAATTAGTGATAAAATGATAGATGTGGACTGATATTTGACCATTTTGTGATTATAGGCACATCTGCTTTGCCAATTAACAGATGCATCATTTACAAAATCCACCAAATTACTTTCAAATGAAAAAAAATAACTTTTTTTATCAGTAAATTTAAATACAAATGGGTAAAAATATTGTTGGTAAATATTTAATACATCATTTAATTGATAAAATATTTATAAATATTGTTATTATATAATAATGACAGAAAATGTGTTCAAAATTTTACATTTATTATATTGAATATTTAATAACTTATGTTTTAATATATTTAATCTTTCATTACCAAATTTATAGTGACCAGCCTAAAGTATATTTGATATTTGATGTTTATTAAATTTAATAAAACATTTGCCTAGCTTTACAACAATTATATATATATATATATATATATATATATATATATATATATATATATATATATATATATATATATATATATATATATATATAATAAAACACACCCTACTTAACAAATAAAAGAAAGTGCTCAGTGGACCTTTCTGCTGATGAATCATTTAACACATCAATCTCATTCGGAATGTGATTGTCACACTTTATTGAAAAAAATAATACTAATACGAATATTTCTGACAGGAAATGATTTCCCATTACTGCTCAATGTCGGCGCAGGGGAGCAACAGAAAAGAAAAAAACAGAAACTACTTGACTACATTAATACTAAATTGCAAACATGGAACGTATCATGAATTATTAAGATGAATAATAGTAATGCTGATGTTATATCACAATATGTTTGCTGTAAATGCTTATAGCGCTCTCTAAAAGCTTTCATGACTGTCTGCGTTACTAAAATTCACATGAATAAAGGTGGGAATCTTGTATCCAGAATCAGCCACAACAGAGCCCCTCTTCAGAGATGAGTTCAGTGACCCTCACAGCATCAATACTGTCTGTTCCTCTATAGATGAGGCATGCGTTGCGCTTTATCGTTTCACGAGGTTTATTACATTAGATTCGTTTTGCTTCCTGAACCGATTCGGCTTTGCATGATTGTCACCTCTTGAATGCCACCTGTCTGTCGGTATCCACATCCCAGAATGCACCAGTAGACACTACACTGTAAATACAGCAATGACTCTTTGTGGCGTATCTTGCAACTTTGCACTTGTTCGATGCAGAAGTTTCGCTTCTCTTGCAGTCAACTGAGCTGTAAGAAAGCAGCATGTGTTGCGATGCTCCCTCTGGTGGTTCAACATGTTCTGCTTTATTCATAATGAAGCCCAAGAGTGGATAAACAGAGTCCTCTAGTGTTGAAGACGAGCAGATTCTCATTTCTGGGTCACTCCAGTTTTTCTTCCTTTTTTGAAATCCCAGTAATTCCTAGAAACTTGATGTCCAACAGTGGTACGTCCCTTCAAAACAATTGAAACTCATAAAACATCAGTGGATCTGGTCGATTAGAGGTTGTGTCTTTGGCAAAAGAACAATTTGAATTCTTCCGATGATTCACATATAACATGTAGGACACAAAAGGAGCTTCATTAATTTGGTCCTGAATCGAATAACATGATTTTGTTCAGTCGAGTTCTGCAAAAGCACAGTCTATACACTGTTCTGTATAATAATCTCATTTGGCTTTTGTATTCCATTTTGTATGTTATTGTCAGCATTCTATATTAAATGAACAGCATGAACACGAAATGATGCAGAAATCCCTCTATACAAGCAGCAAGACCATCGATTCGTGACTTTCTTAGCATTCATAAGACAGAAATCCTATTGCGTAAGTCACATCATCCCCTCCGGGTGTGCTTTTCAACTTTTTATGATGCAAGTTTTCATTTTCTACAAAAATAGGTGCCTCTTTTTCATCAAAAGCAGTCACGTGTCCGGGGCTCTGAATGCAACACACGTAGGGGGCGTCTCTGGGAAGAAGACTCAGAAATTGCTAAAAATCTCATGCTTCTTGTTCCAGTCCATCTGGGGCGCTCTCTTTCTGGCGCGCTTGGCGTGGGCTTTCTCTTTAGCCTCCGCTGCCGTGGGGCTCAGACACAGACCCATTTCTTCAAACGGGTCGAGAAGATGGCTGCTGCTCTCCCTCGAGAACTGCAAAATATAAATACACACATAACACTGTTTCAAACAGCCATATTACAGTATGCATAAAATATTGAGTATTTGGCATTAAATGCATTTTGTGCACTCTCTCTCTCTCTCTCTCTATATATATGTGTGTGTGTGTGTGTGTGAGAGAGAGAGAGTTTAGAATAATTGCAGTCGCTTATTCTCACCAAGGCTACATCTATTTGATCAAAAATAAAGTAAAAACAGAAATATTATGAAATGTTATTACAACTTAAAATACCTGGTTTCTTTTTAAATATATTTTCTAATGTATTTTATTCCTGTGATCAAAGCTGAATTTTCAGCATCATTACTCCAGTCTTCAGTGTCACATGATCCTTCAGAAATCATTCTAATATGCTGATAATTAAACAGGAAAAAACTTAATTATTCCAAACTTTGGAGCAGTGGTGTGTGTGTGTTTGTGTCATGCATATATTTCATGTAATTTAAAAAAATATATATATTTATAGATTTTCAAAGAAAATAAGCAATTAACAAATGCCCTCTCTCTCTTTCTCTCTCTATATATAATATACACACTGTGTACTGTGTATACACACACACACACACACAAACACACACACACTGAGATACTATAAGTGAAAATGTTAAGTTATTGTATATTAATTATCTGACACTTAAAATGTGTTTTGTCATCTTAACATCATGTTGATTTAAATTTAAATTGATGAAATGTATTTAAAAAATAATTGAAATAATTTTATAATATAATAATAATTAATTACTATAGTAATTATTTTATTTAAATAGAAATAAAAATTACATTTATAAAATTATTAAATATATTTTGATTTGAATAATGTATTTTGTATATATATAAAATTTAATTAATCACATGTCTGTGCCCTTCTAACTGTTTCTATCATAACATGCATAAGACTTTCGTGTCTTTTAATTTCTAGAATAAATTAATATCTAGATGTTTTAAAGCAGTTAAATGAATGCATTCAAAAATAATAAAGCTGTGCATTGTGTAGTTATTATCTTTTATATAATAAAGTTTTTTTTTATTAATTACCTGACCCTTATGTTGATTGAAATATTTTTTTGACTTAATACATGAATCTGCCATAAATATAAAATAGAAATAAATTGTCCAGTTATTATCTTTTATATAATAAAGCTTTTTTTTTTTATTACCTGACACTTAAACGATTTAATGCATGAATCTGCCATAAGTATAAAATAGAAATATATTAATTGCAGATGCATTTGTGTTCTTTTGTTCACCTGTGTGTTGGTGTCCTGACTGCTGCCGTCTGAGTATGTGGATCGTGAGGATGTCCCGTTCACATGTGGGCTGTTGGAGCCGTTAGTTATGGACTCGTCAAAATCTGTTTTAATAATAAGAACAAATGCTCAGATCGCTCTTTGCTGATGTTGAATGGAAAAACAGCCATAATCCATTGTAGGTTTATCAATATAACATACATGATGACCCTGTATATTCATAGAGAGATGTGCTGCTGTGATACTAAACTTCATTGAGAAGACCATTGCTACAGCTGGAAACCTTGAGCAGGCTCTTGAGAAAGAAAGCTGAGCTGTGGGATAAAAGCAGCACGCATCTGTGGCCTGATCAACCCAAACTGGGTCACCTGATGTTCACAGACCTGACGCAGAAGATTTACTCATCAAGAATGAAATGCAAGAAAACGAATAGAAAGCAAGTGGACTGGGCTGGAATGACCTTCCAGTGGGCCAAATCAGGATCCTGCCAAGTAGCAATTATCTAAGAGATGTCAATAGCCTGTTTAAGGTGTTTACCTCAATTTAACTCTAATCTGAGCCACATGTCAGGAGCTGCTGGACCGCTGGAAACAGACGTGGACGAGACTCAGAGAACAAGGATTTACTGTACCAGCATGGCCTATAGCCCAGGGTTTGGAGGCTTTGTTCAGAGTTTCACACCTCTATATAGGGCCTTAGGAGGAAACCGAACATCTGTCTGTCTCAAAACCTCAAAAGCACCATTAGCACGGAAAAACGTCAAACTCCCCCTCAAATCCCAGGAAGAGGAAGCCAAGGCTGCACAAACAAACTGATTGTGCAATATAGCAAAATGAACTCATCTGGGCTCAAAATCATCTTTCGTTATTGATGATCATTCAAAAGTAGATGTGTTCTGACTAAATAAAATGTTAATCAAAATTGGATATTGGATATGTCCGACTTTATCCACATACATACAGTATACTCGCATAGGTCAATATACTCTATAAAGCAAATCTCAACTACTTGTTGCTTGATTTTGTGATTTTTGGGTGAACTCTCCTCATTAAAGTCTTTAACTCTACCTTTGACATGGATGCTGGTGGGAGTGATGCCCATCTTTTTGAAATGCTCATCTGTATCCGGATCCACCACTAGTAAACTCGTCTCATTCCCGCTGTTCTTGATGAAGGCCACAACTTCAGCATGTCTCATGCTTTCAATGTTCACACCATTCACCTGCGCAGAGTTTTAATACAGCAAAGGTTATGATATTAAAATGTTTTCTGTTCGCATGTGTACCGAACAAATACAGCATTGTTTTAACCACTGCATGAGTGGAACTTAATTGGAAACTCACAGATTTATACAACCCGAATTCCAGAAATGTTGTGACGTTTTTTAAATGTGAATAAAATGAAAACTAAAAGACTTTCAAATCACATGGGCCAATATTTTATTCACAATAGAACATGGAGAACATAACAAATGTTTAAAAAAAGAGAAATTTTACACTTTTATCCACTAAATGAGCTCATTTCAAATTTGATGCCTGCTACAGGTCTCAAAAAAGTTGGCACGGGGCAACAAAGGGCTGAAAAAGCAAGAAATTTAAAGATTCAGCTGGGAGAACATCTAGCAACTAACTAATTAAGTTAATTGACATCAGGTCTATAACATGATTAGCTATAAAAGGGATGTCTTAGAGAGGCAGAGTCTCTCAGAAGTAAAGATCTGTGGAATCTGTGAAAGAGTACATAAAAAGATTGTGGAATATTTTATAAACAACGTTCCTCAACATCAAATTGCAAAGGCTTTGCAAATCTCATCATCTACAGTGCATAAAATCATCAAAAGATTCAGAGAAACTGGAGAAACCTCTGTGCGTAAGGGACAAGGCCGAAGATCTTTGTTGGATGCCCGTGGTCTTTGGGCCCTCAGACGACACTGCATCACTCATCGGCATGATTCTGTCATTGACATTACTAAATGGGCCCAGGAATACTTCCAGAAACCACTGTCAGCAAACACAAGCCGCCGTGCCTTCTGCAGATGCCAACTAAAGCTCTATCATGCAAAAAGGAAGCCATATGTGAACATGGTCCAGAAGCGCCGTCGTGTCCTGTGGGCCAAGGCTCATTTAAAATGGACTGTTTCAAAGTGGAAAAGTGTTCTATGGTCAGACGAGTCCAAATTTGACATTCTTGTTGGAAATCACGGACACCGTGTCCTCCGGGCTAAAGAGGAGGGAGACCTTCCAGCGTGTCATCAGCGTTCAGTTCAAAAGCCAGCATCTCTGATGGTATAAAGGGTGCATAAGTGCATACGGTATGGGCAGCTTGCATGTTTTGGAAGGCACTATGAATGCTGAAAGATATATAAAGGTTTTAGAGCAACATATGCTCCCCTCCAGACGACGTCTATTTCAGGGAAGGCTTTGTGTATTTCAGCAGAACAATGCAAAACCACATACTGCAGGTAAGTCCGGGTGATGAATTGGCCTGCCTGCAGTCCAGATCTTTCACCTATAGAGAACATTTGGCGCATCATTAAACAAAAAATACGTCAAAGACAACCACAAACTCTTCAGCAGCTGGAAACCTATATCAGGCAAGAATGGGACCAAATTCCAAAACCAAAACTCCAGAAACTCATAATCTCGATGCCCAGGCGTCTTCAAACTGTTTTGAAAAGAAGAGGAGATGCTACACCATGGTAAACATGCCCCCGTCCCAACTATTTTGAGACCTGAAGCAGGCATCAAATTTGAAATGAGCTCATTTTGTGCATAAAATTGTAAACTTTCTCAGTTTAAACATTTGTTATGTTCTATTGTGAATAAAATATTGGCTCATGTGATTAGAAATTCTTTTAGTTTTCATTTTATTCTAATTTAAAAAAACATATCAACATTTCCGGAATTCGGGTTGTATATTGTAACTTTTTATAAGAAACAAAGTTTAATCTTTAAAATTGTTCTTTTTTTCAGGAAATTCAAACAATAAATGCAGTTTTGATGCTCTTTGCTGTATAGAAGCCTCAGTTCAAAAGGCAGCGCGGAGCATGATAATTCCTCTTTACTACTAGTTTTAATGTGAAATAAACATGAATGAGCATCTCATGCCTCATGTAATCGCTCAATCAGTGTTTCAACTGTGGAAAGACATCAATAGCTGTTTAGCTTGTAAACAAAATGTCATGTAGCATTTAATTTACCTCAGGCAAGTCATTAGTGTCTAAAGCTCATTATTTGCTAGAGAAATAAAGTACAGAGAAGAGCTTTTCATGAAATATTATTATATTATATAGACTATATACTCATTATATTTTACTTTAACTGTTAGTGATGTCTTAATTATTTAATGTATGTTTAAATAAATCTGTTATGAAACAAGTTATGACAGCCACTGTAAATGAATATATTTCAACAAATATTACAACAAATCAAAATTTTATAATTTAGAAGGTAATTAAAAAACGCCATTATGTGCAGTTTACATGCTTGCATATTTTTTTTTAAAGTTGAGTGTTGATTGTTTAAAAATAAATAGTAATTAAAATGAATATGGGCTCTGTTGTTAAATGTAACCTTTAGTAACATAAAAGGGCTCCCTTTAGTTTATAGCAGAAGCTGAGGTAGATTTTTATCCTTAGAAAATTTTAATTCTAATTGAATTTATTATGAAAGAAAAAACAGTTTGTTCAGTAAACCACTGTTTAATGTTTATATATATATATATTCATTTTTCCCTTGCTGTACTGAAACCATACAGAACCGTGATGTAAACATTTTTGATAAATATTTTAAAATAATTTGTATAATATAAAACAAAATATAATTTTCTATAAATAAAAATGCACTGTACAACTATTTTTATAACTGATTTCACAAAGTATTTAAATGGTACTGTGAAGTACTACATCCTGGTAGAAAAAATGGTTAATATTTCCATTTGCCATTGTTTATTTTTGTTTTTTTCATAAACATTAAAAGAGAGTAGAGTTACAGAGATGATCTACAATATAAAAACATTTAATCAGTAGATTATTCTGGGGTGAATCCTCACTTCTGCTTCAGTGACTTTAATTATGTAAAAGCTTTATTTATCCCTGATAAACCTGTTCATTCAGTTTTGCCTTCGTGCCCTGCTATTGGTTGCTTAGCAACATGTTTTGTGGTAGAATTAGGTTCCCAACAAGCCCAACAGAGGAGAGACGGTGAGGAAGACTTTTTACCAAAATTACAACCAAATCAATCAAAACAAAAACAAGGGCACGAGAGCCGCCGCGCTCCCCTTCTGCTGAAGGTGATTTAATCTGAGTGTTTGTCCCGAGGACAGATGGAGCGTGTGCTGTACTCAGCTGAACAGCATCAAATATTAACGGCAGCCAGGTGGGTTTCAGGTATCAGTGTCCTGAGGTGCGTCTCTGAAAACTCAAGGGGGCAGGACTCTCACTCTTATACTGATGCTGGACAACAACTGAGAGATGGAGAGCAATGAGGGAGAAAGTTTCTCTCACAAAACTGGTCAAGATCATGCTGTCAGGGCCATATTTCACCTCAAAATCAAATGAAAGAAATAAGAAATTATATTTTGCATATATATTTTTTAAATGATTGAAAATTAAGTCTTTTTTTAAGGACCATTAATATTTTTTGCATTGCGACAATGATTGCATGAAAATTAAGCTTGCTTTACTTTTTTATAATTCCCATTATTCTTAATAATGATTGTTAAGTATTTAAATCAAAAGGTTAAACAATACTTAATATAAAAAAAAAAACTTAAAATAAATACATATGTTTCAATAAAAAAAAGGAAAACAGTCTGGCTTTATGCTAATTTTAAAAATCAAATTTTTTAAAGTAATAAAAAAATGCAGATTATATATATATATATATATATATTATATATATATATATATATATATACACACACACACAATACAATTATATATATACATTGATAAATATGCTGATTTCAAAATTGTATTTATTTAAATTAAAGTAAAAAAAAATGCACATATATAATATATAATGATTTAAATTGGCCAAATATATAAATTTTATATTTATTACTTTATATATATATATATATATATATATATATATATATTATATATATATATATATATATATATATATATATATAAGTAATAAATATAAAATTTATAATTTATAAATTTAGCCAATTTTAATCATTTTATATACAGTGGGTACGGAAAGTATTCAGACCCCCTTAAATTTTTCACTCTTTGTTATATTGCAGCCATTTGCTAAAATCATTTAAGTTCATTTTTTTTCCTCATTAATGTACACACAGCACCCCATATTGACAGAAAAACACAGAATTGTTGACATTTTTGCAGATTTATTAAAAAAGAAAAACTGAAATATCACATGGTCCTAAGTATTCAGACCCTTTGCTCGGTATTTAGTAGAAGCACCCTTTTGATTTAATACAGCCATGAGTCTTTTTGGGAAAGATGCAACAAGTTTATTTGGGGATCCTCTGCCATTCCTCCTTGCAGATCCTCTCCAGTTCTGTCAGGTTGGATGGTAAACGTTGGTGGACAGCCATTTTTAGGTCTCTCCAGAGATGCTCAATTGGGTTTAAGTCAGGGCTCTGGCTGGGCCATTCAAGAACAGTCACGGAGTTGTTGTGAAGCCACTCCTTCGTTATTTTAGCTGTGTGCTTAGTGTCATTGTCTTGTTGGAAGGTAAACCTTCAGCCCAGTCTGAGGTCCTGAGCACTCTGGAGAAGGTTTTCGTCCAGGATATCCCTGTACTTGGCCGCATTCATCTTTCCCTCGATTGCAACCAGTCGTCCTGTCCCTGCAGCTGAAAAACACCCCCACAGCATGATGCTGCCACCACCATGCTTCACTGTTGGGACTGTATTGGACAGGTGATGAGCAGTGCCTGGTTTTCTCCACACATACCGCTTAGAATTAAGGCCAAAAAGTTCTATCTTGGTCTCATCAGACCAGATAATCCTTCAGGTGTTTTTTAGCAAACTCCATGCGGGCTTTCATGTGTCTTGCATGAGGAGAGGCTTCCGTCGGGCCACTCTGCCATAAAGCCCCGACTGGTGGAGGGCTGCAGTGATGGTTGACTTTCTACAACTTTCTCCATCTCCGAATGCATCTCTGGAGCTCAGCCACAGTGATCTTTGGGTTCTTCTTTACCTCTCTCACCAAGGCTCTTCTCCCCCGATAGCTCAGTTTGGCCGGACGGCCAGCTCTAGGAAGGGTTCTGGTTGTCCCAAATGTCTTCCATTTAAGGATTATGGAGACCACTGTGCTCTTAGGAACCTTAAGTGCAGCAGAAATTTTTTTGTAACCTTGGCCAGATCTGTGCCTTGCCACAATTCTGTCTCTGAGCTCTTCAGGCAGTTCCTTTGACCTCATGATTCTCATTTGCTCTGACATGCACTGTGAGCTGTAAGGTCTTATATAGACAGGTGTGTGGCTTTCCTAATCAAGTCCAATCAGTATAATCAAACACTGCTGGACTCAAATGAAGGTGTAGAACCATCTCAAGGATGATCAGAAGAAATGGACAGCACCTGAGTTAAATATACGAGTGTCACAGCAAAGGGTCTGAATACTTAGGACCATGTGATATTTCAGTTTTTCTTTTTTAATAAATCTGGAAAAATGTCAACAATTCTGTGTTTTTCTGTCAATATGGGGTGCTGTGTGTACATTAATGAGGAAAAAAAATGAACTTAAATGATTTTAGCAAATGGCTGCAATATAACAAAGAGTGAAAAATTTAAGGGGGTCTGAATACTTTCCGTACCCACTGTATATATAGGCTGCATTATCTTCTGCATTTTTTCCCTTTCTTGTGATATTGTTGAAACTCATATCAGGGTTTTATACGATTCACCTATTTATTAATGCAGTTTACTGAAATGTCTGTTAAACAGTGTTGAGCATAGTTTTTCTTCTTTCCATCAGCATATTTAGTTTTTCCTGAAATACAGCTTTGCACTTTTGCATTGATAATTGATAGGCAATGTGTTAAATCCACACTCAATCCAACTAAACCACAGAACACGTTCATGAGTTACCGGAGGTTATGAGAACATGTTATTTATTGTAGTGATAATGCAGGATGTACTCGGCTCTGTCGATCGCAAATGTAAGTTTCAACAGTATGTTATTTTGCTTGACTCAGTCTCTCAAGCACAGAAATATTTTGCGCGAGTCATCATATCACCAGCCGCCCACATGCATCTGAATGTGATGGATGGGCTGTGTGTGAGTGTGAATGCACAAGTGAATTTAGAAAGCGTGGGTGTATATCTGGCATCATCACAGTGTATGGGAAATTATAGAAATATGATAGAGATCTGTTATAAAGACAGAGCTGAACAATGTGGTTTCAGCAGAATCAGAATCAGATCTCACCTCTATGAGTCTGTCCTGGGGTTTGAGTCCTGCGCGGTCAGCGGGCGAGCCGGGGTCCAGAGCTCGTATGTACTGGCCCGGTCTGGACTTCTCGCTGTGGAGATTAAAGCCGAAACCCGTCTCGGTCCGCACCAGGTGACACAGCCTCGGCAGAAGCTCAGACGGGTCCCGGGTCAAGGACTCCGATGAGGGCTGAACCTCCTGTGAAAGAAGAAATAAAGACACTTTAAGATATGAATAAACCTACAGCTAAATCTTAGGTTGAAAAAGCTCTTTGTTTTTCACAGTATTTCAGTTTTACTTTAAATAGTAGATATTAAACAGTTTCAGCCAATGTGTTTCCATCCCTAATTTCAGAGAGAAAAAGAGAGGTTACTTCAGGTTCATTTAAAATTGATCAAAATGAAGAGAGTTTATTTGTCAATAAGGTCAGAAATATACACTTAATTTAAAGTGAAAAGAAGTTTTCATGCCCCAATGATATATGTTCTTGTTTTAAACAAACTCAATTTTGTTCAATTTCTCAGAAAAACAAGACTTATTTTTTTCATTTTTCATCTCTGAGGAAGATGTGTATGCAATATAATTGCTGTACACTGAAAAAAATGATAAAACATTTTTTGTGGTTGCAAACAATTTATTTTAGCTTCATTTAAATAAACAAATTTAGTTGAAAGTTAGTAAACTAAATTTGTTTATTTAAATGGAGCTAAATAAATTGAATGCAAGCACTTACCTTACATTTTTTAGTAAAATCAATGCATAATTTTTTTTTAGTGATATGCTCTCTCTCTCTCTCGCTCTCTCTCTCTCTCTATACACACACACACACACACACACACACACACACACACACACACACAAATGATTACATGAAAATTAAGAAATTGATTCCAAAAATTAAGTACTTGTTATTAGATTACATTTTCAAAAAAATTAAACATTGTTATAATTTAATTAATTATTAGCTTTTCATTAAACTCATAAACCCCCTGCAGTTCCTTCATAAACCGGGAAACCTTGACATAATGTAATGTTTAATGCACTTCATGTTGTTGATAACAACAAGATGGAATATATTTTCTTACTCTTTGTATTTTTATATCAATATGGTACAAGATTATCCTATTTAAATCAATGTGAAAAATGAGTTAGGTCAAAAGTAATCTAAAATTAGTCTGATTATATTACCTAAATGTGCAATGTCATGGATTACATTACTAAGTATATTTTTTGTGATGTAATTTGGGATCACTAATGGATTATAATTTGTAATCTACTCTAACAATAAGTAATACCCAGCTCTATACAATGATTCATCTAGCAGATGACCATTATTTGATTGGCCGATTAAAAGTGTTAATTGCACATAAAATTCCTCAAAATTAATGAATGAATTTCAGGTAAATTTGGGGGATTTGAAAAAAATGAGTATTTATTACACATGCATGTAGTGTTCATTTTGAATAAGGATCATCTGCTATGATTAATTGTAAATGTAAATAAATGTTATGTGCATAAAATTGCTGTTATATCAGCCATCAATCATCCTGGTTACCAGTCCACTGATTAAACAAGTCAGAAATCATGATAATGAACACAAAATGAAATGCATTTGTGTGCTATATTGTTGAAAACATAATGACTGGGTTACTTTCACAATGAATTCCACCATTGTGATTTGAATACATGAGTTTTCCTCATAAAAATGTGTAATGGAAGGTTACAAATGCCACAACCAACCAATAACAAGAACCAAGCCAGGAAATCTGCCGTTCATCCAAGACGGAGAGTGGAAAAATACACAACAATGCCACGAAGTATGCTGTTTGACAATGAAGTACGCCTGAAAAACTGAAAGTGAGGCTAACAGAAGAACAGAAAGATGCTGGATGTGTGAATAACAGCATTATCAGCCTGCCAGAGGAGAAACTCTCAAACATGAGCAAAGATACTCGTCACGTCACCATAGAAACCACAATAAAGTGTCATAACGAATATGTCAAAATCAATTTGTGATTTTTAAAAGGCATTTTTCACAGGTTACAAGATGACATACTCCAACATATCTGGTGGTGTATGCTCATGCATCACAATTATAATGCTCATATTTTTTTAATTCTTACCTTTCTATTCATAACTCCAAAAATCAATTTAAATAAACACTCTGAAAACCACTTATCGCACCCTAAAACCATGGAGAGTTTTGAACAGGTAAGTGCTCATAAATGCATCATATACAGTAAGAATCCAGTTTAATGGTTGTAAAAGTCACAATTAAACAAGCCATTGCATTGCTTGCAATCCTTCTTTTAGTTTTTATAGTTTAATATGGAGGTTAAAATTCATACAGCAGCTGAAAGTCAGCATCTGACCAGATCGAATGGACATGTCCTATCCAGAGCAGAGATGTTTATTTAATAAACTAAAAGGAAGAAAGCAGCACATAATACAAAAAGAGAAAACATAATTAAAAGCCAAGGAACATTCACTATGCAAAGAGGTTTTTTATTCATAAGAGGGAGTAATTACAGTGAAGGTCAAAGGTCAAGGTCCATTAGGTGAGTCTATTAAGAGTGACAGCAAAAACACAAACATTATATGTGTGTGTGTGTTACACATTTTAAGGGATATGTAAAAAACACTCCTAGCGATAGCATTTCATTCTCATTTCACATATTACAGTGTATAGTGAGATTGTTTTTTTTATTTTAAAGACAATAAGATTGTTTCGTATATAAGTGATTAAATGTAAATGTTCAATTTAATATACAAAAGCCTTTTGCATGTCGTGAATGAAACTGTTATAATAGCACAGTCAGGCATGTGATCTATTACGCTTGAAAATGCAAATTATACAGTTTTGTGCTTCTCAAAAACAAAGTTTTAAGAGCTTGGAGGATCAGTGTCCAGACAAATGGTTAATGTCTGTGTCTCTGTCTGTGTTTGCTGTGGCTTGACCTGTTTGTTGGGATGAGAGTCGTTTGACTGACAGCCGCATGTAAGATGATCTGACCGGCTGGAGACAGCAGACCCCCAAACACACATTGTTTGAAGGAAGAACAGATTACAGCATTTCCGATACTGATATGTCTGAAAACATACTACACTATATCAGAACTTCAAGAATTGCAACACTTCTAAGACACATGACACAGACAGAGGATGTTCAGATAAGAAGTACTTTATAAACCCCGAAAGAGACATTCAGAGTTTAGAGTGTGCACTTGAGTACAATTTAGTGATTATATGTGGAAAGCAAAAAGCTTTTTAACATTGTATCACATGAAGGGCCTTGGCTTAGACTGTCATTTTATATATTATAGGAAAATTGAGGGTATTTTCTGGAAGTATAAAGGTTTAAAATGGTTAAAATTCTTCACTAGTATAGGAATATTAACCCTTTAAAGCCTGAAATATGATATAATAATCAGAAAAATCTTTTTTGTTTTAATTGAAACAGTTTATTAAACTTTTAGATAACAAATAAATAAATAAATATATAAATAAATAAAAGCTGTTTTGAGGAAAACAACGCCTAAGTTTTATTCAAAGGCCCACACTGAACAAAAATAAGCAATTTATGCAGTTGCTTATATTTATATGGACAAAAAGATGAAATTCTGATAGCTTGTAAATCAATCTTTATATCAGTATTACAGTATTATATCAGATCTTTATAACAGTATTACAGAATATTTACAATGCAATGCAAAACAATATTGGCTAAGATATGAACAAATAAATGTTCCTCAAAAGTGTAACGTTTAAAATATTTGATGTATTTTTTTCACATAAACAAAAAAAAAATTTGCTTCAGTCCAGTAAGTATTATAAGATAAATAAGTTATTATCATGTTTACTTTATAAAAATCTGTAAATATTTCAAAAGATGTTTTAAGAATAATACTACTTGTTAAAAAGTATAAACTATTAATCAGATGACATGAGAAAGTCATGTTGAAATGCAATTTCATGTTCAAATATGATACAGTAGACTTTATAGAGTTTAAAACAATCCAAGACAGGAAGACTTTATTCCACTGAATTCAGGAGCAGTCATCCCACCTCCTCAACACAGCTGACCTCTGATAGAACAACTACTGTTAGAGAGAAACACAGAGGAGTCTGGGACTGGAGGACGAACAAGCATTTCTCTGTTTCCGACACTTCCACTGCTAAATACCTACAAATGGCTTTATAATTCTGTGCCTCAAATAAACCCTCCTGGTCCCGGCTGAAGCATCAGAGTTATAATATTTCCATTGTCACACCCCTCAGTGCTCCCCAGCATTACGCCCTCTTCCTGTCACTCCAGGTCCTGAGGTTTCTGTTCCTGGCCTGAACATGGATGTGTGGGATAAGTATGGGAAAACACTCGGGAGAGCGGCAGATGCGGCACAAAGCATTCCTCAAACTTCCTGTCACAATAAGCTGCTGCCTGTGTGTTTCAAAGCATGGGCTTGTAAAATGATACAGATGCTTCTGAATTATTGACACTAGGACATCTGGGATTTCTCACACGTGACTGTCATTAACCCTTTCACCGCTGGGGCATCTAGAGCACGACACAAAGCACAACAGAAATGAGACACTCACATGGAAACATGGATTCAGGAGCTACTGTGTTTACAATAAATTCTACTGAATCAAAAGTAGTAGGGCTTGGAACCAAGAACCATTTTTTATACTTATTATGAAATGAATGACTCTTATGAACTGTGAAAACAGTGTAGTCTGATTCCTGAATGATTGACTCAAGTCATTTAACTAGTGTAGTCCAATTCTGGAACAAAAGATTCTAATGAATCAATTTGAATGGGCTGGTTCTTTTAGTGAATCAAAAACATCCAATACAGCACAACCAGTACAGTGTGATACCCAAACAAATGACTCAAATAAGTCGGGTCGCTTTCAGGTACTTTTTAGTAAATCAAAAACATATAATACAGCTTAACTAGTGTAGTCCTATTCTGAATAAAATGATTATAATGATCCGTTTCTTTTTAAAGAATCAAAAACATACTGTGCAACAAGCGTAGTCTGATTCCTGAACACCTGATTCTTTCTAGTGAATCAAAACCACTTACTACAGCATAAAAGTGCTTTCAAATTCTCAATCAAATGACTCTAATGAGTTGCTTCTTTTTCATGAATCAAAAACATTCAGCACAACACAACCAGTGTGGTCCAATTCCCAAATAAATGACTCTAAAGAGTGAGGTAACAGAAGTTCAGTAGTATTGTATAAAAATAAATGAATGAAATGCTACCACATTGATTTGTTCGTTAAGTATTGTGTAATATTTACTTATTCTGGTTTTACTTCTTTTTATCATCTGGGTCTTGTCACTGTCATTCTGTCGCGCTGTGGAAGCTTCTGTCATCAAAACAAATTCCTTGTATGTGTAAGACATCAGTGTTGGGGGTAACGCATTACAAGTAACGTGAGTTACCTAATCAGATTACTTTTTTAAGTAACTGGTAAAGTAACGCATTACTTTTTAATTTAGAAGGAAATATCTGAGTTACTTTTTCAAATACGTAACTCCATTTACTTTGTTTTCCATGTCTTGACTGACAGCTCTTGTGTTGCTGTTGAGAGCGTTGTGTTCGCTGTGTGAACATGATGTTACTGTAGTTATAGACTAAATATGAACATGTATTTACACATCTCACCTGCACAAAAACAGATTCAGTATTCCTCAAAATGAATAAAAACAGTCAAATGCAATCTCAGAATATTATACAAACCTGCAATAATTAAATATGTTAAATAAGACAAATATCATTTATGTATTTAATCCCATT
Organism: Aspiorhynchus laticeps; assembly: GCA_023376895.1. Taxonomy (NCBI): domain Eukaryota; kingdom Metazoa; phylum Chordata; class Actinopteri; order Cypriniformes; family Cyprinidae; genus Aspiorhynchus; species Aspiorhynchus laticeps. Next base: position 14,909,954 of record CM041794.1, read on the forward strand.
TTATTAACCTGCTGACCTTCGATGATCCAATTCAACCATACTAATCAGCAAAAATGACACATTTGTGTTTGATTTTGTTATTTCTGAATAGTGTTGAACTTTTTTCTCCTGCGTCATATTCTTCATGCACTTTGTTTGAGCTGCGCCCTCTACTGTACAGATGTGAATTTACATTTCCTTCAGCCTGAGGCGTATTCATTTTACTTTTGTTGTGAAAAGGGTTTTTACATTTGTAAAAGAAGAACTTTTTTATATTAAAAACAAACAATCAAGCCCTGCCCAGATTTAAAAAGTAACTCAAAAGTAACGTAACGCATTGCTTTCCATAAAAAGTAACTAAGTAACGAAATTAGTTACTTTTTTAGGGAGTAAAGCAATATTGTAATGCATTACTTTTAAAAGTAACTTTCCCCAACACTGGTAAACATACCTGGCGATAAAGCTCTTTCTGATATATAGTTCAGGATATATGAAAAAGGCCAAAAAAGACCTAAAAGAATCATTAATGGACCTAATAGGAACTATAATTCACATCCCTAAACCATGCGCGTTACTTCAAGTGTTTGGTGTATTCGCCACATAGCTGTTTGTAATGTGTGTTTGTGTATGCTGATGATGCTCCACAGCCCCACACCCACGTTATCAGCCCGGCACAGACACGCTTCACACAGCACCGCCTGCAGCCGTTGACACGACGCGGGACCCAGACGACAGAGGGGCCCCGGCTCTGCAGATGGACAAACCGACACGGGCCTTTCACCCCCAGCAGGAAACACAGGAGGGAGTCACACAGGAAGTGCACAGATCAGAGCAGGGAGGAGACTGGAAACATACACACGTATGAACATATTTTTCCACATCATATGGACTTTCCTGCATACAAACCGATTGTGAAACGCTTTTGAATTTAGGGCATGAGTCAACTCTAACTATAACGTCTGTTAAGTCTATTTGTCCTCAAAATAGTTACTCCAAAATGGAAATGTTTCACTTTAGCGTCATTCACAATCAATCAAATTTCCCGAGCAGAAAACATCTAGACACGGCGGTGTCGTGTTACGCCGCCCCCCTCGTAGCTGTGTGACCCCTAGCAAGCATGTTGAATCAATTAGACCAAATTCCCAACCACTTGCGACATGACTTCCTCCCCCAAATGCATGTTTTGTGAGTGTAACAACACCAGAAATGCTTAGGAAATTGTTTAGGAAACACACATAATAAAACATGAGAGGATATGGATTATGCTAATTGAAAGACTTTCAATATTATGCATTATGACGGTAAATTATTATATTGCCACATAGTATGTGTTATATATATGTTATTGTAATACAATTGAACCCCTGTTATAATGCCTACCTACAGTATAGTTATGCCTGTTACTATTGTAATGCATGATGTCCACTACATTTTTTAACCATTCAGGATGTGATGTTACACCCAAACCAGCATGGGGCGATAACCTTTGACCTTTACTCACAATCACAGCCACAAGGAATCTGTCAAGTAAGATTAGAAATAGAAATACTTTCTATTTATGAAAGAATCCTTAAAAAAAGTATCAGTTTACACAAAAATATTAACCAGCACAACTGTTTTCAAGCTTGATAATAATAAGAAACGTATCTGGAGCAGCAAATCAGAATATTAGAATGATTTCTGAAGGATCATGTGACACTGAAGACTGGAGTAATGATGCTGAAAATTCAGCTTTGCATCACAGGAATAAATTATAATTTATAATATATTCAAATAGAAAACAGCTATTTTAAATTGTAATAATATTTAACAATTTGAATGTTTTTACTGTATGTTTAATCAAATAAATTCTGCCTGTTGAACATAAGAGACTTGACGCTTATCCTCAAGACAAACCAGTGATGCACACACAACTGAAGCTCTCACACGTGTGAAGGCTTCACTGTGTCTCAGAGCTGGGTTTGTCAGGAGGACCATGTGTTGGAGAGAGAGACAGCGTGAGGCTGCCGCTCAACCTACACAGCGTGACCTCCACGGTTACATAACATCAACGCTCTACATTCACAAGCTCCTCACATCCTCGGTGTGTGATCACTAGATGTGTCTATAATCTCCTCACTTTCAGCCTCAGCAGAGTTTTCAATCAATGGTACACAGAAGAACCACAAATGCAAAATCATATTGAATGAAGCTTAGCACAGTTGTTTGGTCTCAGTTATGATGTTGAGAGTCACAGTTTCTAACTGTCCCAGATCTATTTAAGATGTTTCTCCTACTCCATCTTAATGTACAGACAACGTTTGGGGTCAGTAAGATTTTTTATGTTTTTGAAAGCAGTCTCTTCTGCTCACTAGGGCTGCATTTATTTGATCACAAATACAGTAAAACAGTAATATTGTGAAATATTATTACAATTTAAAATAACTGTTTTTATATTTGAATATATTTTAAAATGTAATTTATTCCTGTGATCAAAGCTGAATTTTCATCATCATTACTCCAGACTTATGTGTCACATGATCCTTCAGAAATCATAACAATATGCTGATTTGCTGCTCAAGAAATATCTATTTATTATTATCAATGTTGGAAACAGTCATGCTGCTTCATATTTTTGTGGAAACTGTGATACATTTTTTGCAGGATTCTTTGATGAATAAAAAGTTTAAAAGAACAAACAAAACAAAAACAGAAAAATGTAACAGAAATTGTAACATTATAAATGTCTTTACTGTCACTTTTGAATAATTTAATGCATCCTTGCTGAATAAATGTATTCATTTAAAATCAATTCATCAATTAATCTAAATTTAGTTTTTCATACATGGTAAAATATAAACGTTTACGTCTTTACAACCTGCCAGCATTATATATTGAAAATGCCATTAGATGGCAAAAAAAGAACCAAAAAAAAAAACTTAACACTGTTAAACAATTCTGAATAGTGCATTTTAGTGCATTCATTTATCAGCCAAAAAAACTAAAACTCAAATAAAAACAAATAAACTGACAACTTGAATATAATCACAATAATATAGAGTAATATATATTGATAATAATAATAATAATAATAATATAAAGAAAATTACTGAAATAAAACAAAATAAAAAAACTCAATAGTAATAATAATAATATTTTTTACAACTACTCAACAACTACTCAAATCCAATGAAATAAAACAACAACAAAAACTCTATATTATTAGTAGTAGTAATATAGACAGCAACTACTGAAAACTAAATAATAAAAATAAACCAAAATAAGAAATGCAAATTGAAATTTTAAATAAATAAATCTCTAAAGTCCCTCCAAGCATGCTTCTCCAATCCTGGACCTGCAGGCAGGGCAGTGAGTAGATGTGTTGGGCGTCCCGCCATGGCTTTCTCTTACAGTCACATGAGCAGCACGTTCAGTTTGTGAAACAGCTCTGGAGAATGTTCTCTTTGCAGACAAACAGTCATTGCTCTGGTTATTGAAAAGACCAACACACCCAGTTAAGTGGGATGAGGCCTGCCTGTTTTGTCACACATCCGACTCTTTAATGGAATCTGCGCTCCCTCCCCCCTCAGTGGAGCTCCTCAAGCCCGGCCTGAACCCCTCTCGCTCAAGAATGTTCCACAGACCCACACATCTGGACTCCACACAGTTGCCCCTCGTCTCACAGCGGGATCATGGGGGGAATAACGAGGAGGAGCTCAGACTGAGAGAGAGAAGCCATGTAGTTCCTGAGGTACAGCGGTGCACAGAAACAACACATAAACCACAGCCTAACCAGAACTAATGTTTAAAGCCTCAGTGTGAGTCTGCAAACCAAAACTATGCTGAGTTACGGCGGCAACAAAAAGGATTTGTCTACGTAAAGCGTCAGTTCATATGAAAATGAACAATTCTGTCATCATTTACTTGCCCTCATTTCATTGCAAACCTCCGACTTTCTGTCTTCTATGGACATAAAACATTTTTTGACAACATTGGAGCTCAGTGAGTTTAATCATATAAGCAAAAGTTTTAATTTGAATAAAAATACATTTTATTTTTGGGTGAACTATCCCTTTTACGTCAGACCTCAAAATATCTGTTGTCATTGCATCAAAAAAATAAATAAATAAATAACTACAATAAATAAATAACTTTTAAGAAAGCACATTTCTGATGCAAATATTGCAGAAGCTTGTACATTTATAATATAATGTAATATAATATAATAATTATATTGGAATTATTAAATTCAATGTTTATCAATGTATGTTTATCAAATCAATCAATGTTAAATTGTAATATAATAAATTGTAATATTTTATGAACATTATATTACATTATATTATATAATAATTGTATTATAATTAAAATTATATTTATAATTAATCAATAATAAATTATAATATTTTATGAACATTATATTATAATTATTAAAATCAATACTTATAATTAATCAGTCATGAATTGTAATATTTTATGAACATTATGTTATATTATATTATTATATTGTATTTTATTATATTATATATAAATATTATTATGTTAATATGTAATGTATAGCAAAAATATATATAGTATGTATGTATATTTAATATATAAAGCAAAAAAAAAGCATTCATTAAGATTTCAGTATCACTACAGTATCACTATCTAAATGCAATTATACTAATTACAATACAGCTGAACTTTAAAAATGTCTAGTTTCATAAGACTGACTTCAAGCATCACAACAAACATATTTATACGAGACAGACGAATCCAAACAGCATAATGCAGCCAAACTGTGATGAGTCAAACCACAAACACTCAGTCAACCAGAGCACAGAGGCAACAAAAACAATTCAGGACCACATAGGAATCATTTTTATAAGGTGAAACCGCACACCAGCGCATTGAAATCGAAAGCGCTTAACTTTCAGTTAGTTTCCATGGAAATACGGAACCAAAATTGCCTTTAAGAGCAGGTTCGGCTGGTGCACATGCCTACAGGGATATTAGTCCACTAATGAACCAAGCACACTGACTGATGTTCAAGCATGCAGACGCGTCTCGTACGAAGACATGCAAATGCTGGCAGTCATACGAACCTTTACCTGCATGTCTGAGTTTCCCATGATGCTTATGTTTCAACACACCAAACCAAAACCAGCCTCTTGGCTCATGGACGTTATTACACACAGGTGATCTGCATGCCATGACTATCTAGGCCAGAGTTTATACTCACACATCTCTTGCTCTCAAACATTCAGTCGTATCGTGTTTGTTTAGACAGATGTGTGATGCCGAAGCAGATGGTTTTATTTATGCCAGCAGGAGAAAAAAAGATTGGAGAACCGGAGACTTCGGGATCCGTTTCGATCTCCGGCATTCATCACGAGCGCGTGTGGAAGTAGGTCAGTCCAGCATCGCTCCAGATCTCACGTTCTCTGACCCAGATGACTGTCAACACCTCAGGACGAGCGAAGAGTGTTTAACTTTCTTAAATGGCCTCGTTCCACAGCCTAAACTTGGCTTGCAAGCTGTGTGTACAAAAGTGGATTGTGGGGAAGATTTTCAAAAGATTCTCCATGTTTAACTGATATTTAACTACAAAATGAAAATCATTTACTCACCCTCATGTAGTTCTAAACCTGTAAGAATTAATTCAACTGAAGAGGAGAAAAGACAACATATTTGAAGACCGTTTTTGTCTGTACAATGAAAGTCAATGGGGTCCAAAACAAAACTGCATCCCTTTGACTTTCGTTATACACTCTCAGAAATAAAGGTACAAAAGCTGTCACTGGGGCGGTACCTTTTCAAAAGGTACACTTTTGTACCTATTAGGTCCAAATATGTACACTTTAAGTACTAATATGTACCTTTAAGGTACCAAAATGGACCCTTTAGGTACAAACATGTACCTTTTGAAAAGGTACCGCCACAGTGACACCTTTTGTACCTTTATTTCTGAGAGTGTATGGACTAAAAATAGTAATAGGCGATATCTTACCATTTGCGATATAATGGTAAAATTTATATCGCAAAGTACCTGTAAAATTTCTCCCAATGATAAGAATTAGTCTTCCTGCGATAACAACGATAAAGTCTAGTTGTTGACATATTTCTGTGTGCGACCATGCGGCGCGACATGGCAGAAGTCAGACGTGAAGCTGAGGAGTATATCGCTAAATGAGGAGCTGCCTCTACAGTCTGGAACTGGTTTGGTCAGGCCTGTACAGCACGACAAAAAAAAAAATCGGTCAGTGCAATGAATAAATGTAACCTTACTACAAAAGCATGAGTCCGATAAAGTTTTGCATGTGTATGCGCCTGTTTACAAACCTCTTGTCCAACAAAGAGATTTATTCCCATATTTTTACTCAAAATGCACTTCATAACATCAGTCGATTGTTTGAAATAACTTCAGTTATCGCGTTATCAAAATCAGTTTAAGCATTTCTATCCTCTTTTTACTCCACTACAGCGGTAGCTGGATCAGTCGCCATCAGTTCTATTACTTCTGTGATGCATATGTGGAGTTTATGCGTGAGGGCACCCTCTGGATTCCAGTATGAATAAAACAGACATTACATTACGTGTATACTCACAACACCCTAGCTATTTTTGGTAGAAATAGGAAAGACAATACTTCTCTCTAAAGAAACAGGAGGGTTTTTTGTCTCTCAGTGGATGCCTGTGAACTATCGTCATTAATATCGTTATCGCAATAAATACAAGAAAATATTGTGATATATTTTTAAGTCCATATATATCGCCCATCCCTAGTGCCCGCCCACTTTTTCAGCCACACTGGAAAGTGTTCCCATTCATTTTTCCCATAGGGAATCAGAGCATGTGAGCGGAGCTGAGCGGTGAGAATTTCCGCTCCCCGCTCACGTGGATGTTCGCTCCCCCGCTCCACCGCTCAAAGTCACAGCAGACCGCTCCGCTCATTTCCGCTCCCCGCTCACCTACAATTTCATCCCGCTCCGGTGAAATCGCTCCACGCTCGCTCACATTTAAAATTCCTCTGCATGCCTAACACCTGCCGTTTTCAACCGAAGCCTTACGCCTGGGACACACTGTCTGCGTGACGGACGTGGAGCGGGTTTGTTGCGTGACTGCTGCGAAAAAATCAGCTTCACTTCTATTCTGTCGCGGGGACGCAGTTGCGGTGTGGTTGGACCGCACCTGATACGCGCGTATTCCGCAGGTAGTGTGGTTGCTCTAATCTGTTAACATAGGCACGGAAAGGAAAATCAACACGCAGCAAACCCGCTCCGCGACGCGTCCGCCACGCATATCCTATAAAGAACTCAAAGCAACATCAGTCAAAATAGAACATATATTTATATCTCTTTCTCTATGAAATAAAAAATCACGGACAGGGTTAAGTAGGCTACATTAAAATATTCGTATGACAAAACTTATTTAATTGATTATTAGCCAATATTTCCTATTTCAACCATATTCAAAATGCTCACGTTTTGCTCTGGCCTCCCCATGTTCGCGCAGCACACTGTCATGTTTCCGCATGATGTGGCTTTTTAGATTACGAATCCTTACTTACTGAAATCATATCACCACATTCCTGTTCATGTTCAACATCGTTATCATCTAGTTTTTTGACAGGAATTGTGCACCTGTATGGCCTGTTGGTTTGCTTTTGGAAATATTTCACGAACTCCATCTCTCCTTCACAACGAACGATTTTTGAAGTGTAGGCTGACAGTTTTGTTAATTGTTGAAGGCACAGGTGAATTCTGGGTGGATTTGTGCATGCCCTAGGCTCGTGTTGTGAGCGGTATTGGAGCGGAACAGGAGCGAGACAGAGCGATCGCTCCGGCCTTTGGATAAAAACCCGCTCCGCGCTCCGACTATATTTCGCACGCTCCGCGCTCGCTCCACGCTCCGCTCCGCTCACATGCTCTGATAGGGATTTAAAAAAAGTCTTCATTAACGCATTATAAGTCATAAACCAAACCAACCACCCACGAGGTGAATCACAACTTTCATTTGAAGCAAAAAAGTATATGAAAATCAAACAAAAAGACAAAAGTACAAGACTGCAATCCCATGAAGCTTTGCAAATCAAATAAAGAATTAAACCTATTAATTCAAAGGTTGCTGTTTGGATCTATAAAAAACTATATATTTTAATTACATTGCAAAATATGCATATATACACACCATTATTTAAGTACTTTGAGAGCATAGAGAGAGACTTGATTATGTGCTTCATGGGAGTGGGCGGAGCTAAAGATAGACTTTGGCGCAATTTGTTCTCTGCGACTCTCTGATTGGTGGAATTTTCTGTACAGCATCATGGGTAATGTACCACCACTATTCCACTATTAAACATGATTATTTTAAGGATAAGTTGAATTAATGTGAACAGATAGCATAGAAAGGATATGCAATAAATTAACAGCCTCGGATGTCACAGTAGATCTGTCTTTAAAGGTTTATCAATTACTGTTAAAATCCCTTCCCTATGGAGAAAATGAATGGAGCTCATGTTTTCTTTAGAAAATGTAGTAAAGATTATTTATGCAGTCATTGTGTTGAAGTGTTGTGTAACAGGTTCAGGCTGTTGTCTTGCATATGACAGTGATTTAAACACTTGAACAGAGTTTAAGGGTCACAAATCAAAGCCAGACAATCAGCGCCAATTAGCTAAGAATGGGAACGAGGCTGTTTCTAAGTATCCCACTGCTTGTTCAGTTTGCCGTTTTATGAACATTCGGTAGATTGTGAAATCCCCGGACATCTTGAGAACAGCTTCAGATGATCATGTAATTCCTCCATATGAGTAACAGCTGGAGAAAGGGCTACTCTGGAAAAACAGGGACAAATAACAGCCCTAAAATCGTCAAATATTTATAAAGCGCTGTGGAAGATCCGTACAATGGATCTGCTGGATTAGTGACGCTTTCTTCTGCATGTAACTTTTCCTAGAGCTCCCTGAAGGAAAAACTGAAAGAGAAAGGAAAGATGTAAGGAGTCCAAATGCCTTCTCGGATTGCTGAATCTGACAATTTGCTGAGTATGAAGAAAATGTTAAAAGGCCAACAAAAATAAGCAAGCACTTACTCTGGTGGGAAATTAAATATATATCTATTTCAGAACAGCATTCTTAAAAAACCTCCCACATTTATTTCTGGATTTGTATTCTAAAAAAAATATAAAAATAAAAAATAAAGCTATAAATAAATAAAACTATAAGCAATAAGCAAACAACCAGATAAAATTAAACAATAATAATAATAATAAAAAACAATACATAAAAAAACAAATAACTAAAACAATAAAACATGAACTAACTAACAAACAAACAAATAAATAAATAAATGCTTGATTTGCCAGTTTTCCAGATTAGTGCCATTAAATTTCTGAAGTACATACTTAGTTTTTTGTTCATTTGAATGATATCCATGTGTAGAATGTTATAATAATATTCTTTTTTGTTTTTATAACTGCATTAATTACTTTTTTATTAATTATCTGTGAAACATTCCATGCTTGTAACGTTTGAATTCTGATTACAAAGTCTAGATGTATTTCTGTCAGTTGCTTCTTTCTCATTTCACTCCGTGTGGACCAGCAGTCAGTGTGATTCACACAAACCCTCTTCAAATGCTGCGAGTTTAAGGTTTCTACCCCTTCCTAGGACCCCTTCCTTTATGGCTCAGGACTCCCATATCACCTCAAACACACACACGACTCCTCTGCTTCCAAAGACAGCCTCTATTTCCTGCCTGAAAGGTTTTTGCACTTCCTAACGTGCTCCTTTCAAATACTCCTGAAGATGCTGCTTGAGGTCATGTGACACCGGGGTTAGTTGTCACATGTAGAAGTGGAAACCAGAAACATGAAAAGTGCATTTAAGGTATTTTTTGTAAATTGTCGGTGGCCTCATTTTTGTTGGGGCAAGTCATCACGTGTTTGATATGTTGACATTTTATACAATTTATTAATGATAATTTCTGTTGTAGTGTGACAACATGCCCCACTATTAAGGCATATTATATGCAGCTAACTGCAAATATAAGTTGAAAGCATGCCAATCAGGTCCGAATTGTACACAACTATCAGTAAGAATTCATTTTAAAATAGTTTTATTTAGCAAGGATGCATTAAATTTATCAAAAGTGACAGTAAAGATATTTATAATGTTACAAAAGATTTCTTTCTCAAATAAATACTGTTCTACACTGTAAAAACAAAAAACAAAAACAAATGTTGGGCCAACTTAAAAGTTTTAGGCAACCAGCTTCAGCAGATTTGTTTTGTTTTCTCAACTTTTTTTTAGGAAATTTCTCAACTTTTTGTTGTATAAACTTAAAAAAATAAGTTGAGAAAACTCAAAAATCTGCTGAAGCTGGTTGCCTTAAAATGTTAAGTTGGCTCAACTTTATTATTTTTTTTTACAGTGCATTAACCTTTCTATTCATCAAACAATCTTGAAAAGCAAATGTATCACAGTTTCCACAAAAATAATAAGCAGGACAACTGTCTTCAACATTGATAATCATGTATAAAGAAATGTATCTTGAGCAGCAATTCAATATATTAGAGTGATTTCTGAAGGATCACATGACTGGAGTAATGATGCTGAAAATTCAGCTTTGACCACAGGAATAAATTACATTTTAAAATATATTTAAATAGAAAACAGTTGTTTTAAATTGTAATAATATCTCACAATATTACTGTTTTACTGTATTATTGATCAAATAAATACAGCCTTGATGGAGCGTAAGAGACTTCTTTCAAAAACATCAAAAATTATACCAACACCAAACTTATAAATGATCATGTAGGTGATGCACAAAAACTAAAATAGTATATGATAAATGGAGATGATAGTTAAGGAATATTACAAAACGAAGAGCCTCAAAAATGACCCCAGATCCGAATCACTTATGACTCAGAGTTTCACAAGACAAACAGGGCGATTATTCAAAAACCTCTTGTATCCAAGATCAACACACAAAGATGGATAATTTGTGTCAGTGGCACCAAACCTGGAACCCTGAGCAATGTTCTGAAGGAAGTATGGTTTCATGAGTCATCACTTTCCTACAGTCTACCGACGTCTGGAGAAAGTCAATGGATGGTTTCAATACAAGCAACTGTTAAACACTGAGGGGAATCATCAAGTCCAATGATACGTCTGTAAGGGCAATAATATCAGCCAATATGAGGCCACTGTACAGGAAGACGTCTCATACACATGGCTAAACACAATTAGAGTGGTTTTGGAACACCAGAATATGGCTTTTCCAATCACCAATTCCAAATACTATTATTACTGGACATTTTGGAGAAGAACATTTCCACGGCCTTTGAATAAGGAGGTTCTTCTTAAAACGGGAATATATCCTTCTACACAGTTCAGTTAAATAGTCAAACTTTGAGAATGTATATTACTGAAAACAAATGTTGGAATTAGAACCAAAACAAGCTGTACAGCTTGATAAGAACATGTTAAAGTTCCACACGGAACTTTTATTCTTCAGTTCTGTTCTTAGAATAACACATAATCCAAAACATTGATTTGAAGGACCTAAAATGGAACATTAAGAACTGTTTAATGTCCAATGCACCATAAAGCCACACCCATGAGTGATTTAAACGCCATGAAGAACATCTTCAGGTCATACATCACTCCAAAATCAAAAGAAAAAGTAGGATTTTGGGGTGAAATGAGACAATTTTACTACATCCTACTTTCATTGTCCAAGGTTTCTCTTCACATTTTATTCGACTTGGGTCAGATTGCCAAAAAGGAATCAAAATTGTGAGTAAAGTCAAGTGCTTCACCAGCGAAGGCTCAGATTTGCAGATGTTGTCCCGTGTAGCGCTGCTCTGTTCATCTTCTGATGGATATCAGAAACGGTCTCTCCGTTTTAACCTTGTGGGTTTCTGCGATGTTAACAGTGTTAATGTCATATTTAACATTATCACACACATGTGGCTGTAATACACCCACCACACACACACACACACACACACACACACATCTTTCCCACTCCACTCCATCTTGTTGAAACAGCAGTGAGTTATGCAAACCCATTTGGAAAGTGGGCTTTAAGTGAGAGCAGATGTTGGATGTATGCATTAGGCTCAAAGAAGACAAATATAATTTTAAAGATCTTATACAAATATTGCATTAACAGACTAATGATGGCCATTTTTGCAAAAGTAATATCTCCAAACATGATCTGCACTTGCTTACAGATGTTAAAAATCACACTTTTAATGGCTAAACAAACCCCTGACCCTTAGTATTATACACTCCAGCAATTATCCTGTCCAGAAATGTTTGTGTTAGAGACATAAATGATTCCTCAAACCATGTGTCTCGTTGAGGAGAGATGTGCTAGCACTTCTATATGTCATCAGACTATGTCATTTTGGAAATCAATACAATGGGTCAAAAACTGACTCTGAGGACCCTTTGACTTGAAAAAATAAACATCCACTTAGCAACCACCCAGAACACCCTAAGAACAATGATCCATAACAACCATTCCTAGCAACCACATACTGTAGCAATGTGCTAAAATCTGAGAATATAAATGTGTTACTAATGCAAACCAAGAGCTAATTCACTTCAAGTAAAATTACTATATACAGAGTATATGAGCTACAGTATATGTATTGTGAAAAGTGATATGATATGTATTGAAAAGAATAGTGGAATAAATGCTGAAGAAATTCCTGGGCAGGATCTTTTATCCTTTCAAAATGCCAAAATCCAGAGATTCATTTTCTTGAATGAGTAAACCATGGGAAACACACTAATGTACTGGAGACACTCATTTACTGCAAAACAAATACAGCGTCACATCTTGGACACCAACCAACCATGACAGAGCCAACAAGATAATATCCGAGTTACTCACTTAACTCGTTATTGTTTTAAACTCAAATTAACCCATTAATCCATAATTATTGCAGCATATATGATGACCACACATACAAACTAACCGATAACCCCTACATAAACAGTCTACTGTGAGGATCTGTGAGAACTAGATATAACTCTGATGACATCTTCAAGCCAGCTGTCCTAGAACATCCAGATGTTCAATATATTTCATGATGCAGAGACATTCATTTATACATTAGTTGAGGGAGAAAGGCCAACATCGTGGGTTAATTGAAAGATTATACTCTCTTATTAAAAACAAAGGTTCCAAAAGTGATGTCATAGAAGAACCATTTTGAATTCCCCAAAGTGAACAGGTCTTAAAGGGATAGTTGACCCAAAAATGAATTGTTAATTGACTCACCCTCAGGCCATCCAAGAAGTAGGTGCCTTTTTTTCTTCAGTAGAGCATTAAAGAAGATTTTTAGCTGAACCCACCATGGTCCTTGGTGATTCATAAAATGCAAGTCAGCAGCTACACGTTTTTGAGAGTAAAACAACATATCAAGGAACTTAAAATTAATACCCATGGTCTTATGAAGCGAAACGATTAGTTTATGCAAGAAAATTTAACATTATTTACAACATTATTACCTGTAATCTAGAGCCTTTTGGATAATTCATTTCTGGTTCAAATAACTGATTCACCAGTTTGTTTACATAATCACGCAATGATGCAATGTATACGCAACTATTAAAGCTGACAATAAGGATGTGAAAAGTGGATGTTTTAAAGTGAATAAACTAGTCTTCATCAACTCACCTTTTTACATAAACAATGAGAAACCATAAAAACTTTGGTTTTGCCCCTTGATTGATTTAAGTGCTCGGTTCACACATGTGCATATCAGCGGCTCATCAGTTCAGTGACTGCTGGAGGAACTGGAGCACTGAAGGAGTTGGCAAAGACCAGCATTATAGGATCATATATGGAGGCATTTTGGCTCATTTCTCATTTCGAGAAACTGTCAGGCGTCTGAAATTGAGTTTTGATTGAGTAACTTGTAAATCTGTGCTGCTCAAGCTGAAAACTGTTTCAGACGGTTTGGTCCGATTTGGTGAACTGCTTCATATAGTTCACTACAAAGAACCGATTCAAAAGAACGATTCGTTCATGAACCGGACATCAATCTGGACCGTTTGCCTGAGGCTCTGGATTACAGCACAGACCGATTGTTCTTGCACAGACCGATTGTTTCACTTCATAAGACAATCAGGAGCAACGGGAATGAATTTTGTGCTGCTTGATATGCTTTTTTACTCCCAAAACAGGCAGCTGCTGACTTGCATTTTATTAATCACCAAGCACCTGTTTCAGCTAAAAAATCTTCTTTACTGTTCTACTCAAGACAAAGAGTTATCTACATCTTGGATGACCTGAGGGTGAGTAAATTAACAGCAAATTTTCATTTTTGAGTGAACTTTCACTTTGAAAGAACCAAGAGAGAAGTACATTCGAATCATCTGAAGGATCTTTCACTACAAGGTTTTACTGATGTTAAAGATTCTTCATGGAACAACAGAAGCCCCTAAAAAACATTACTTTTAATAGCGTTGACAGATAGTGAATGGATCCATACCTTTTTAGGAGCTCGTGACAGAGGTTTCCTGATGGGTTTGGAGATCTCAGGTCGTTTGGACACCGAGCCATTGCCCTGTTTACTGGTGGACGGTGAAGGTGAAGGGGTCGTGGCTGCAGGGCTCATCCGGATGGCCATTTCCTCCGTGCAGGTGAGACGCAGGCTGCGAAAGTACTCGTCAGTCTCTCGGTCAACCACCAGCAGTCTGGTCTCATGTTCCACGGCTTTGATCCGCTGCACCACCTGAGTGTAAGAGAAAGCAAAACTATAGGATGAGCTCTAAGAGATGTGCTTTCCACTACACTGCATACTACAACATGACTTCCACATATACATCATGTTAGTACGTCTGAGCAGAAAGACAGATCTGGCCACAAGGTCTCCTGCTGTAATGCTGTAATGCCTCCAGCTGCTGTCACAGCTTCAACACTCTATTAGTGTCAGTGCAACTAAACATACGCATGGAATTTCATTGTGTATTCACAAGAACATGTTCCACTTAAGTCAGAGTTTCACCACAAGTTTCTGTGGAAGCTTGTTTCCGCTATGGAATAAAAAATACGCAAGGTAATTGTGACAATTTCAAGATATAAATTTGCAATTGTGAGAAAAAAGTAATAATTGCAAGATAAAAAGTTGCAATCACCTTTTTTCAGTTTGAAACAAGTAAAAGGAATGGAGATGTAAAAAGAAGAAAAGTTTGAAATGCGAGATGTAAAGTTACAATTCTGAGAAAAATTCAGATATGCGAGATGTAAACATGAAATTGCAAGAAAATTCTGAATACTTACTTTACATCTAACAATTCTGACTTTTTTTTTCTTATAATAAAATATCGCAATTACCATTTTTAATTTTTAATTTAATTCTGTGGTGGTAAAGAGCTTCCATAGGGTTCTTATATGCAATACTCTTTTATTTTCCATGTAAAGTTGTTTCCAAAGCCAAAACCTTCTTAACTCAAACAAACGAATGTCAGATGTTTCAAAGACACCCTATGTTTATACAGAACTAGAACCATAGAACCCGTTTTTAGTGAAGAACATTTTAATAATCCAAAGAACCTGCACTGTAAAGAACCTTTCGTGGAATGAAAAGGTTCCATGGATGGTAAAGGTTCTTTGTGGAACCACTGGTGTCAATAAAGAAGCTTTATTTTTTAAGAGTGTAGGCTAGGCCTACTAAAAAATCGCATAATAATAGAAACGCGCATCACAGCCAGTGTAAGGTGAGCTCTTGTGAGGGTGGAGTGTGTGAGATCAGCACAGGTGTGTGATGTACCTGATGGTGTGTCTCTCTCTCCACGTTCTCGCCGTTCACCTCCACCACACGGTCACCCGCGCGC
This sequence comes from Aspiorhynchus laticeps, assembly GCA_023376895.1. Classification (NCBI taxonomy): domain Eukaryota; kingdom Metazoa; phylum Chordata; class Actinopteri; order Cypriniformes; family Cyprinidae; genus Aspiorhynchus; species Aspiorhynchus laticeps. The sequence goes on from CM041794.1 coordinate 14,925,756, forward strand.
AGTCCCGACGCCTCCGCCGGGGACGCGCGCTCCACTTTCCGTATGTACTGTCCGGTTTTTCCTTTCTCTCCGTGCAGATGAAACCCGTAGCCGCTCTCTCCTTTCTTCATCACACACAACCGAGGCTTCAGATTGCTTGCCATTGTATTCCGCTTTCGCCTTCACATCCAAACTTGCAATAAAATCCAAGCCTTATTTTGTTTTTTCGAAAACTTAATGCAAAGGTTTACAAACAAGCATCGTTAGCCTATGGGTTATTGCACAGTCCGCGGTGTTTTGCAAAAAAATGTGCATGCAAGTATCCGGCTCAGTGCATACAGACAAAAACCAAAGGAATCGAGTCCGAATCGATTATACGCTTCTGCAAGAAAAATGCAAAAGTGGAGCCGGCGAAGCAGCCTGTGTAACTACCTGTGGATGTTCACAGACGCATCCAAACCTCCTCCATGAGACATTCTGCCCACGGAGAGAGGAACGCAACTGGTGCCGCTGTCCACTGACAAACTGCGTGGCGCGGAGTAAGACCGCCCATTAACAGCTTCAACAGAGATGCGCGGAGAAGAGCAGCCAAGAGCCTTCACAGCGATGCTGGTGGAGAGGCTTAGCGTGCCTCATGAATATATGTTTGTAAACAACGACTTGGACAGTGAAAAGCGGACACTAACTTTTACTATGTATAAAAATAGTCTGAATAATAGTTATTGAATTTAAAGGGAATTTCGGCATTTGAAGGAATTTCAAAAGTCTTCTGAATTACTAAATGTAAGGTAAAATCATTTTAAATGCGTCGAGGTTCGTCTTTCACGACGCTTTAAATGGGTATTTCGCGGTACGAGCGCAGTTATTTTACAAATTATATAGCCCTATAACGTTAAAAGCAAGACAGGAAACCTTCAAGAAACCTTGTGATACATTAAAAAAATCTAAAACTACATACATTAACCGTTTGTACATACATACATAGTAGCAGCGCGAAGGACGGCATTTTGTTATGGTTACAACTTCAGGCGAACTAATTTCTGTTCGTTGTTTATTTGGCGGTGCTTAAATGTTAAAAATATTAAATATGTTTTTTTTTTTTTGGTAACACTACACATCCCTAATGAAAAAACAATAGACACCATCAGAACATTTGTAATGGTTTTACTGGTTATAATAGGAATTGTAGGCTATTGGTTTTAATGGAAACTGTTGGTCTCTACTAGTAATTGGTCACCTTCTATTGGTGGCTTGTTAAAACCAATAAATCCTAATGGAATATGTCCCAAAACACACTACCAAAAAAAAAAAGAAAAGTAAATGTTTTAGTGGTTAAAAGTTGATAGTTTGAAAGGATTGTAATGGTATTTGTAGTGGAGACCATTAGATTTTTTTGTGATGTTTTTTTCAGCAGGGATGTTAGGCTACACGTACTTACTATTATAATAACAATAAATTATGCATAATTAAATGCAAGTAACCCTAAGGTAAACCCTAATCCTAACCCTAACCATATAGTAATAGCCTACATGTAGTTAATTAATATTACTCAGTACTTAAACGTATATTGCACTGTAACAAGGACATCTTAAAATAAAGTGTAACTTTTTTTATATATATAAATACTTACATGTAATAAATAAATAAATACTTTAGAGGGGGTTGAAACCTATAATTGGCATCCTGCAAATCAATAACAGTCCAGTAAATGCATCTGGACAACAACAACATAAGTTGACTTCAGCACGTGAATGAACGAGGAAGAAAGGTGCATGACCAGAAGAGAGAGAAAGTATTTGGCGCTTATAGCACAGTCTCCTGCGCAACTTCGCATACAATATCAATAAATAATGTGAATTTGAGAACATTTCAGGTCACAACCCACATATAGGGCAACCACGCACATAGTGGGCTGATCGTGCTGCACTCTAGCGGCGGAGACAAGAACTAGCGAGGAGCGAGTCACATGACCGCCACTACTGCTGCGTTTCATCACAATCACTGTTAATAACACTGTCTAATGTTACATAGACGTATCTAATATTTATATATCTAATTATAAATATATAGTGTATATATATATATATATTCCATTTAAATATTTGTTAAAGTTCTAGTGATTTCATTGTGTTGTCATTTATTAATTATTGATAGTAATTACTATCTATCTATCCTTTAAGGTTCATTAAATGAAAACTGAAACCATAAACATTGTAGTTACTTGAGATAAAATACTCATCTGAAAAATAAAATATGAAATCTAAAAATAACATATATATGGTTTAAAAATGCTAAACAGCACATTTCTCCAGCATAGTGAGGCTTTATATAAAGTGTTCCCCCAATAATCTTTTTAAGGGTATAAGATGTCATACACATTTTTATTACATAACCAAATTGCTTTACAAAATGCATACAGTATGTATTTTTAATAAATTGATTTTGTGATATTGTTTCTTATAACCTCTCTTGGAACCACAGAGCTGAGATGAAGGAACATGTTGGACTGAAATTAATAAAAGAGCAATCTGTAAAAGGTGCGGAGCAAAATGATAACCATCACTGGCTACTTCCATGTGTTAGACTGCTGGCAATCAGGAAGAAAGATTAACACTCAAACATGTCTTGGTCATGTGATTTTAGCAGATTTTGACTGATATGAAGTTCAACCTTACTGCAATATCACTAGGGTCATACAGAAACTGCAGTAAAAAGGAGCTTACATAAAGTAAAAAATTATCTACAACTGAACATGAATCATTCATAATACTCACCCGCATGTTTTTCCAGACTTAAGGGTACTTTAAAAATATAAAACAATTTACATTTTAACTTATTTTAACCACTCAACTTTTAAACCATCCATAAAATTAAATAAATAAAGAAATAAATGAATAAAATAATACAAATACCATCAAAATTAAAATTCTTTACTGGTAAAATTCATAGTACTGTAGCCATTTCATAACAACAAAAAACAAACAAAACTAAATATAAACAGTCCAATATGCACTGAAAGGCATTTTACAAAAACACACTGCACAAAGTCCTATCTCTTAGCTAAATTTCCATAAAATAAATAGTCATGAACAAATCAATAGTATTTTACAAACGACTCTTTTAGGTCAACAGTGTTGACGACGCGGTTCAATAAACGAATCCCTGACTTTTCAAACATATCCAACGAATCATAGGACTTGTGCAACTTACATTTCCTTTATAAAGACATAACAGTGCACTGTCTACTTGAACTAAAATGCTTAAAAACACAAATAAAAGGAAAAAGATGATGACAGGGCGCATCTCTTTATGTAAAATAAACACTGATATAAGTCGAATAAAAAGGTCTAATTACAATAAGTTACATTCCTGCAGCGAATCGTGACTGTGATATGACTACTGACGAGAGAAACAAACAAGTGAGTGTTTTATGTCCAGTTTGTTAAAATGTACACATTAGTCCACATGCTCACATACAGTCCATTAACATCCATTCCTTTCTCTGGAGAAACCAGCTGAGGTCAAACCAGTGTCTCCTGCAATTTATGGCTGTTATGAGTTTATTTCTTAAAATGTAAAAAAAAACCAAAAAAAACCTTTAAACAAAACAAATAAAAAAGCATGAAATGAAGTCCCTGTTGGCTTAAAACTTGCCTGGGTCATATTCCACCCTATAAAAAATAGAAATAATAATAATATATTATATAAATATATATATATATATATACATATAAACTATATTAAAGTAGTTCCAGTCTCAATAATATTGCAAAATTTCTGTATTACAGTATGTTTTTAAATGTATTACAATAAAAAACATTAAAATGTTTAAATGCAAGTACAAGTTAAAAATAAGTAGAACAAATGCAATCATAATGTCAAAAAAAATAAAAAGGTTTAAATAATACTTTTTTTTTTTTTGCATTACCGCAATGAGAAAGCTCATCTTAATGAGACTTTTTTTTTTTTTTGAGGAAAAATGCTTATTTTTGAAGAAAATAATGTCACAATGCAAAAAATCATAGTAGCCCTAAAGTAGGATTAATTTAGTAAATGATTTGGGGTAAAACATGACCCAGACATATTCTCATCAGGTTTTGTGAGATTAACTGGTTTAGTGGTTGTAAAGGTTTTTATAAACTGTCAAATACTCCCTCTGATAGCAGATGGCCACGTCAAAGCAGCAGTGACCAGTGGACGAGGCTGAAGTCCAGCTTCCTGAACTTCACTCCTCTCTGTACAGTTAGAAAACAAAGGAAAAAAGACAATGTACACAGAATGAGAGAAGCGTGTTCTGTCTGAAGGCACAGATACCTCTATGGGTGAGAGCGTATGGGGCAGGAGCGTAACACAGGGCCCAGCCACAAGGGCATGGATCAGTGCAAGAACAAGGACTTGGGAAGGAAATGAGTGGGAATCCTTAGCTTAAACGCATTGCTCTTTCCCGCTGTGCTCCTTGTAACTCTGTTTCGGCCATTATTCATATTAAAGTCATGAAAATGTGTCTAGCAAGCCCAGTATCGTCCGTGCTGCGTCAAAGTCCGAGCGTTTCCTGTATGTACATAAAGGGTTATATAGTAATGTACAGCGGGCCTGATTACGGAGTGTGAGGTTTGCCGTGAACTCTGAAGCGGTACAGGCAGGTGTATTCGGGATGACCCCAGTTCGACAGCACTCGCATCTCAATGATCTGAAAGGCCTTGTCGTTCTTCTCCTGGGAAGAGAAGCAAAGTGAAACGTGGTCAGGACTTCATTGTAGCTCTTTTCCAAAAGCTAGTAAGCAGCATATTAACTAAAACTAAATTAAATGACTGGTGTGGAACATAAAGAGCACGGAAGACTCAATTCAACATTTATTCCAACATAGTTTGACAGCAGCATATTGCTAAGCTAATAACACTTGATTTGATTACTAGCTTTTTGCAATGCATGCTGGGATAGCTTTCCCTGAAATTGCTGAATTTGGCCCAAAATAAAAATGCACTTTGCATATTGAACTATTTTTATTCTGTTGCTGCCTACCTTTTGAGAAATCCTTGTTTCATTTCTTCCAAAATGTAGTTATATTTTTTTTCTAGATTCCATTTTATTTGTTTAATTAAACGTTACTAACCAATAAGGATTTAACAATTTAATCATCTACTAAAATTAACAATAATAGTGCCCTATGAAATTTTTTTTTTTTTTTGGGTCTGTTTTAATTTAGCTGGATTCTGAGTTTTATGAGGTAATACAAATTTATTATCAAAAACAATAGTGATAAAATGAATGCATAATATTTAAACAATTTAATCAATCTTTTAAAAAGTAAACCAAATTAACAATTCCTTTAATTGTTTGGCAAACAAAGTGCTGCACAACTGTTTAAATGATCACATGGGTGAAAGAATAGAGTGAAATTCCTTTATAAAATAATGTTTGAATCATCTGTAGTATTATAGTTTTTTCTTTTTTACTATGAGAAGTACATTCTATACTCATTCATTCAGTACATTCTATAGTCATTCACTCATTCAAGTACATTCTATATAGCAATATATCGTTTTTCTTTCATAATTTCTTATCAGAATTGGCCGAATCCTGTAACATTCCATGTTACACAGTAAACTATTTTAATGACTGTTTTCTGCAATTCTGCTCATTCCGCATATTCTGTATGTACATATTTTACCATAACTGGGAAGATCTGGAGTGATTCTCCATCTTCTTGATAGGTGTAATCACCCAGCAGTTTCCCTTCTTCCTGGTATTCATCATCCAATCCCTGTGGATACAGACAGCAAGACTTACACGTTGCACAACATGGGATTGTACACCACCACTTAACACAAAAACTCATTGGGTTAAGCATAAATAGCCATAAATATATGCAAGTACACACTCATAAATCAGGCACAAGTGTGTATTCTTACATAGACAGAGAATCGGCGTGGTGCGCTGCTGATGTTTCCAGAAGGAGAGAGGGTTTTAGGAATATGCTCCAGGCAGAAGGAGGTAGGGATCATGCTTAAAGAGAGCCTGATCACCAGATAACCTTGGGAGCCTTTAAACGCCCAGCAGTTTCCTGGGTACATGTCCGGCTGTAAGGCAGACAGAAATTCAAATCATACATCTTGTGTGTCTTACATGCTAGTAGGGATGGGTATCGTTAAGGTTTTAACGGTATTACTACTCTTATCGATACTGCTTATCGGTCCGGTACTTTAACGGTATTCTTATCGGTACTTTTTGTTATACTGATATATATATTATATATATAATATATTATATATATATATATATATATATATTACAAATTAGGAGCTGAATTAACATTACTTTATATTCTGAAATGTAAAATAAATATTTAATTAAATTAATATAAAATATCAATTTGTAAATGCACCAGTGTGCAGGCATTTTTAGTGTTTTATATACATAAGATACAGTAAGAATATTAACAAAGAAACAAAGTAAAAACAAACTGACAAATACAATAAAACAAATATACAAATGAAATGAAATAAACAGTGCTTCATTTTTCCATGAAGGTCTACTAACATTACTGTTCAGGCAAGTAATAGCCTACAAAATAAATCTAAAAGTAATCAAATGTAAATGAACACTGCATAGTTTTCACTGTATGCATTGATAGATTAATGCTTATTAAAGCTATAATGTTATTCAGATTAAGAGCTGTGGGGGATTTTCTCTTTGCATTTTGTTCTTTGATTAACATTGAAGCGCCAGTCTGTCACTTTAAGGCAATATATTGACACACATCGGATTTTCTCCAAACTGTTCTGGTCCACTTAAGACAAACTGTTTAAGTGAATACTCTCGTAGCTGGCCATTGTGACATATTTTTGTGTGTATTTGATCGTTTGGACGCGCCCGAAGCTCAAAGTGTAATCTGCTTGTCCATTTTGCAGCGCGCTGCGCAGGCACGCACACACACACACACACACACACACACACACATTTCAGCCTGGGGAGCAGCGTCTCTTGTGCGGATTGTGCTTTCAACGTTTTATTATCAAACATGTCCCGAAATTTAGCAACAGTAAAGACGGCATTTTACAACAATCACCGATTGAGCTGATTAAGACATTAAGTTCTGGTTAGGGAGGAACGAATGCGCGCCGCTGTAAAGGGATGGAAGTTGTGCTAGAAGAAACGCGGCTATAATCCTTAGAAGCCAAAATCTAAAATAAATAAATAAACTTAGCTTAATATAACAGCCACAGGCATAAAGTGCAGATGTTTAAATAGTTAGTTCTCTATTCTATCATAATTAAACAGGGCTTTCATGTTGCGCGTGCTCCGGAACCATTTCCCCGTGTTAGAAAACAAAGGAAAAAGCTTCCAAATGGAAGAAGCATTTTTCCTAACAAATATTACGGGTGGACTAGGGGCAGGAGCTAAACCAACCACAAGGGTTTGGACAGGCAAATTACTAAGCTAATAACACTTGATTTGATTACTAGCTTTTTGCAATGCATGCTGGGATAGCTTTCCCTGAAATTGCTGAATTTGGCCCAAAATAAAAACGCACTTTGCATATTGAACTATTTTTCTTCTGTTGCTGCCTACCTTTTGAGAAATCCTTGTTTTATTTCTTCCAAAATGTAGTTATATGTTTTTTCTAGATTCCATTTTATTTGTTTAATTAAACGTTATTAACCAATAAGGATTTAACAATTTAATCATCTACTAAAATTAACAATAATAGTGCCCTATTATTATTTTTTCATAATTTCTTATTCATCAGAATTTGGCCGAATCCTGTAACATTCCATGTTACACAGTAAACTATTTTAATGACTGTTTTCTGCAATTCTGCTCATTCCGCATATTCTGTATGTACATATTTTACCATAACTGGGAAGATCTGGAGTGATTCTCCATCTTCTTGATAGGTGTAATCACCCAGCAGTTTCCCTTCTTCCTGGTATTCATCATCCAATCCCTGTGGATACAGACAGCAAGACTTACACGTTGCACAACATGGGATTATACACCACCACTTAACACAAAAACTCATTGGGTTAAGCATAAATAGCCATAAATATATGCAAGTACACACTCATAAATCAGACACAAGTGTGTATTCTTACATAGACAGAGAATCGGCGTGGTGCGCTGCTGATGTTTCCAGAAGGAGAGAGGGTTTTAGGAATATGCTCCAGGCAGAAGGAGGTAGGGATCATGCTTAAAGAGAGCCTGATCACCAGATAACCTTGGGAGCCTTTAAAAGCCCAGCAGTTTCCTGGGTACATGTCCGGCTGTAAGGCAGACAGAAATTCAAATCATACATCTTGTGTGTCTTACATGCTAGGACAAAATATATATTTTTAGTTGAAAATCACCTACATGCTTTCAATATCAAGACTCTATCCACCTCTATCTATCGGTTTGAGCTAAATAAAAGTTGCATTTACTGATATGTATGATGCATAGCTAGTGTGTAGTATAAGTTTTACCTGAATGACGACCCGAGGTGACTGTGAGAAATACCACAGCGGGATTCCAAACAGGCTCATCAGTGCTGTTTTCGTCTCGTACGTCTCAGAACAGCGTGTGCTGAGGATACTGCCACCTGCACACACATCAGTCTCATGTAAAAACCTCTTTAAAGGGTTAGTGATGTTTATACAGGTTACGTGTTTTGTAGCTGCGCTTACCTCCAGACTCCAGAGCGTAGTCCACCTGTCCGGTGCGATCCTCAGAGTACAGCTTCAGCGCACGCTGGACGATCAGCTGGACTTGCTGAGAAATTAAAGGGAAACACGGCCGTTATTAGAAGAGAGATTTAAATGACATTGGTATGTTAACAAAGAGAAAAAAAAACCCCTCAAATACGGCCCATTAAATGCATTTTAATTTGATTGTTCTTTCCTCTTCACAGAATTTACTCACAGTTGCATAAGATAATGTCATTAATATTCTAACAGACAGACCGCTTGTCATTTGATGTGTAATGAACTTGACATTTTAGTTAAGATGTGATATTAGCGAGTCCATTTTAAAAGAGCAAGACGTATACACTTCCCTTTTAAGTTTGGGGTCAGTAAGGTTTTTAAAAACGTTTTTTTTTTTTTTTTTTTTTTTTAAAGATGTCTTTTTTTGTTCACCAAGGCAGCATTTATTTGATCAAAAATACAGTAAGACTGTAGATATTGTGAAATATTAAATTTTTAAAAAGATCTATTTTCCATTTTAATATATTAAGATAATATATTAATGTATTTTCAGCATCATTACTCCAGTCTTCAGAGTCACATGATCCTTCAGAAATACTAATATGCTGATTTGCTGCTCAAGAAACATTTATTATAATTATCAAGGTAAAAAAACGTTTTGGTGCTTAATATGTTTTTGGAGACGGTGATACATTTTTACTGTGATATTCAGTCTTTGATGAATATAAAGTTAATCTTTTGTAACATTATAAATGTCTTTATTATCACTTTTGATCAATTTAATGTATCCTAGCTGAATAAAGGTATTAATTTGTTTAAAAACAAAACACTGACCCCAAACTTTTGAACACTAGTGTATCACAAAACAACAGTTGTAGTACCTCCTCTGACATCCCAGCAGCCCCGGCGGTGTGGGCGACGGTCTGAGTAACTGTTTCAGCTGAGAACTGCTGCTGTCTGCTCTCCTGCAGCTGCAGGGACAGATTTCCCAGAATGCTGCGCTCCAGGGTCATGAGGGTCGCGGTGAGGTCAGAGGAGCGTGTGTACTGAGATGCCAGCCAGGGCAGCAGCGGCTCGGGGATCTCTGCTTCACCTCCGTCATGACCGTACAACAGAGCGTACAACTGCTCCTTCACCTGCGCTGACACCTGGAGAAGATATTTGATTTTATATGTATATAGATATATACTGTATATATATGAGTGAAAAATGCAGGATAAATGTATTATGTGCTGTATATAAACATTACATACGGTTTCATGTATGGTGTCGAGTTGGCCGCATTTGCCTTTACATCCCATCACTCCTTGCAGGTCTCCTCTGATGCGGCCCAGCTCTGCTTCCAGCCTCTGAACCTCAGAGAGCAAAGCATCATGCTTCTCCTGAGAGACTCCAACACTGCAGCGGGAAACACAAGAGCAAACATTAATACTGAGACAGGAGGAGCCCAAAACCACTACTTCAGCTGGTGATTCATTAGCAGGTCTACCTGACAGGAGCCTGTACTGGAGCCTGCTGTGTTAGATGGATTTCCTTTGATTGAGAAGAAAATTGAGACAGAATTAGATGAATGAGTAGAATCAACAATAATAATCATAAAAAAAGTAGTTTTTTGTTACAGGTGCTAGAATGAAAATATTTTGTGCAATTTAAATGTTTAGAAATAGTAAGATTTTAAAAAATAAATAAATTAGTACTTATAATCAGACAAGGATGCATTATGTTGGTCAAAAGTGACAGTAAAAACAGTAATACAATTTTTTTCTTGCGCAGCAAATCAGCATATTAGAATGATTTCTGGAGAATCATGTGACACTGAAGTAGAGCTGCACGATTCTGGATAAATTAAGAATCACGATTTTTTTTTCTCAAATAGAGATCACGATTCTCCCACGATTCTGAACTAAACAAAATAATGTGTGACAAAATATTAATTGCTGCAGTCTATTTAAAAGTGTTTAATTTAAATGAATTATTAAACATTTTAATATATAATACAGTATGGCCAGGTTTCACAGACGGGGCTTAGACTAAGCCAGGATTAGATCATAGTTCAATTAAGACATTTAAGCAATTTTTATAAACATGCTTAGAAAAAAACATTACTGGTGTGCATCTTGAGACAAAACAAAGGCACTGATATATTTTAAGATCAGTCAGTGCAAGTTTCTTTCAGTTGAAACAGCTCAGATTTACATTTTTGTCTAGGACTAGGCTTAAGCCTTGTCTGTGAAACCCGGGGTATATGTATTTAAAGGAGCAGTGTGTAGTTTTTAGCGGCATCTAGCGGTTGAGTTTGCAAATTGCAACCAACGGCTCAGTCCCCCGCTCACCCTTCCCTTTAGAGAAGCTACGGTGGCCGATACACGGCTAAGATGCCGTCGTCTGAGACCGCAGAGAGCAATGAGGTTTCTTTACAAAGGTAAATTAAGGAATTATATTTATTTAATTATTCAATAAACGATGTCATTGCGAATATTACTGTTACTTGTTCATCATTGTGTCAGTGTTTTTTCGTGAGAACAACATAGTGACGATACGCGATCTGTAGAGCAGTTTGTCCGTTAAGGGCTACTGTAGAAACATGATGGTGACTTCCATGTGAGGGGACCCGCGGTATATGTAGTTATAAATCACTCATTCTAAGGTAATAAAAACATAACAGTTCATTAAATAAGGTCTTTATACTCCTCTGAAAACGTAGTTATGTATATTATATTGCATTTCTGTCTATAGATCATCCTAAATATTACACAGTGCACCTTTAAAATATAGTGTATTTAATACACCAACTTTTAGAATTAAAATGATGAAAAATTGGTTTGTATTAATGATTCAATGACTCACTCATACCTCACTTGTTTCATTAATGGATGAATCAGTGTTTTTGAACGAATCTCGAATGAATGATTCAATAACAAATACATGTTTTAACAGTCACTTGTCGCCACCTAGTGGTGAAATGATGCAATCGACACAACCGTTATTTGAAGCACCAGTTGCTTTCAAAAGATGAGTGGCTCTATTTTGATCGCTACCATAGACATCAATGTTTGTAGCCGAACTATAAACTTTTATCCCAGTATTTCTATGAATGACTGTAAGACAGAAATAATACTGTGTAGTTGAAAAGACTGTTTGTGAAGCTTTTTCTTACCTAAACATGTTAACTGTCTGCTCTCTGGATCAGCAGCAGCGCGAATGCAGATTTGAATGTTCCGGTATGATTTTTCAAAGTTTTAATAGACACGGGCGAATCGTTGTCATTCAGAAATTTGATCGTGTGGGTATTTGAATCGAGATCGCGATATTTTAACGATTAATCGTGCAGCTCTACACTGAAGACTGGAGCAATGATGCTGAAAATTCAGCTTTGATCACAGAAATAAATTGCATTTATAAATATATTCAAATAGAAAACCTTTATTTTAGTTTGTAATAATATTTAACAATATTACTGCTTTTACTGTATCTTTACTTATCAAATAAATGCAGCCCTGGTGAGCATGAGACACAAAAATCTTACTGACACCAAACTTTTGAACAGTAGTGTATGGCATTTTAAATATTTTCTATTATCTGTTGCAATTTCATAGTATTTTGTCAGAGAATTTAAAAGTTAAATCATCTAAACATCGGCAAAGCAACAAATAATTTCTGAGTCTGAGGACACGGGAGAACAATCTCTAATCAGTCGTTTCAGTCATTTCAACAAGACCTGAAAGTCTCAAAAGAGTGTGTTTATACCGCAGTTCTAGAGTTCAGGTTCTTCAGCAGGAGCTCCAGCTCAGCTAGCCGAGCTTCAAGACTCGTCTGATGCTGCACACGCTGTTCCTCAGTCTGGAAGACATTGTGAGAGTAAAAAACATTCTGATAACAACTAGATAAAATACTGTAGTTTAACATTTGATAGAGAAGCAAGACATTTCCTTAGGAAAAATCTTTTAAAAACATTAATGAAATTTCTGGATAAAATCATTGCCTAGTAACATTAAAAGCAGGACTTTAAAACATGCTTCCATTTTATTTTGAATTTATTATTTTTTGTTTACTTTATATCCATGGCAAAATGTACAATTACGCTTCTTAAACAACAGCATTATAACTACATAAAATCTTTCATTTTGTTGTGTGATAGAAACTGAAAAAATTCAAAAGGATAAAAAAAAAAAATTCTAAACAAAATCTAACAATAACATTTCTGAATAAAGTTCATGGATAATAACATTAAACATGATGGCCCTATAAAATATGCTTCAACATTTATTTTTTTATTTACTTCAGTATTTATTTTAAAAGCCATATCAGCTTCAAAGGCAAGTCATGGCAAAATATATAAATATATAATTAATAAAAAAAAGACAGAATTTCCCTTCTAAAACAAAATTATAATAACAACTACATAGCATATTGCAGTTTAATATTTGTATTTTAATGTATTTTTAAGGAAAAACATCTAATAATTAAATTTTAGAAGAAATTGTTGAATAATATCATTAAAAGCAGGACTGTCCCATAAAATATTTACTTTTTGGCGATCACTTTGGAAGTGAAAATAACTAAAGATCAAAACAAACAAAAAGAGAATACAAAACCTAATGGGTAAAGCATAAGATGAGCACTCATTCTGACCTCTGCCCTGCTGACCGCTACTCTCTCCATGTCTCCCTTGAACGCGGTGAACTTGGGCTCCAGGAGCTGAGAGACCCACAGGCTGAGACTCTCTCTGTCTGTCTGCGTGTTTATCTGATCCTGAAGGGTCTGAACCAAACCCACGGCCTCCTCATGCTGCTGTTTAGCCTTCAGCTCCCCCTGCTGGATGCTTTCCCACAGCGCCGCCACACGCTGCTCCAGCTGAGCCAAACGCTCGCCGTTAATGGACTCTGACGCAGCCTGAAAGAATTCAGATCAGAATTTGATTAAAATTCATGTTTTTTTCCTGAATGATTAAATATCAGATTTCACATCACACTCTACCGACTGGTCTTGTTTTGTTACCTGTGAGATCGCCGGGGGAGAGATGTGTTGTTCTTTAGCAAGTGGTTCTTTTGTGAAAGAAGGTAATGCGGGTAAAGAGGGAAGAGATGGGAGAGAAGGGAGTGAAGGAAGTGATGGGAAAGAAGTGACTGCTGTTTTCCACTCTGTGAGGTTTACAGCTGGAAGGAAGGACAGAGCAATGGGCGGACCGAGGTACCATAATCCTATAAACAGAGAGAAAGGGAAACTTTAAAAGACAGGATCTCTAAAAAACACATAGAATTTGATCAGAAGCTGCTATAAGGAGTTTATGGACTTTCTGGTACAAAAAAACAAACAAAGGCATTTCAGAAGTTATTTTGAAAGGATTTCAGTGCTACACAGTCAAATTCAAATCATGGAGTTGAAGAGGGAGAAAGACAGAGAATGTGTGTGTGTTTGTGCAATCCTGAATAAGTGTGAAAGTAATCAAGAGAATAAGCAAAACCATCTGGGTATAAGTACGGTTGATTGCACAATTGTGGCTGTTCTTCAGCACCAGTGGTTTCGTGAAGGAATGTTTGGATCGTAACAACGGTTTCTGTGCCACTAGTATCACCAAAATGAATTGCAACAACTATTTTTGCCTGTTTTTAATATAACTTGTCTCTGTATATTAGACTCAAATAGAAGTATTGGAGTCTACCATATTAGTATTTTAAGTCTTTTAACATATATACAGGTGCTGGTCATATAATTAGAATATCATCAAAAAGTTGATTTATTTCACTAATTCCATTCAAAAAGTGAAACTTGTATAATGTATACATTCATTCCACACAGACTGATATATTTCAAGTGTTTATTTCTTTTAATTTTGATTATTATAACTGACAACTAACGAAAACCCCAAATTCAGTATCTCAGAAAATTAGAATATTATTTAAGACCAATACAAAGAAAGGATTTTTAGAAATCTTGGCCAACTGAAAAGTATGAACATGAAAAGTATGAGCATGTACAGCACTTAATACTTAGTTGGGGCTCCTTTTGCCTGAATTACTGCAGCAATGCGGCGTGGCATGGAGTCGATCAGTCTGTGGCACTGCTCAGGTGATATGAGAGCCCAGGTTGCTCTGATAGTGGCCTTCAGCTCTTCTGCATTGTTGGGTCTGGCATATCGCATCTTCCTCTTCACAATACCCCATAGATTTTCTATGGGGTTAAGGTCAGGCGAGTTTGCTGGCCAATTAAGAACAGGGATACTATGGTCCTTAAACCAGGCACTGGTAGCTTTGGCACTGTGTGCAGGTGCCAAGTCCTGTTTGAAAATGAAATCTGCATCTCCATAAAGTTGGTCAGCAGCAGGAAGCATGAAGTGCTCTAAAACTTCCTGGTATATGGCTGTGTTGACCTTGGACGTCAGAAAACACAGTGGACCAACACCAGCAGATGACATGGCACCCCAAACCATCACTGACTGTGGAAACTTTACACTGGACCTCAAGCAACGTGGATTCTGTGCCTCTCCACTCTTCCTCCAGACTCTGGGACCCTGATTCCCAAAGGAAATGCAAAATTTACTTTCATCAGAGAACATAACTTTGGACCACTCAGCAGCAGTCCAGTCCTTTTTGTCTTTAGCCCAGGCGAGATGCTTCTGACGCTGTCTGTTGTTCAAGAGTGGCTTGACATGGACCCTGAAACCCATGTCTTGCATACGTCTGTGCGTAGTGGTTCTTGAAGCACTGACTCCAGCTGCAGTCCACTCTTTGTGAATCTCCCCCACATTTTTGAATGAGTTTTGTTTCACAATCCTCTCCAGGGTGCGGTTATCCCTATTGCTTGTACACTTTTTTCTACCACATCTTTTCCTTCCCTTCGCCTCTCTATTAATGTGCTTGGACACAGAGCTCTGTGAACAGCCAGCCTCTTTTGCAATGACCTTTTGTGTCTTGCCCTCCTTGTGCAAGGTGTCAATGGTCGTCTTTTGGACAGCTGTCAAGTCAGCAGTCTTTCCCCATGATTGTGTAGCCTACAGAACTAGACAGAGACCATTTAAAGGCCTTTGCAGGTGTTTTGAGTTAATTAGCTGATTAGAGTGTGGCACCAGGTGTCTTCAGTATTGAACCTTTTCACAATATTCTAATTTTCTGAGATACTGAATTTGGGGTTTTCATTAGTTGTCAGTTATAATCATCAAAATTAAAAGAAATAAACACTTGAAATATATCAGTCTGTGTGGAATGAATGTATACATTATACAAGTTTCACTTTTTGAATGGAATTGGTGAAATAAATCAACTTTTTGATGATATTCTAATTATATGACCAGCACCTGTATGTATATACGTATAATACTACTCTTTGTGACATGCTTTTGATGACCACAGATTGCTTACCCTCATTTTTTTTTAAATATAAATGAAAAATGTGTTTATGTTAATGTGTAATGCACTTACAATGGAATTTTAATCTATTAATGAATTTTTAAGGTTTTAGTGCCGTCCATTGCTATGGTGCAAAGAGTGCTCCCTTTATAATAACTAAAAGCTGTTATCACGATCTCACAAAGTTACATTATAATCAATGAAGTTCTCTATGCTGCACAATGAAACTCTTATTTACATCGTGTCTACACTTTGTTATTATCAGATTACTCGTACTGACCACAACACCTGAACAAAAACTCTTTGATTTGGATTTGAACTTAAAACACCTCTGATTGGCTGTTGGGTTCAAGAAATCAACAGATATGTCTGTGACTGGCTACATTGCTCAATGCTGTAAAAACACGTTGAAACAGAAACCGATCTCCAAAGCGCAAATGCACTGGATAGTTTACCAAATCTGCAATGAAATGCCACTATTACAGCTTTAACCGAGGGTGCTATTGATTTAGTTTGCATTCCCGTAGAACCGGGCCTGCATTAACCCAGTCTTCGGTGTCACATGATCCTTTAGGCTATGTTCACACTTGGCGTCTTTTTTGAAGCTGCCGGCGTCTGTTTTACATTATAATCCTATGGCGTAAACCGTGTTTTCAAAAAGGTCCTGAGCGCTTTTTAAAACGCCACCGCAAGCGTCTTTTTCTGCAGCTCAGAGCGTCTTTTCAAGTTGAAAAAAGTTTAACTTTTCTGAAAAAAAAACGCCCTACGTCAAGCGCCTTTTTGACAGCTGACCAATGACAAGCGAGTGGCGAGTCGTTTCCATAACAACAAAAACAACAAGAAAAAGGAGAAGATAGTCACAGATCGTACTAGTTTCGGAGCACAAGGAGTTGTATGAAACCGTGCATCATCCAGCCAGAGCTCCATACTCCTGGACTAAATTGTTGGAAGCACCATACATTTTCCATAATGTCGCGCTCCCACAAACGTCGTTGTGAACCGACATACCCTCCCCGTTAACTTCAAAAGCCAACGTTAACTTCAAAACCCGACATTTCTGCAGCACACAGCGCTAGGCTACCGTTGCAGCTGTTGTTATAGCAACAAAAGCAGCTTGCTGCTATTTGTAACCAAAATGCTGCCAGCTTTTTATTTTACTAAAAAAGCGCTCGTCAACTTTTTCTAGTCAAAAAAGACGCCAAGTGTGAACACGGCCGAATTCATTCTACTATGCTGATTTGCTTTTTTTTTTTTTTTTTTTTAAATCAACTGAATGCATCCTTGCTAAATAAAAGTATTAATTTATTTAACAAATATTTTGATGGTGTATATCTGGTAGTGTATATCTAATCTTTGAACTCATGCATCATCAGCTAAACAAGCAAATCCGGTTACTTTTTCTTGGTGTCAGCACAAGAATACCAGGAAGAGACTGGGTGTATCTATCTGTGAAGGACCGTTTTAATGAAGAAAATCTATCTACATGTATACAAGTAATGCTTGAGCAAAAGGTCTTCCATTTAGAAAGTATCCCCACCTCAATAAGAACAGTTCAAATAAGTTTTTTTTTTTTAAACTAAAGACTACCTTATGTAAGTGCATGTAACAAAAGTACATGCTTATGTAAATCACTGTAAAAGTGTTTTATCATTTATACAGCATCTAACAGATCCTAAAATTAAATGAATTCCTTTAACACTAAGCATTAATATTCCTTCAATGGCAGTGTTACAAATCAGTCCAATTGAAATCTCACCCAACAGCAGCAGTAAGGGCAGCAGAAACAGAAGAAGCTTCAGTAGTTTGGGCAGACACCTGACAGACAGAGAGAAAACACTCTCAAAAACTACATTTATCATATGCACACGAGTTATAATATTTGTATTCTGAACAAAAAATAAAAAAAAAACAGCACATCACATGATTATAGTGCATTACAAATAAAAAAAACTACAACAGAAAGACAATATTTATATTAAGGGTCAAATACTTCACATTTTTACCTGGTGAGAAGAAAGACATTGATCAGAGACATGAGCGCGACCAGCTGATACCATCCTGTTCCCAGCCACCAGAAGGCACCAGTCGCTGCTTTCCCTGTTCAGAGCACATGTGTAAGAGCAGAAGAGGAAATGATATGGAGTGAAAGTTGCTCCAAGTGACACAGACAGATTTAAATGATTTAAGGAAGAGAATTATTAGTCAAAGATTCAGAAACAGAGACGGATGGACTCGAACCACCACAGCTGAGAAGCTAAGAAAGGAAGTGCTGGTTAAAATGATTTGCGTGTTCAGACAGAAGTGATGTGGGTTCACTGTGCTTGAAAAAAGATCAAGTCAAATACATGAAAGTCTAATAAGCCACACTGATATGAGAAAAAGGAGAAAGCAAGAGACAAAGACAAGCATGCTGGAGTCTGAATTTATATCGACCTGGAGAACACACTGCCAACCACAGAACGGACTTCAGCTTCCGGGTCACAAATGCACCGGCCGAGCCGAAACCTCGGCAAACCCGCAGAAGCCCGTAACCTGGGTGTGTATCATCAAAACAGCCAAAACAGAACACAATCAGACAACATCCTGCGATCCAATCCAGCCCCCCACCCCCCAAATCTCTTTCATTTCAGTGTCTTACATAATAGTCTTTCAGCTAACAAATGGATGAAAAACATAAACGGTGAAAGACACACAAAGGTATCTCTACTGGAATGAGACACTGAAGTCGACGTCTACTGGGAAGGAGTGTAAAGATCTGAAGGTGTATAACCTGTGTAAGAAACAAGGGCCCACAAGGCTGCGTATACATGGTGGGTGTAGGAATAGCGTTTGTGCTCCGTGTGCATTTCCATGTGCTGTTTTCCTTTACAGTCATCACCTGAAAATCAGCAGGGACGAGAACATCAACAAAGCTGTGTGTATTTTCACAGTTTTACCGCAGTACATTCATGTAAATAATACAAATCAGATGAATGAAGTCTAGAACATACACTCATAAAATAATAAATTCAAAATAATGCAATGCCATTCAAAAGTTTGGGGTCAGTAAAATATATATTTTTAAAATACATTAATACTTTTATTCAGCAAGGATGCATTCAAGTGATTTAAAGCGACAGTAATAACATTTAGAATCTTACAAAAGTTTTGAATTTCAAATAAATGCAGTTCTTTATAAAATATTAAGCTGCAACTTTTCTCAACATTAATATAAGAACAGTTATTTTAAACTGTAATGATATTTCACAATATTTCATATGTATTTTTGATCAAATAAATGCAGCTTTGATGAGACCTCTTACCAATCCCAAACTTATGAGAAGTACAGTAAATTAAAATCTCAATCTATAAAATAATACATTCAAAATGACTGAAAACTGCTGAAAATATAACATACATCATGTAAAAAAAAAAACGACAGATATACGGACAGGAAGGCAACATAAAAACATCACAAATAGCTCAAGTGTCAACTTTAGACTGTAGATACATCCAGTGTCCCAGACTTTTGAATTCCCATGAGTCGTTCTGTTTAACAACATCATTTGTGACCTTGGACCACAAAACCAGTCATAAGGGTCAATTTTTCTAAATTGAGATTTATACATCATCTGAAAGCTGAATAAATAAGCTTTCCATTGATGTATGGTTTGTTAGGACAATATTTGGCCGAGATACAACTATTTGAAAATCTGGAATCTGAGGGTGCAAAAAAATCTAAATATAGAGAAAAAGTTGTCCAAATGAAATCCTTAGCAATGCATATTACTAATCAAAAATTAAGTTTTGACATATTTATGGTATGAAATTTACAAAATATCTTCATGGAACAAGATCTTTACTTAATATCCTAATGATTTTTGGCTTAAAAGAAAAATCTATAATTTTGGCCCATACAATGTATTTTTGGCTATTGCTACAAATATACCCCCGTGCCACTTATGACTGGTTTTGTGCCCCAGGGTCACATTTGTCACATGCTCTGTTGACCATCAGGCTTAGGTTCGTCCCTTAAACTAGGCATACAAAAACACATAATCTGGAGCTCAGCGCTCATCAACATGGAAATCCACTCTAATCAGTATGTGGTTCACTTAGCTCTTTCTTAACCTCTGGGAATGATGGATTATAACCTAATGAGACCAAATACTGGTTGCTTCACCTGACAGACTTGTAGAACAGCTAAAAAGACCACTTTGAAAGTGACAAAATACAATCTAGACTTCTGTTGATGCTGTTTCACTACTAAAATATGTTTAGCCACACAAACGTCAATGCCATATGTTATAATAGTTCATTAGCTGTAGTGATTTCTGTAGCTGTGGTTGCTTTTGCACTGAAGGATTGTTTAAGTATCCTGTGTATACTTACAGAGTGAGCCGTTGAGATTGAGATGGCTGTCTGTGGTCACCAGATCTCGCACATTCACACTGCCACAGTAGCTGTCATGAGCTGAAACACACAGAGCAAATAAGCACTTGCTCATATAAAATTCGAGCATGCTTTTCACTTTATTTCACAAAATACGAGTGGACATTTTGCATATATAAAAAAATTACACATATTGCAACTGGAAATATTTCCAAATTGAAAATAGGAGATTATTTCCCTTTACATTTAAGATGCCTTTCTCTACTTCAAATATTCATGGTGAATCAAAAATAAAGATGTTAAACAAATTATTGAAACAAAAACAACAATATGAGGGTTAAAGGTGCTGTATGTAGGATTTTGACTCTACTAAAGCATAAAAATACCATAATATGCTTGCAGATATTTAAGAAACATGCTAAGTTAACATACTTGTTTATCTGAAAAACAATGCTATAGTTAGTAATCCTTCTTTGAATATGTGCGGTCCGGCCCGGAATGTCTGTGTTTGTTATGGTTTGTGAAACCCGCCCACTGCCAGTTTACCCAATTGTATTTCGGCACCCCGGGTTGCCAGTTGGCGGAAAACGCCGCGTATTTCATTTCATTCATTGTCATGTGCGCCCGTTCCTGTTGGTGTCGTTAATCTGGCATCCTGCGTGAGCGTCAAGTCTGAGGAGGAGGGGCCGGGTGAAAAAAAACGTCTCCAATATTTTGAATTTGGACTGCAATACCTAGTTCAACCGCTGGGTGTCAATTCTACATACAGCACCTTTAAAGAAATAGTTCACCCAAAAATGAAACTTTGCTGAAAATGTACTCACCCTCAGGCCATCCAAGATGTAGATGAGTTTGTTTCAGATTTAGAGAAATGTATCATTACATCAGTTGGCCACCAATGGATCCTCTGCAGTGAATGGGTGCCGTCAGAATGAGAGTCCAAACAGCTGATAAAAACATCACAATAATCCACAAGTAATTCACACCACTCCCGTCTATCAGTTAACAAGTGAAAATTTGCACGTTTGTAAGAAACAAATCCATCATTAAGGTGTTTTAACTTTAAACTGTTGCTTCTGGATAAAAAAACTGTCCATAATCCATAATAACACTTCCTCCAGTGAAAAACTCCATCTTCTGTTGTCCTCTCACATCAAAATCCACCCACATATTTGCTTAGAGCTGTTTTGGCTTGATCTGTGCATATTTATCTTCCGATTCAGAAATATAACCTTTTCACTAGATAAAGCAATATCATGGATCGAGGAATCATATTTCAGCAAGAAGCAAGGGTTTTAAGTAAAAAAAAGTCTTAATGATGGATTTGTTCCTTACAAACTGCTGCTTTTCATTTCAGACAAGACATTAATTGATGGACTGGAGTGGTGTGGATTATTATGATGTTTTATCAGCTGTCTGGACTCCTTTTTCTGATGGCACCCATTCACTGCAGAGGATCCATTGGTGAGCAAGTGATGTAATGTTACATTTCTCCAAATCTGTTATGATGAAAAAGCAAACTTTTCTTCAAAATTGTCTTTTTTGGGTAAACTATTCCTTCAATGAAGTGTTTTGAAATATGGAGAGGCGATGTTTGCGACTTGACATGATCATGTCCTCACCTGTCTTGTCAACAATGTTCAGAGAAGTGGTCATAGTGGCGTCTGCAGCTGTCTGATATGCTGAAGAAACAGATGTCGAGCACGGTAAGGAATATGCCGTTTCATCCTCCTTCCCGTCTGCGTGGAATGAGCAGTTATTACAAATATAGCCGTTAGCCAGATTAGTGTGCGCCTCTGTTTTACTGATGTCTCCATTCTCCACCAGAGAGCCGTGAGCAGTTCTTCTTCTCCGTGCTGAACACAACATTAAGAGAAAAATACCAAATAGATCAATAAAAAGAGTCAAAGTTCACTGTTCAACATCAAAGGACTGATGATAACCTGACATGATCTACAGTTCTGAGCAAGAATGAGAGTTGTTTACTCTGTTAACTTAAACACAATCTTGAGTTTCCAACAAAAACAGTTGTTTATGCATAGTTTCATAGTTTAAACTGTCAGGATTAAATAAGCAATAGCTACATTATGACATTTGCCTGAAATGACACCAATTACATTTGACAATTTGCAAATTTTTAATGATAGATTGCAAAGACAAACTTGAAAAAAAAAGCACTGATTAAGGCAGTTCTTCACCCAAAAATGCACTCAACCTCAAGATGTTCAAGATGTAGAGGAGTTTATTTGTTCATCAGAACAGATCTGGAGAAATCTTTAATGAGCTGTTTGACGGCACCCATTCACTGCAGAGGATCCATTGATGAGCAAGTGATGTGATGCTAAATTTCTCCAAATCTCTTCCAACGAAGAAACAAACTCATCTACATCCTGGATGGCCTGAGGGTAAGTACATTTTCAGCAAATTTTAACTTTGGGGTGAACGGTCCCTTTAAGAAAATTAAACAGGGTTAGTTTCGACTTCATGTCAACTTTTTGCACACTCGTGAAAGGCTACTGACCAGAGTATTTGTGCGTCCTGGAGCTCTGTCTGAGTGTGGACTGATCCAGCAGGCTGGAGATCAGAGATGCATCACTGGCTGTACTGGTGAAACTCAGGTCTGACAGGGTCTGGTCTATCTGAGGAGTCTGAGTCACGCTCTGAGACACGCTCTCAGACTCGTACACCGATGAGCCCTGCTGCTGCTGCCTCCTGCTCTGCACAGACCTGTGGGGAAAAATACAGCAAGTCAATTACATTTGAAAGTGAGTATGCACTTCTAGTACACCCTATATACAGTCATATGCTGCAGCCACTTAATTGCAATTTATTTAAAATTGTGCAATTTTTCCCCATATGGTGCATGAAAATATAAGGAATACTTAGGAAGTAAGGAGTATTTTCCGCTAGCTTTTGCAAGTGCTAGAGAAATGAGATTTTTGCAATCCCAGTTAAGATCTTATATAAATGATGCTAGGTTTCATGATGAATCGTGAGGATGTGCCATTTAAGATCACATGATCACAGAGTCAATTTTTGCTAATAGAAGGAATTCAATTCATTTATATATACACAGTACTTTCGAAAAGTTTGACATCGGTAAGATTTTTAAAAATGTTTTTGACAGAGGCCTCTTGTGCTCACCAAGGCTGCATTTATTTGATCAAAAATACAGTAAAAAATAAAAAAAACTAAATTACGAAATAAATGTCACAATTTAAAATATCTGTTTTCTATTTTGAAAACTATTAGGATTTAATATGTAATTTATTCCTGTGATGCAAAGCTGTATTTTCAGCATCATTACTCCAGTCTTCAGTGTCACATGATCTTATAGAAATCATTCTAATATGTTGATTTGCTCAAGAAACATTTCTCATAATGAATCCTGTATAAAACTGTTAATTTCTTTTTTAAAATGCTGTCCACTCTGCTTAATAGTATTCACTAAAAGACAAAATGCTACTTGCAAAAATACTAATACTACTATACTTGCATGCTTACACTGTGTCAGTTTAATGGCCTAGGATTAAGAACTGACACGCAAGTTGTACAAACTTGCTGTAAGTCATGTAAAATATGCGCTGACAGGATGATCGCACAAACATATTTTTGGGGGATTTTTTTTAAGGCTGTAAAGATTGTATTTTCACCATATCACTCATTTTTCTTCATTCACTTTAGCATTAACATGTCAGTTATTACAGGACAATCTCTTTTACTAGTGCAAGTTGAGATGCTGACTGTCACTACTTTAATATTTCTACAAATTTAAGATACCCTCATTCCCTTGAAGCAAAGAGGTCCACAGTAGTAAGACACATAGGCTTTACAGTTTTAAAAGTTTACATTTTCCAGAGATGATGACAAAAGCATGCCGCTCATCTCACGTAGAAGTGCTGGCATGAGGCTGTGCGGGTTTCTCGATAAGAAGTAATGTTGCACACTTGGTTTGTTAGCTTACACCGACAGAGAGATGAAGATCTGACCTGCTGACGCTGCTGCTGGTGCTGCTGCTGGCCTGCTTGTAGGAGCTGACATTGTGAATGCCTGTGCGCTCAGTGAGGCTGTTGTCATCATAAAAACCACTGCTGGTCTGTAGTCTCAAACTACGGCGAGACATTCTGGGAGAGTCGTACACAGGATTGATTTGATGCTCCTTCTCAAACTCAAGGGCTGCAGTTGAGTAACTTGAGCTGCAGGGCGAAAAAACATGTAAATATATATGTAAATACTGTATATAACATTTAGACAGGCTGCACAAATTAGTCACATGGTACAACCTGTGGATTACAGTTGCTCATATTTGCAAGTTTAATCTTGAAACACCTGCAGTCAGTGGTAAAAAAAAAAAAAAAAAAAAAGAATCCAGTGTGAATCCTTTTCAATTGAGCACATTTGCTTAAAAAAATAAATAAAAATTTTGAATTTGAATGAATCGGGAACATTCCACAAAACGAAGGAACGCTGAGAACTTTTCAAAGCAATGCTTTAAAGCTCTCTGAGGCTATAATTTGCAGGTGACAAATGTGAGTGCACCTGCCTAAAATCACCCAGCCATTAAAACTGGGCGTAGCAGTAAGAGAGGTCACAAAAGAGGCCTACGGCAACTCTACGGGAGATACAGTCCTCCGTCAAAGACATAGGAGAAATTAAGAAAGATTAAGAAATTAAGAAAGATGACAACTGCCCAGAAACCTGTCTGACTCAATAAATGTATTTATTTATTGGTTTATCTGACTCGATTCAAGGCGGCGGCCTTGGTTTAAACAAAACTCATATTAATTTTGGCTAGAGAAGATGAAGTTAAAAAGCTCTAATGAATGAATGAGGTATTTAATGTGAGATGATTTGCTGTGAACTACCTGCATATCATGTTAGCATCACCCAGCATCAGAAAATCAAGAACATGTTAATGTGTAGTCAAATCTTTCAAGTAAATATTTCATGTCAAAGGAGTTCAGCTGACAAAACGTTTGGGAATCCCTGCTCTAGGATAACGCTCCAAAACACACTGCTAAACAAACTGAAGAGTGCTTTTATAAACATCAGGATGAAGTTTAATATCTTTAATGGCCTCGCAGCTACTAGATCTAAACATCACTGAACCATAACAGGAAGCTGATGATCCCAAAGTACAAAACAAGCATTTTCTGAGTTTAATGCATATCAGTTACACTCATTATAAAGTCTTTATCAGAAAAACATGGAGAACAAAACTATAAATGTTTATCATATTAATCATATGATATTTGCTTTATCACAATATGCCTTATGCTTTATTAAATAATCAAGAAAACAGTTACATCAACAGATTCTTTACTAATGGAGAATGAAGACAAAAGATACAGAAATAAATGCAAAAACAAAGTTTTCTGAATGTAAATATACACACAGAGATAATATCAGTAAACCTCTTGGGCAGCAATTTGTTTGCCAAAAAATAAAACTAATTGTTTAATTTTCATTTGATTACATTTTGAAAATATCATTACTGTCCGTCTCTCTCACTCGTGCCCCCAGATAAGCAGCAGGATTACACCAGCCATCCCAACCAGAGCCAATTACAGTCTCAAGCTGCCTCTGGAGGGCATTACAACATTCAGATGAGTGTCAATAGAGCAGGAAGGAAAGATTATCAGTCAATGACTCCAATTTCAGTCTGCTTCTCATGCAAAGCTATCATATTACAACAGAAGACTTAAAATTGTACAATTTAGTTTTATATAGGGCTGGGCGATATGGCCCCAAAAATTATTATCACGATTATTATCATAATAATCGAGCGATATGGGCAAAAAAAATATCACGTTTTTTTTTTTCATCAGTCAATATCGATAATTATCACGATAAATGTAAAATCTTTATTTCTTTCAAGTTTAAATCCAGATTTTTGCTTTAAAGTGGAAGTTGTAGAAACTCATTAATTTTCCTTAAAATAAATATCTAAATAAAAAAAATATATATTTTCTTAGTTTCTGCATGTTCTAATGAGTGATATTTTTTCAAATCAAGAAACAGGTTTGAGTAGCCTGATAATATTAATAATAATAATAATAATAACCTTTTTTTGTCTCTTAGAAATGCACATTTGATAGTAGCTTGAGTTAGGATGCAGAGGTAAAATTTTGTTCATTATCAAAATCAGTAACTGTAATCATACAATATAATACAATAATCTGTAAAAATTGTAGCAACCTCAG
This sequence comes from Aspiorhynchus laticeps, assembly GCA_023376895.1. Taxonomy (NCBI): domain Eukaryota; kingdom Metazoa; phylum Chordata; class Actinopteri; order Cypriniformes; family Cyprinidae; genus Aspiorhynchus; species Aspiorhynchus laticeps. The sequence goes on from CM041794.1 coordinate 14,952,336, forward strand.
TTTTATATGGTTAAATTTATTCTGACCAAGGTTTTTTTTTCATTAAGCATTGGTCTCCCATAGTAGCATACATTTGAATCATGATAAACAGTTAAAACAACACATATAGCACCTCAATACCATGGTAAAAATATAACTATATGGTTTTTAGGTAGCCTATTTGTATGAAAAACAGTCGTCTAAAAACATTCAGTATAAATGCACACATGCTATAGCAGTGAGTGTTACTACAGTAAATCCATGGTAAATGATGGTGATGTGTAGATTGAAAAGCCTTCTGACTGTCTCGTTGCACAGTGTTTCTTCTGTTTGGCTTTAAACTAGTTTAAATCACTGAGTCATTTGTGTTGTTCGCTGAATTCAAGCGCTTCACATTGGATCTCACAGCACTGCTTAATGCCCACGTGACCGAGTAAACGCATCTGCTCTAGTGAGCGGCAGTTTGACTTTGATCCGAGCGAGTTTCGACTTCAAATGAGTCGTGCTGTTTCGTTCCGCTTTTGGCGCATAAACATTATATCGAACATTTATCGAACTCTTCATATCGTTCTATCTAGGAAAATTATATTGCGATAATTATCGTTATCGAATAGGGGTGGCACGGTTCACAAAACCCACAGTTCGGTTCGTATCACGGTTTTAGGGTCACGGTTTTCGGTTCTGTACGGTTCTTGTTGTTATTTTTTCTTTTAATCTTTAACACTCCAGAAATGTCCTTCAGCATATGATATATAGCTTATTAGCTTAATTATCCACAATTTAGGATACAGTATTAACATTTTTGTAATGTAATCATGCACTAACTGAATTTGACTTGACTTTAAGCACATTATTGGGACCATCTCTGAGTAAAAGCTAGGTGAGATTTTGATACAGCAAGAGAGAAGACATTGATGATGACATGCTTTTCGTTTATTTGGCAAAACAAAGGAGAATGTGTATTGTTATCTCTACAGGAACTTGTGCCATTTTAGCACACAAAGATTGAAATTAACTTGCATTTATCAAACTGCCAACTTCAGTGTAGCTCTTAAACAAAAAAAAAATATTTTAAAAGAAAAAGAGAGGAACTCTTACAAGCTCTGTCTTTTAAACAAGTCAAAATACTTTAAACATAAATATATAATATAATGTAATAACATAATATAATGAGGCTATAACAATAGCAAAGGCCATAATCATAAAGTCAAGCATAAGTTTAACCATCTTAACACAAAAACAGTATAAACAATGCTTCTATTCCCTGAGAGTGAGGATACATGTCTTTCACTTGAAATTAAAGTGCAGTATTTGGAAACTAGACATTAAAGTGCCACTGTATATATTTAAATATTAAAAACAAAAATGCTGGCTATCAAAATTGCTATAAAATGTTGCATAAAAAAAACACTCCTCTGTTCACTTAATTTTCATATTCTTCTGCAAGAATATCAGTTTGTCCACATTTTCTGCCAAGAGGCGAGACCTACTTGCAGTGACTATGTCCCCAGCCGTTGAGAAAACACGCTCACTTGGCACAGATGTACCTTGGACAGCGAGGTTACGTTGGGCTAACTTAGCAATGTGAGGATACTTATGCTCATTGCTCTTCCACCATGCGAGTGGGTCTTCATCCACATTTTGTGAATGCATTTTGCACAATGCTTGCACACAGTCGCAGTTCTATCTACTGTTTTATTTCCGTTGTCATCGTAAGTAACATTAAATCCAAAATGTTCCCACACACCGGATTTGAACGACGCAGGCGCATCCGCCAACTCCGGGCAGCCTTCATTATCTCCTCCACTTGCCATTTCTGCAGCACTCCTTACTCCACTTTTACGGTCTATATGTATGTTCGCGCGAAACTGTCTGAGGTGAAACTGTCTGAGCACGGGGCTACATTGCGCATGCGTCGAACCGTGCGACGCACACACGAACCGAACCGAGACAAGCGAACCGAACGGTTCGGGTGTTTTTTCATGTACCGTGCCACCCCTATTATCGAATTATTGCCCAGCCCTAGTTTTATAATACTTTTATGTTTCTTGTCATTTTGCCGTTTAACAGCCTCAGTCCTAATAATGGGCGATAATGTTGATATAAACATGAAAAGGAACTAAAGAAAACAAAGACAAAAAAAATAAAAATTCAATTTCTTTTCAAAACAAAAACTAAAAAAAATCTTACAGACTTTTGAAAGCATTAAATGTGTCTTACAGACAAAGCTGCATGCAAATCTCTAAAAATATGGTTGACATGGCCAAATAAATCTCAAAAAGGCCAAATCAAAATCCTCATATTACTCAGTGAGCAGCAGTCAATGACTGATTAACAAATCAGATCAGAAGATTATTATAAACAGAGCTGGGCACAAGTCATGCGTAAACACCACAGCAACCAGAACACAAAAGCATGGAATAAACCTAGCAACGGAAATGAGAAACACATCACAAACATCTTAAAATAACAGTCCCTTAAAGGCTGTGTCTTCCTGTGAGAAATACCCATTGGACGTGTGCCAAATCAGATTAGCTTGAATAAAACACTCCCTCCCCAAACCCAAAACTTCACTGAATTACTAGAAGGCCCTTTATCCTTTTTTTCTCAAAGTTTGTTATGCTTGTAGGGCTGCAAAATTTGGCAAACATTTTGTGATTATATATCAATATGGCTATAAAATAATAATAATATTAAAAATAATAATAATGTTAATAATAATGCTAAATAAAAACAAAAATTAATATTACAAACAAAATAATACATATTAATATTATAATATTTCCCTATAAAATGTTAAACCTTTGTTAAATCACAAAGTTCCTTTTGGAAAACATTTACTTAAAGTAAAAAACCTTGCCTATAAAATTATTAACACTAAAGTCTGCAAATAAATACACCAGATGTTTTTCTCCCCATTACATAAACATTATTGAAGTTTTTATGCATGTTGACTGCTTTTCTTTCACAATCCAGACCATCATTCCAAAAACATACTTGAGTTTTCCAAAGAAACTCTTATGCAGGCAAATTTACATTGGTTTACAAAACTAATTTCAAGAGTAAAGGTCATTGCACACCGAGTCCGAAATTTTCACGCGTTTTTCCGTATTCCTCATCCTTTCCTATCAAAATGCATGCTACGGATGCGAAAACGCAGAAAACCGAACCTGATCCGAATTTTTTTATATGACGGACGAAAGTTTCGGAGGCAGTGTGTAAACGTGATTGACACAACGTGAGGTCGTATTTATTTTTTAACGTGTGAAAATTTTGGACTTTTGGAAAGTGTGCAATGATCTTAAGTCTTCAGAACAAACACTTTCTGACAAATGATTTGACAGCCGTTGCACATCCCTTAACACGACAGAGATTTACTGCCAGATGTTTTATTGCAGCATGCCTGGTTAGGACATTGTATTAGTATGCTAATTCCATGATTAGCACACTTTTTAGTGCAGATAGCAGGCATACAAAGGTCAAAGACCTCCCCAGAATCCATCTTCCACTCACACAATGAGAGAAGCGACGACTGACAAGAGGAAATGGGTTTATTGAGTGATTAGGGAGAACACACGGAGCTCTCAGTGAGATTAAGAAGCTCAAGCTCACGAGTGTCTGAGCTCAGAGTTCAGCGAGCTACTACAGGACCTGAGTGGAGTTAACGGTCAACAAGCAGCGCCTTCTTGATCCACTTCAGCTTCATTACTGCATCAGCTGACCCTCTTGACCAATCACAGGCTTCCCATTTACCATCTCAATACTTTATCCTTCTTCCTTCACTTCACTATACGATATTGATTATTCTGTTACACTCACAGTTAATACCCACATAGGAAAGCGCTGATTTTGAAACAGTTGATTGTTATCACTTCCTTTATTACAGCTCAACTAAAGCAGAACAAAAACACTATTAAGTAACTTCAGTGCATTCAGCGCGCACACACACACACACACACACACACACACACACACACACACACACACACACAGTATCGTACAGCTGTCAAATACTCTAGCAGCTGCAATGAAACAGACTAAAACCATTCTGGTACAAGTATTCCCTTCATGCAGGACACTTCCCAACATGCAAATCTTCTACAATCTTGCCTAACATTATACACCAAATCTCTAGAGTTTCCAGATGTCCAAACCAGAAGCAGCTATATTAAGAAGATTCATATTTCTTGGTGCTTCTGTCCCAGTTTCACACAGATTCCTCAGACAATGCAACACGTCACACTTAATTTGCTCTTGATACACTGCAAACAACTTTATGCAACAAGCCGTCAAACATTAATTGCACTGACTGTCTGCCACATGAGAGTGAAAATGGGCATATTTACTTTACATTTCATCAGTAATTATACTAGTTGCACTTGCAACATAATTGGTTCAAGTTAAACTGAATATCATTCAGCCCCCTTCTGAAGTAAGTGAGACGACACATGAGAGATATTCTTATTTAACCAACAAAAATGTGAAAAATTAAGGGGGGGGGGGGGATTAACAATGGGTCCCAATGTTTTGCCATGAGCTCCATTGTCTGTCAAAAATATGCCAGGAAAAAATTATCAAATAATTGTATTATCGCAGGGATGACATACACACACAAAAATATATGGGTTGTGAAAAATATATATGGTCTGATATTAGAAGGTTTGGCACAATCACAATTTTGTATCATGCTAATAAATCATTTATAATGATTTTTCTGGCCTGCTGTCACTGAGGCCTTTAGATTCCCCTTGTGACTGCAGCACTGCACCAATCTTAAGAAATTCATTTCAAAAGGGATCCCGTAGGAAAAGCCCAACATGTATGTGTTGCTCTATTGTCGCTGCGCTTTCTCTGTTACACAATTACACAATGACTCTTTGTACGCATTTCTTCCCTATCTGACACGAGTTGAGTAACTCTAATTCGTCATGTCCCTCTGAGTGCCAGCGACAGATGGCTCAACGGTTTGTCACTCGATCCCACTTTCTTTTTACGATGGTTTCTGTCTGAAGACCAATCATGCAACCTACACGGACACACTCCAGTGCGCTGCCACCGGCACTGCTGAACCGTACGACAGCCAATGGGACTCAAACTGTCTTAGCAAACATAACAGCAAGAGCACACAGTGTGGGGCATTCCTGAGTAAAACAGATGTTCAAATCATTTTCAGTCAATCAATCAGTCTTAAGTCACTGGGGTATATTTGTAGCAATACCAAAAATAAATTATATGGGTCAAAATGATTGATTTTTCTTTTATGCCAAAAATCATTAGGACATTAAGTAAAGATCACGTTCCATGAAGATATTTTGTACATTTCCTACCGTAAATATATCAAAACTTAATTTTTGATTAGTAATATGCATTACTAAGAACTTCATTTGGACAAATTTAAAGGCGATTTTCTCAATATTTAGATTTTTTTGCACTCTCAGATTCCAGATTTTCAAATCATGTTTTTAAATATGATGGTTTCATCCTAAACAAGGTGATTATCTCTAATATGGACACACCCAACATAATATATGATATTTACCATCTGAATCTAACCAAGTCATGTCAACAAATGGAAAAGTCAGCGATCTATTAATTATCATGTTAATTACTGTGCTGTGTTCATCATCTTGAAAAGCGAATGTTTTTGGAAAGTGCTACGCCACGTTTTTGTGCCATCTAGTGGTTTAGATGAAAATAATATCAAAGGCGCCTTTTACCCCGGGGCGCCTTTACCCTACTATTTTTAAGACATTTTCAATGACAAAATATTTGTCTTTTAATTACAAAAAGTAAAACAATGTAGTTGTATTTTGAAATATTTTAACTAATCTAGGGCTGTAACTAATGATTATTTTGGTAATCAAGTAATCTACTGATTATTTTTGACAACTGAGTAATCTGATATTTTTTAGTAACACAAATAGACAAGGCTTTAGAAGTGTTAGGCTCGTGACTGTCCCATTGACTGCCAAGTTAATAACACTTCATTAAATTCAGATTTAACCACTGATGGCAGATGGACTATTCTGATGATGTCTTTCATACTTTTCTGGGCCTTAACAGTGTTATTTACTTGGCAGTCAATGGGACAGTCACAAGCTCCCGGTTTTCATCCAAAACATCTTAAATTGTGTTCCGAAGAAGAACAAAGCATTTACGGGTTTGGAACGACATGGGGGTGAGCAATGACAAAATTTTCATTTTGGGGTGGAGTAAGCCTTTAAGAGAACCTGCTTTATTTAAAAAAAGAAAAAAGCAACTTATTTTAACAAGATTAATAGCTTATAAATATATTGATAGTATAGCATGAACTTTCATGCCTCTGGCTTGCTATACTGCTTTTATAAAATGGCAATTACAAATTAGTGTTTTATCACTAACAACTCTTCAGTTTTGTAATTTGTCATTTCATAATGTGTAAAAGCTATTCAAACTCAACTGCAACTACTTTTGGTTTAATCATGTCAATTATAGTGGTTCCCAAACATCTACTCCAACTATTTTTTATAATTTTCAGATCGACTCACTGCTACCCCGGTTCACACACACACAGTGAACACCAGCTCCAACACAAAACCCAGCATGATTTCGTTGGAAAAGTGGTATCAGTCAGTGCAACGAGTGGGGTACAAATCCTTATCTGCATACCAACGTCAACACATCTACACTGTTTTTGCTTAGCACATATACACAATATATTCCCAACCAAGGGTATTATTACCTAGCCATTAATTCTGTGTAACTTCATAACTCGCCTGAGGTCAAAAACTGAAGGCAGAAGCACCACACCTGCATGCTTTCATCCAACCCTTCACCTGGCACACAAATAATACTCTACTACACACCTGAACATAACTGCTGAATAAGGACTCAAAATTGACCAAAAACACAGATTTTAACATCTTACAGATAGAACTCGAGAAGTTCTTTGTCTACAACCACAGACTCATAAAACTTGAGCAACAAACAGGTTTTACCTGACATGGAAATCCTTAAAGAGATATTCCTAATTATTTGCTGAACGTCGGAAGTTTGCGACCAGTTACAAAAATCTCTGTAAGGTCTACTAGAAGTGCGATGCACTATAAATAGAAAGAATACATTTGGGAAGAGTGCTGTAGTTCCACCCAGCAATCACTTCTTCATTCTCACATTGATCTCACCTGAGTGAATAGGTATATCCCGTGTTATCCGGAGTACACTGAGGAGGAGTATACGTGTGCAGATGGGAAAAATCCATGGTAATTCGCTGACCACGCTGTGAAGATCAAACCAGATGTGAAGAGCAGACTTCTCAAACTACAGCAACAGCTAATGTGTGATGATGGGTGTGACTTCAATGCATAAAGATCACAGTCACACCCATGAAGGCATGCACACACAATGAACACACACACACATGGTCTGCGGTTCAGCCTGCCTCTGGGAGGAATCCTGATCAGCAACATAGGAACAAATTTAAGTTTAATTGTTTAGTCGCATACAGGTGACTGAACACAAAGCTAGTGGTAACTGTATAGACAGCAACTCTTTCATAGTAAACTGTGCTCTTTAATGTGGAAACACTTCATCTGATATTGATGATCAAACAGGAAGTGACAGACCACACCTACACCTTCACAAATCAACAGCTGTCCAGTGTGACTAGCACTTACAGGACAGCGAGAGCACAGAAAATTGAATGTATTTACACAAATATGATTACCGAATGAAGACTTTGATATATTTATAAAAACTGCATTCACAAAGCGCAATCTCCTGGAAATTAAATATTATTTTATAGCTGAGCATTATTAGCTACACTTATATCCACTATAGAAATTTTGGTAAGAGTTTACACAAATTACAATTCATTAATTAGGTATCATGAACTACACTGAAAAAAAAATTGCAGAGAAAACTCAGAAATTGCTAGTACATTTCACAATTATAAAGAAACAGCAAGAAACACACTGAATTAAACAAAATGTTGTAGAAAACTTAAAATAGCATTTCCTTGTAAATGTACTCTAATTGTCTTTCTTTTTACAACTTTGGAAATTCATTTTTACATTTTTAAATATGCACAATGTTTGTACAACGATTATTAACATAGGCTAATATTATTAATTATTATATTTATATTATTAATATATTTTTACATTTAATAAATAACACCAACTTATTTTTATAATTAAATTAATTACCTAGTTATAAACAAATAAATTATATTTAATTCAACAGTATTAAGTATTATGTGAATTATCAAAAGTATATTTATATAAATAAACAACCTTAAAAACAAAGATTATTATTATAAAAATTGCTGTTGTTAGTTCATGATACCCTAAGCATTAACGAACGAAAACTAAACTCTTATTACAAATGTTTACTTAAATTTCCATGAAACCTCAAAATTTTAAATTTGCTTACTTTTGCATGGTTTGCTTTGCCATCATTAACCTGTAGACTAGCAGAGCGTAAACAAACCGAAACAAAAACTAAGAGTTTAACTTTCAACTTTAAATTTGACTCATTATCTATAAGTACTAAACTCATTATGAAGTTGAGCTGAAGAGTCAAAACTGTCCTGGATCTTTTCAAAGTGCTGAAAAAATAAACATTTGAATGAACAAAACACTATGGTGTCGATTATCACAATATTCAGATAATAATAAGAATACTCTTAATTACCCAAAGTCAAATTTCATGTTCATTTTGTTTACCTTTCCTCTAAGTGCATGTCTTGACATTCTCAAAACCAGAGGAGATCCAGAAAAACACTCTCCAGTATCCAAGAGACAGGCTGAACATCCAGAGAAAATCTTTTCCACCTCTTTTTCTGGTCTAAAACACACATTTCACAAGCCCAAGCAAGCACAGCTATGTTTCAAACGTGACCTGCCACTAATAATGCAATAAAACAAGTCAATGGTGAAAAGCATGAGCTCCTTTCTTTATGTACAAGGCAGACAAAAAAAAAAAAGTCAGGATATGCTTTCATCTTGATCTATTCACACCTTCATGGCCTTTTGCAAATGTATCTCTTGTGGAAAAGGTGCATTTGCATTTATAAACAAGATAGACGCACAACTCTCCAGATTTGACGTCTCATATCTGCGCCTCTGCTACATTTGGGATTGCAACATTGATTGCGTCTCACAAAGCAGTGAGCTGCCTAACTAGACATTACATAGACTTTTGGGAATAGCAGATTCGCTGTTTTGACGTTCAATATCCAACGTATTTGCATATCATTATGCTTTCGTAATTCCGATGCCCCAAAAGTTAGACTCGCATTTCATGCTGTTTCATATGTTCAGAATAGAGTACTAACTATAACTGACTATGTAGGCAACTCACTAGAGTTTATGTATCACTACAGCCTTGGATTTGCATATCTACTGTATCAGCGCAATTATTTTATCTCAATGCGTAAAGGGGTTTCGGCGCACTTCAATAGTGTTTACGTCTAAAGATTTGTATAATATATCATATATCTTACAGAAATAAAACCCTGATTGCGTGTATGACAGTTAATCCAGGGCCATGTTTTCTGTCAAGTTTGGAAAGAAAGGAGCTTCACTGACTGTCCGCCAAAGACTGTATACAATACACCTAAAATATCACTGTCTCTGTGCATATGGCTTGAATGAAAGCATAAATAACAACAAAATATTCCAGCACTTGCCAGTTTGACCATCAGTTTCTATAATCTCTTGTTGTTTTGAAGGCAGTCCAGTTCAGAAATGACAATCCAGTTCAAGGATGCGCAAAATGTGCGCCGCATCTCGACGGACACATCAAAATAAAAACAGAAACAACCGTGTATCCAAACACCAGATCCGAATCCCGCGAGCTTCGTGATAATAGACAAAAGTTACGAGCTTGACTCACAATTACTATTAGGAAAATCCCAAAATGGCTTCCATAACAGAGTGAAGCCAGACGGATAAAGTCGTTCCTCCTATTTTCCAGGCTCAACTGTCAATCACGCGGCATACTTTGAATCTATTGGTGGAAAAGACGCGAGTCACGCCTCCTCGCTCTACGTCACACAGTCTTGGCTATAAAGGATTCAAAAGCGTCCGTCAGGAAAGCTGTCAACACTCACTTCAGCGTGCAGCGATGTAAATACGGGCATTTGGAGTCAAAATACACAGAATATAAATGGAAAGAGAGCTTGTTGGTCAATATTTACGATTAAATACCAAATACAATTTTAAAAAACAACCTGAATCTGACTTTAGTCACACGGTCTCTCGCAAAACTGCGCTATTTTGTCGGACAAATCTGTCAAAATTACGCCCACTCATTTGTATCTGTTAATTTATAAAATACAATAAAAATGCAATTCATACAAAAAATAACGCTTATTTAAATGATTAACTTATTTTCCAAGGGTTTTGTGTTTTGTTAAAAAGGTGTAAAAAAAATAATAAAAGCAAAAATAAATAGTTTTAAGCTTTATAATAATATATTATATATTTTATATAATATATTATACAAATTATAATATATATTAATTAGTGTTTCATCTCAGACATTTTTATTTACCGCACTGACTTACTGTAGACTAATTAATGAAATTAATTCATCCAATTTTTATTTACCAATCCATTGTGCCAAAGTTTAAAACCAGCTATTAATTGACTTCACCTCCAATACAGAAAAAGAAAGAAAAGTCTTGCAATATCAAGCAAAGCAATACCAAAAGCTGACTCAAGACAGGCACAGAATTGATTTTTCTCTAGTTTTTACCCACAATGTCCCTAAAAGCCATTAAACAATCAGTCAATCACACTACACTCCAAAAACAACCCACTTCTCTTTGCAAATCACAAACCCAATCCATTGTAGGCCTACAGAAAATTGCAAAAATAGACAGAGTTTATTTACAGTGATTATAGTTTATTGATTCCCCAAGACAGATTCAGATGTGAAACATTGCAAGGTACAAGCAGATGCAAAAAGACTGACTTACTCAACAAATGTGGTCAAATTGTGCCAAGAAACACAAATGCTCTGCAATCATTTTGAATAAAGAGCAGATACACAACTGTAACCCATGTATTTCTTTAAAAAAAAAAAGTGGACTCGCAATCAATGCTTGAATTGTATATCTTGCAGTTGGCCCACAGTCTACAAGTGAAACTTTAATACAAACTTTCACACAATTCAAAGGTCAAAGTAAACTACAGCAACACAATGAATTGCATGATTAGATTTATGGGTCTCTTGGTGATATTGCATGACTGTATTTAGCAACTACCGCCCGCCAAATCCACGGCGCAGCAGCGCCCTCTACCGGCCTCTCAGAGCACTGCCGCTGCCTCATAATGACACATGCTGGAGGGATGAATGTACTGAGCACAGGGTGGAGTTACCGCCTAACGTCAAATTATAACTTACAATTCAAAATCACTACTGCTAGAGAACAAAGCTGATTTTCAAGCAAACTGCGATATAATGCTGCTATACACTAAAGTTACATATCAAGCTGTCTTTCAAATGAGGTATAATTTAATACTTCATTTACTTGAAACGTTGTCAGCCTGTTCACTATTATTTAAAAGTGTGAGATAATCACACCGAATAACAAAATAAGTCAGTATAATCGCTAATCGTTTACAGTTTCTTTCTTCCTGAGGTAACGTTACTTCTGCAAACTCACCCAGGCGGCGGCGGCGGTTGTCAAAGTCCACTGGTGTAACGTTAAGCACCCTGCAGTCCTTCAAATACAAACGCCTGACTCATAAAGAGCGTGGAAATCGACGACACGAGCGATTCCTGTAAGAACCGCGTCCAGTTACACTTCACTGTGTGTCTGTGAATACATGAAGAGTGAAGTTAGCGATATCTGCACTATGTCCATCCACACACACAGAGAGAGAGAGCGGCGAGTTTGAGCAGTGAGCGGCGCGCGCGCAGCGAGGCGTGAGTGGAAGCCCCGCCCACAGCATCCACAGCAGCGCAGGACAGAATACTACAGGAGTTTTTGAAACACTTCTAACGTTAGTGTTTTGTATGGATTAATGACAATTCATCTACATTTTTTAAACGATTGTTAGATTTACATAAATTTAATTGTAAATCGTGAATAGCCTATTACACCCTTCCTTTTTTAGCCCATTAAAAACAGTTACATATTTATATTTTTTTTTACTCAGTAATGACCAGTAACGGATTTTTTTTAAAAGCAGCAAAAAGTCTTTCATTTGCTGTTAAAAACATTAATTTTACAGTAAATCGATATTATAAGCGAAATACAGATCATTTAGGTCTGCATTTTTTTTCCAAGCAAGGTTAAAAAAAACTTACTACGAATTACTATAATTTATTTTTATTTTTATTAACTGCAGAAATTACATTATTTATTTATTTTATTACCATATATTGCCACAAACAATGACATCTTGAGTTCAAGGAACATCTTATTTTTATATATTTATTTGATCATTCATTTATTAATTCATTATAGGCCTAATATGGTATGAAGGGCCAAATTACTCAAAATTAAATAATTAAATAAATGTTGAAATATATAAATAAATCGTTAAATAAATATTCATTCATTCATTTCCTCCACATTTCATTTTCAGAGTTATGGTTGTCCGCATGTCCCATAATCCTGAAAATTAAATGTGGAGGAAATGAATGAACGAACGAATGAATGAATATTTATTTATTTCATTTCTGCATTTATGTATTTAATTGTGCATTTAACGATTTATTTTTATATTTCAATATTTATTTAATGATTTAATTTTGAGTAATTTGACCCTGCATAAATATAACTATTCTAATTCTAAACATTTAATGTAAAAAAAAATCAATGTAGGCCTATAGGCTTACATATTACCGGAATCATTATGTGAATTTATAGCAAATTAATAGGCCTTCTATAGTAAAGATAGTGTGAAAATGAATCTGTAGGCCTACCTAAATGTATTTGTTGTGAAGGAATCTTGTTGGTTTTACGTCCAGATGAACTGACGGCGAGTAACGGGGCGGTGCTGCTGATGAAGAGCACAACACAGAGACCCGGGGGAATGACAGATGCGCGGTTTAGGATAGCCTAGAAACCATCTTCTGCGGACATACTATTTCCTACATCATGTGATATAGGCTAGTGTAGCCTAATCTAGTTTACTAGCTTCGTTATCATTCACAACGTAATTACCGAAGAAAACAGGGAACGATTCTCATCTGTACGTCCAGTACTATAAACATCAGCACAGCGCCATCACACAGTGCTACAGTCGCATCTGTGGGTAAGGAAAGCCTTACATTGATTTCTCTTACATATTCAAACCGAAGCTCTAGCCTGCATTGTGATGTAAAGGTAGGAGCTGATGCTGAGATCTTAACATCTGCGCGCGGTTATCTGTCAGCAAACACATCTTTACAGATAAACGAGCAGTGGCATGCGGAGTCATTTATTCCCTGGAGCTTTGATAGAATAGAGTTTGTTTAAATCTAAATGTAAAAGCCTGCATTGTTAGCAAACGTGACTGCTGCTGTGAAAGCCCAGTCTACTGAATAAAAGAATAAGACAGCATGCTTATGTTATAGTCTAGCCTATAGCAGATATTGAGATATAACACTTGCTCGAACGTTTGCGTTTCAATATTTTGGCTGCTCCAGCTGTGTAGAGAAATCATGGACAGCTATGAGGATTTCTGCGCGCGCATGCAGTCGGAAATGATGCATGAGAAGAGCTGCAGTACCGCACCTGCTCGAGGGGTGGCGCACTCGCTCATCTGCATCCACGGCAGGCCGGTTTTGTCTCCTGTTGTGAGTACAAGACATGATATGTGATGTTTTACACGACAAGTCAGATGTGTAGTCTGTATGCTGTGGACTCTCAGAAAAGAAGGTACCCTCTCAAAATATGACCTTTTGAATTACTAATGTACTTTTAAGGTACTAATATCATGTACCATTTATGGGTAAGTAAGGGTACAGAGATGTACCTTTTAGCTTTTATTACTGGTATTGCTCAGTAACAACTTTGTACCCTTTTTCTGAGAGCGTTTTTTTTTTCTTATGTGTCATAATGTTAGGTTTAATGTTACACAGTGTGACTGCAATGCAAATGGTTCATGTAAGGTCTGTCAATTTTTGACAAATCATTTTCTTTGTGATTATAAACTTTAAGCTCAAAAGAAAGTCTTAGCACAAGAAAAATATAGTAATAAAACATTATTAATAATAATCTTAATATTTAAGTTCTATTTGCAGATTCAAAATTAGCAGAGCGTTGTCTCTTATTTTAAGTTGTCTGTTGATTGATTTTGCCTTCTGTGTTTCCAGCTAAGTGAGAAACAAAGAAGAGAGATGGTTGAATACAAGAAAAGAGCTTCACAAATAGAGGCCGAGAGACAGATTCATTACAACAAAAACCTCCTCAATCAGATTCAGACCATTCTTTGGACCAATAAGGTAAGCAAATGAGTGTTTCATCAATTATAGGCACTTTTATGTACCAGGGACTAATGTATTTTTATTAAAACTGATATACAGTCAGGTCCATAAATATTGGGACATCGACACAATTCTAATATTTTTGGCTCTATACACTACCACAATGGATTTCAAATGAAACGAACAAGATGTGCTTTAACTGCAGACTGTCAGCTTTAATTTGAGGGTATTTACATCCAAATCAGGTGAACGGTGTAGGAATTACAACAGTTTGCATATGTGCCTCCCACTTGTTAAGGGACCAAAAGTAATGGGACAGAATAATAATCATAAATCAAACTTTCACTTTTTAATACTTGGTTGCAAATCCTTTGCAGTCAATTACAGCCTGAAGTCTGGAACGCATAGACATCACCAGACGCTGGGTTTCATCCCTGGTGATGCTCTGCCAGGCCTCTACTGCAACCGTCTTCAGTTCCTGCTTGTTCTTGGGGCATTTTCCCTTCAGTTTTGTCTTCAGCAAGTGAAATACATGCTCAATCGGATTCAGGTCAGGTGATTGACTTGGCCATTGCATAACAGTCCACTTCTTTCCCTTCAAAAACTCTTTGGTTGCTTTTGCAGTATGCTTTGGGTCATTGTCCATCTGCAATGTGAAGCGCCGTCCAATGAGTTCTGAAGCATTTGGCTGAATATGAGCAGATAATATTGCCCGAAACACTTCAGAATTCATCCTGCTGCTTTTGTCAGCAGTCACATCATCAATAAATACAAGAGAACCAGTTCCACTGGCAGCCATACATGCCCACGCCATGACACTACCACCACCATGCTTCACTGATGAGGTGGTATGCTTAGGATCATGAGCAGTTCCTTGCCTTCACAGTTCTGGAACAACATCCTATGGACAGATGAGACCAAGATCAACTTGTATCAGAGTGATGGGAAGAGAAGAGTATGGAGAGGGCAAGGAACTGCTCATGATCGTTAGTTTCATTTGAAATCCATTGTGGTGGTGTATAGAGCCAAAAATGTTAGAATTGTGTCGATGTCCCAATATTTATGGACCTGACTATTTCAGCTTTTTTTAAAAAAGTGTTTTATTAAATTTTTTATGTTATATGTATATATTTTTTTGTTTTAACCCAGACATTAAATGTAATTTTATTTTATGAATGAATGAAGTTTCTTATGCTCACCAAGGCTGCATTTATTTGGTACAAAAATTATGGTAAAAACAATACAACTGTGAAATATTACTATAATTTCAATCTAACTGTTTTCCATTCAAATTTAATTTATTCCTGTGATGCAAAGCTGAATTTTCAGCATCATTATTACTCCAGTCTTCAGTGTCACATGATCCTTCAGAAATAATTTAAACTGATAAATATTCACAGTTTGTTCACTTTTAGAAAACAAGGTACAAAAGCTGTCACTAGGGCAGTACTCTTTAAAAAAACTACAAATATAGACCTTTAAGGTACCAATATGCACCTTTAGGGGTAAATAAGGAACAAATGTGTACCTTTTGAAAAGGTACTGCCCCCGTGACAGCTTTTGAACATTATTTTGAGTGTGCACAGTACTGTTTTTACTGTAGTTGGTCAAATCAGTGCAGCTTTGGGGAGCACAAGTGTATATATATATATATATATATATATATATACACACACAGTGGGTACGGAAAGTATTCAGACCCCTTAAATTTTTCACTCTTCGTTATATTGCAGCCATTTGCTAAAATCATTTAAATTCTTTTTTTTTCCTCATTAATGTACACACAGCACCCCATATTGACAGAAAAACACAGAATTGTTGACATTTTTGCAGATTTATTAAAAAAGAAAAACTGAAATATCACATGGTCCTAAGTATTCAGACCCTTTGCTCAGTATTTAGTAGAAGCACCCTTTTGATTTAATACAGCCATGAGTCTTTTTGGGAAAGATGCAACAAGTTTATTTGGGGATCCTCTGCCATTCCTCCTTGCAGATCCTCTCCAGTTCTGTCAGGTTGGATGGTAAACGTTGGTGGACAGCCATTTTTAGGTCTCTCCAGAGATGCTCAATTGGGTTTAAGTCAGGGCTCTGGCTGGGCCATTCAAGAACAGTCACGGAGTTGTTGTGAAGCCACTCCTTCGTTATTTTAGCTGTGTGCTTAGGGTCATTGTCTTGTTGGAAGGTAAACCTTCGGCCCAGTCTGAGGTCCTGAGCACTCTGGAGAAGGTTTTCATCCAGGATATCCCTGTACTTGGCCGCATTCATCTTTCCCTCGATTGCAACCAGTCGTCCTGTCCCTGCAGCTGAAAAACACCCCCACAGCGTGATGCTGCCACCACCATGCTTCACTGTTGGGACTGTATTGGACAGATGATGAGCAGTACCTGGTTTTCTCCACACAAAACGCTTAGAATTAAGGCCAAAAAGTTCTATCTTGGTCTCATCAGACCAGAGAATCCTTCAGGTGTTTTTTAGCAAACTCCATGCGGGCTTTCATGTGTCTTGCACTGAGGAGAGGCTTCCGTTGGGCCACTCTGCCATAAAGCCCCGACTGGTGGAGGGCTGCAGTGATGGTTGACTTTCTACAACTTTCTCCCATCTCCCGAATGCATCTCTGGAGCTCAGCCACAGTGATCTTTGGGTTCTTCTTTACCTCTCTCACCAAGGCTCTTCTCCCCCGATAGCTCAGTTTGGCCGGACGGCCAGCTCTAGGAAGGGTTCTGGTCGTCCCAAACGTCTTCCATTTAAGGATTATGGAGGCCACTGTGCTCTTAGGAACCTTAAGTGCAGCAGAAATTTTTTTGTAACCTTGGCCAGATCTGTGCCTTGCCACAATTCTGTCTCTGAGCTCTTCAGGCAGTTCCTTTGACCTCATGATTCTCATTTGCTCTGACATGCACTGTGAGCTGTAAGGTCTTATATAGACAGGTGTGTGGCTTTCCTAATCAAGTCCAATCAGTATAATCAAACACAGCTGGACTCAAATGAAGGTGTAGAACCATCTCAAGGATGGTCAGAAGAAATGGACAGCACCTGAGTTAAATATATGAGTGTCACAGCAAAGGGTCTGAATACTTAGGACCATGTGATATTTCAGTTTTTCTTTTTTAATAAATCTGCAAAAATGTCAACAATTCTGTGTTTTTCTGTCAATATGGGGTGCTGTGTGTACATTAATGAGGAAAAAAAATGAACTTAAATGATTTTAGCAAATGGCTGCAATATAACAAAGAGTGAACAATTTAAGGGGGTCTGAATACTTTCCGTAACCACTGTGTATATATATATATATATATATATATATATATATATATATATATATATATATATATATATATATATAGTGTATTCGTTATAATTTGTTGTGAATTTACTCTCATATCTTGTTGCACTTGCATTATAGGCACCAGAAATATTGGACGTGCCAAAGCCTTCAGAGAAGTGCCTGTCTCCATCTCCAAAAACAGACTACAGGAATGGTTTCACAGTACCTGATACTGCAAACATTACACCTACTGGGGCCACAGAGCCGTACATTTTGTCTAATAAGCAACCGGTGACCCCTTCAGCTGAGCTGCCTGGGGTTATGAGAAGAAAATCTGCAGAAGAAAAACAAATGCAAGAGGAAATTCAAACGGAAGGAGTTTGTCTGCAGAACCTACTGAAGAAATCGCGTGAATTTATTGAAAAAGAGCAAGGTAAACAGGGGTCAAAGGCCATCAGCAACACATTGGTTGATCCAAGCAGGATCCTCTCTGAAAGCCCGTCAGATAAAGAAAACGGCTGTTCTTTGGATGGGACTGCCTTTGGTTTACCCTTTTGTATTCCCTCACCAAACCAAACCTCTCCCAGTAACCTGATAAGCCCAGAACCTGGTCTAAATGCTAGTTTAATTTCCAGACCCCACAGCGGACGTCCTCGTCCCATTTCTGCCGGGAGCATCTTCTTTTCGTTCACTGAAAACCCCAACCAATCGAACATTACAGCGAATGCAAGGCCACCGGAAGTAAAAACAATTGCAACGCAGGAAAGGAAGCTGCTCGGAGTGGAAAATGTGAGTATGGGTCGATATGATGATCACTCAAGGTTGAACGAGACCGTGGGACGACCGGAAACATCTCCAGTGGATCCTGAGCTCACAAGCCCTCTGTTTCGAAGGAGATGCCACACGCTGGATAGCCACCTGTCCGCACGTCATCAGAGTCCAGTCATAGACAGGAGCCAGGAGAGAATGCCTCGCTTTATGGCCGGACTCACTGCGAGAACGCCCACTCGACTGTCTCCTCCTTCACCGATGAACAAGACTTTCACACGGGACAGTCCCGTAGCAGCATTTATGGGGTCTGGGATCACCCCAGACTCTCCTTCTCGTGCCAAACTACCTTTTGAGAGCGAGAGAAACGGTGTTATTAGCACAGCACTGAAAGAAAGGAGAACAGGTAAGAACAGAGCAAGTGTTCAAAATGAAGATTCAGTTTAGAACCAAAATGAGTTTCAGTCCTAGGATATCATAGGAGAACATTTTAAAGTTCTAGTTCTTTAGGAAATCATCATCATTGTAATGCCAAGGTCCCCAGAAATATGATGATCCCCTTCCTAAAATATAGAATATTTTTAGAAAATTAAATATTTGGCATTTATGAGGTCATTGTACTAAAGTGAAAATAAATGATTCAAATATGTATAGAAATATTTCCATACACACTACCATTCAAAAGTCTGGATTTTTTTTTTTTTTATATGCCTCTTGTGCTTACCAAGATTGCATTTATTTGATCAAATATATAAATATTGTGAAATATTACTACTTTTTAAAAAATATATAACATTTTTATATTTTAATATATATTAAGATGTAATGTATTCCTGTGTTGTAAAGCTGAATTTTCAGCATCATCGCTCCAGTCTTCAGAGTCACATGATCCTTCAGAAATCATTCTAATATGATGATTTGCTGTTTAAGAAAAAAAATTAATATTATTATCAATGTTGAAAACAGTTGTTGCTTAATATTTTGCAGAAACCATGATACATTTAAAGCTTTTAATAAATAGAAAGTTCAAAAGAACAACATTAATTTAAAATATAAATTTTGTAACATTTATAAATATCTTTACTGCCACATTTGATCAATTTAATGTCTCCATTCTGAATAAAAGTAGTAATATCTTTCAATAAATATTGAAATAAGTGCTTCTGTAATAAATATCTTTAAAAAGACACTTTTCCCTGTTTTCCCTTTTCTAAAAAAACTCAGAAACCAAAACACTAATATAAATAACCAATAATGTCACATCAAGATCTTAATGAACCATATAAGGAAGACCACAAATAACCACATAGCAACTCAAGATTCTTGATAAGAAGAGTTAATCAACGGTTCCTCAAAGAACCACTTGAATGTCAATTTGAGAATAAAGATCAGATTTTCATCATTCTTTGATAAAGTATCCTCTCTTCCTTAGATGAGATGCAATGGCACGTCTACGCTCTAGAAGACATGCAGAGGTCTCTGGAGGACGATTATGCTTTCCGGATGTCGTGTCTGATGGCGGAACAAGAGAGAGAACAACTGCACCTCAGTCAGGTCAGCACTGCCTCTGCTCCAAACCTTTGTGAACTGGTACATGCTTACCATCTACCTAGGCAGCTACCTTTTAAGACTGCATCCTAACATCTTCTGTGCATAGAATAACACATACACACATATTGGGTGTGATAAATGAATAAATATACTCATAATCAACATTTCCCTGGACTCCAGCTTGGATGAAGGTTTGACTGGTCTTTGATATGCATCAGTGTGACATTAGTCTGTTTCTCATTCAGGAGTCGGAGGAGTGGGTCAGGAGACTGAGGGGTCAGGGTGGTCTGAGTCCTGTAGCGGGCGAGGATGGGTGTGAATTAAGGGCAGCTGGTGAACGTTACCCTATACTGAGCCCCATGTGCCCTTTAAGCCCAGGAGACCGATCACCAAGACACCCTGTGCCAACCATTGGTATTATTTCAGTTCTTTCAGCCTGTGATTAATGTCTTAAATTTGCTACCACTGTGTGTTTCAGTGGATGTTTAGTTGATTTATGGATAGAAGTATGTTAAATATGTTTGTAATATTATACGTATGCTTTTAAGGAATATTTCAGCCAAGAGTGAAAACTCTGTCATCATTTACTCACCCTGATGTTGTTTCCAAACTCTTTATTTTCTTTCTTCTGAGGAACACAAGTGGATGATGGCAGACAATGATGAGCTCCAAAACAACAGAAATATGACTCATATAAAAATAACCAATATGACTCATGATCTATATTTCAAGTCTTCCAAAGTTGTACAAGAGCTTTGTGTGAGGAACTGAAATTGAATTCACTGCAATTGGGTTCATAACAGTGGTGTTATTGTTAAACTGTGTTGTTATTGTAAAACTAAAACTAGTAAAAAAAATGGAAATATAATAAAAAAGCATTAAATAAATACAATTCATAATTGTAATAAAGCTGGAATAAATTAATGTACAAATTTTAGTTGAAAAAAAATATATAAACAAAAATTAGAAATGATGCCTTGGCAACTAAGTGAAATAAGTTTAAATTAAAGTACTAAAATTACTAAAACTAAAACTGAAATAAAAATTTATTAAATCTATATGTGACCCTGGACCACAAAAGCAGCCATAAATCACACGGGTATATTTGTAACAATAGCCAACAATTGTTTGGGTCAAAATTATCGATTTTTCTTTTATGCCAAAAATCATTAGAATATTAAGCAAAGATCATGTTCCATGAAGATATTTGATAAATTTCCTACTGTAAATATATCAAAACTTAATTTTTGATTAGTAATATGCATTAAGAAATTCATTTGGACAACTTTAAAGATGATTTTCTCAATATTTTGATTCTTTTGCACCCTCAGATTCCAGATTTTCAAATAGTTGTATCTTGGCCAAATATTGTCCTATCCTAAAAAACCTGCTTATTTATTCAGCTTTTATAAATCTCAATTTCAAAAAATTGACCCTTGACTGGTTTTGTGGTCCAGGGTCACATATAAAAATCTGTATAACAAGCTAATAAAAAATGACAGAGGCACATAACAAATGGTTTGATATGTGCTTTTGCTAATATGCACAGTACACTAAAAATTTTAAATATAAAAATAAAAGCTAATTCAAAATATGAATAAATACTATAATAGTATATAAATTGTGCTAAAACAACACTGATTCAACACATTCAATTGAATGCACACAAATGCAGTCACATTGACTATATTTCGGATGCTTTTAGTTCTTTTTTGGAGTTTAAAGTCTAAACTTTAGAGCAACATGAATGTAATTGTCATGTTTGTGTAAACTGTATATCTGTCTGTATTTTTACCTTTTAGGTTTCCCTTCAGCCTGTTTAGATGTGGTATCACCTTCGAAACAGACTCCCATTTATATGAGAGGCCTGAATCACAGCAAGAGAAACAGACTGAGCCAGGTTGATTTTACAACTGTAAATTAGTCCCTGTAGAGTAAAATAAGCCTCTATAAAGAGTATGAGAAAAGTGTATTTAAAATCCAGTTGTATTGGACTCTAAGGGATCATAAATTGGTGTGAAGCAGGTTGTAACAGCGGAGCAGCAGAGGGCGCTGTGTCACCTCACTGCCATCGTGAAGGGCTTCCTGATCAGACGCCTGCTTAAAACAGAGAAAGTCAAACACCTGCGGCAAACCATACAAGTGAGAACACAACACAGAGTTCACATACGTGCCAGTTAAAGCCTTAAGTGTTTTATCATCCTCATACCTGTGTATTTCCTCAGGACACTCAAGAGTTTATCCGTTCATTCAGCACTGATGCTCCTCGGAGAAACTCCTCTCTGTCAGAGCAGGATCTCTCTCTGCAGGAGCGCGTCAGAGCTCAGGTCCCACTTCTGTAATGCTCTGATACTTAAAGAACAGGGTGTACAGCATTATAACTGGTGCTGAAACCTGTTTCTCTTCCAGTTACGTGCGGCCTTGTTTGACATTCATGATATCTTCTTCTCGATGACACTAGAGGAGCGTCTGTCTCTGCTGCAGCAAGACCGAGAGCTGCGCACCGAGAGAAAGCTCAGAGAGATGGTAACTGGCAGGACAGACCTGCGATTAGCTTTCATGTTTATTGGTTGACTTTCTTTCATTTCGGTCAGTTTTGATCCTTGGCCATTGTTGAAGTGCTTGTTTCCTTCCTATTTTGGAAAAGTACAAAGTCATTTCCATATGAATGTACAGCTGTGCAGGTCAGTGTTTCTTTCCAACACACGTATTTTATTTGGCATGCAGGAAAAAGCAAAAAGCCCCAAGGACAAGGTGATTTTGTCGGCTGCTACCCAGAAATCTCTTGATAGAAAGAAAAGGTGAGTGAGCATGATTAAAAATACTTTAATTTGAATTTTATTAGCACAATACTGTTTTGTATGCATTTTTTTATATTATAAGTAGTGCTGTCAAACGATTAATCGCACCCAAAATAAAAGTTTTTGTTTACATAATGTATGAGTGTGTACTGTGTATATTTATGTATATATAAATACAAACACATGCATGTATATATTTAAGAAAAATATGTTGTTTATATATTAAATATATTTATATATATAATATAAATGTATATACATGTAAATATTAAAAAAATATATAATGTATGTGTGTGTATATATATATATATATATATATATATATATATATATATATATATATATATACACATAATAAATATACACATAATAAATATACACATAATAAATATACACAGTACACATACATATATTATGTAAACAAAAACTTTTATTTTGGATGCGATTAATCGTTTGACAGCACTACTTAATTACTTTTTTGACATGCAAATGGTCATCTACAGGGTCCAAAATGAATGATACACCTTGTAAACAAATAAACATAAAAATTGGCAATGTTATTGGACAGTTGGATGTTTTTTTCTTATAAAAATGCTGTTTATAAATGTATTTTTATATATTTATAATATAATTATAATTATATATTTAATTCTATACACAAACACACTTTTAAAAATATATACACACAGTTTTATTATATTATTATTTATATTTTAAATTATTTTTTCAAAGCGTAATTTTATAATATAATAATTATAATAATATACTTATTTTTATCTTTATTATAATATACATTTATTTTTATCTTTATTTATATTATATATTTATATTCTAATATTCTAATAAAAGTATATTTACATTTATATATTTAATTATAGAAATAAATATAAATATGTATTTAGAGAAAGATTTATTTTTAAAATTTATATTTCTGTTTTGCTTTGAATATTTTCTTTTTATATATATCAATGTCTGTCTATCTATCTATATATATTCCTATTTTTAAATAAATACTGCTATTATAATATTTATTATAATATTATTGATTATTATAATATATATAATTATTATAGTTGTTATTTATTTTATTTACTGTTTATTAATACTGTGCTAAAATGCGGTGTAATTATATGCTTACTAATTCACTCCGAAATGTTCTTGTATCTCATCAGAGTTGGTGAATCTCCAGGTCAGACCAGACGAGCTCAGAAGACCAAGAGTCCTCCTACAAAAAGGTGAACACAAAAACACTCCAAGAGATGCAAGAAATCACTTCACAGAAGCAAAATGGATACTTTACACATTCAATACTCCCTCTGCACCATATAGTTTATAGTTGCTTACAGTTTTCCAGCAGTGTTCCTGAGTCTGTGTGTTGTGTTGAAGGATCCTGCAGCCCAGTCAGGGCCAGAACGCTCCCGTTTCAGGCCAGCAGCTCCTGCGTCGTGGGTCAGTTCTTCACATTTTGCTGCCTTTGATCACGCATTCTCCTTCTCCTGCCATTTCCATTTTCCTTTACGCCGCTGTTGATGGAATTTGAAATTCAATTCAGTCTGTGGTGGACTCTTACAATACTGGAAATGCCACGCAGCCTGCCAGAAGAGTCACCTGACATTTAAAATTGGCTGCGTTTATTTGTAAATGCATTTGGCAGGATCTCATGTAGTCATTTAGTCAACTGAAGTGTGATCAAAATATCACTGTATTATATTGCAAAGAATCACTGTGCAGTAAAGAAAACCAGTATGGAATGCGTTACACATTTGCAAAACCTCAAACACGTTTTGAACTAATAAACTGCATTGAGCTTCCATTGAATGATTTGAATTTTCAGATATAATAATTCAAATTTACATGCAATGTCTTAATAGAAAACATAGAGATAAAACTGTTTAATGTGTTTCAGGAGTTACAAGAAGACTCCAGAAGAGAGAGTTCAGCATTCTGAGAGGCTGAAGAAACAGCATTCACTGGGTTGACCTCATATACACTTATCAACCGAACATGAAAAAATTATATTGTGCTAATCATACTTCTAAAAATACTCCCCTGCTAGCCACCTCATTGAATTATGACTATTAAATGTCACTGCTATCTGGTTCTTCCCATTATTCTACTACAATAACACTTATGAATGTAGAATTAGTCCAGACATTCTTTAGAGTTTCCTATAGGTTACATAACTAATTATAATCCACATAGTTATACTAAATTACCCTTTTAAAAATTATAAAAAATTGTGTAAAGGTGGGATTATCTGTTTTCCGAATAATAGAAGCCTGCATTGACACAGAGAAAAGTTAATGCTGCTTTAATGCTATTAATACAAATCAAAATGTAGGTAATATCGCCAGAATGTCAAATAGTATTACTGCTGTCAAACGATTAATCACATCCAAAAAAAAAGTTTTTGTTCACATAGTATATGTGTGTACTGTGTATATTTATAATGTATATATAAATACACACCCATGCATGTATATGTTTAAGAAAAATATGTTACGTTTATATATTAAATATATTTATATATAATATAAATTATATGAATATAAATATATACATGTAAATATTTTCAAAATACATACTGTATGTGTGTATTTACATATATATATAATAAACATACACAGATATATTATGTCAATAAAAACATTATTTTGCATGCGATTAATCGTTTGACAGCACTAATAAGAATACATGTCTATGAAGAGTATAGACATTTCTCCAGAAATTAAATGATTGTATTTGATCAACTAGCACTTCAACTGAATTTGTGCTTTTAATCATAATACTTTACTTTAGTACTTATAACTACAATCATATCAGTTGTTTATGAATGTATTTGCTCTTGCCTTGTATACAGTACTTAAGAAGCACTTGACACATTTGTGTTAAGAAATGTGAAATAAAACAATGAAATGTTTAATAAACAAGTTTATTTATTAAAAATTGTGAATTCAGTGAATAAAGACACCAGTATCAAATAGAAAGGCACATCTCGAACAATTACTTTAAAGAAAATTCATTTTCAAATCCGTAAAACAACCTTAGTGAATGTTTTTATGAGCAATGTGGTCATATGAGAAGTTCTTTGTCATTCAATACAAAACAAAGTATTAACAAAATAACCAAGCAAAGAAAGTTATGTTGGGTTGCCTTTGAGTTGATGGTTATGAATTAATATTATTTTAATTATATATTATTATAGTGCTGTCAAACGATTAATCGCATCCAAGATAAAAGTTTTTGTTTACATAATATATGTGTGTGTACAGAGTATATTTATGTATATATATAAAAAAATACATGTTATGTTTATATATTAAATATATTTATATATCATATAAAATATGAATATATAAATGTGTAAACGTATTTATATATACATAATAAATATATATACACAGTACACATACATATATAATGTAAACAAAAACTTTTATTTTGGATGCGATTAATCGTTTGACAGCACTACTTATTTAATGTAATTAATCTTCACTAATGATAAGGGAACTGAGGCAAAAAAGTGAGATTATCCATTCACAAATTGTGTGCATTTGTCTGTTCACATCCGTATCAAGTTGAAGTTCATTCACAGCCGTGTCTGTTTGTGTATTTCTGAGAGGAAGAGCGTGTCACAATGAGTGAATGTGCTGGAGGAGTTTATCACAGTACTCAGGGCTGCGCTGTTTCTCTCTCACGGCCTCCGTCTGCTGCTGTAAGAGTCCTCCGTCCACCTCACTGGCCACCTTCAGAACCTCTGTGACAGAAAAAACACAAGGAGACGTTTACATTTGGTTATTCGGCAAAAATATAACCATGGTGCAGCGGCAATGCAGTTTAACTTCACCATGCCCATATAATTACAATCTAGTAAAAAAATTCACATTAAAAATTTATCAAAAATACAGAAAAACATTTTGAAAATTATTACAATTTAAAATAACTGTTTTCTATTTTAATATATTTTAAGATTAATTTATTCCTGTGATGACAAAGCTGAATTTTCATTCTAATGTGCTGATTTGCAGCTCAAGAAACATTTATTATTATTATTATTTAGTGCTGTCAAATGATTAATCGCATCCAAAATAAATGTTTTTGTTTACATAATATATTTTTGTGTACTGTGCATATTTATTATGTATATATATATATAAATACACACTCATACAGTATATATTTTGATATATATATAGTATTACATGTATTTACATGTATATATTTTTATGTAATTTATATTGTATATAAATATATTTAATATACAAATATAAAATTTTTCTTAAATATATACATACATGTGTGTGTATTTATATATACATAATAAATATACACAGTATACACATTATGTAAACAAAAACTTTTATTTTGGATGCGATTTATCACGATTAATCATTTGACAATAGAGCTGCCACAAATGACTATTTTTATTTCGATTAATCTATCGACTAATTTATCGATTAAACGATTAATCTAGACGATTAATTTCCCGCCAAAAAACCAACAACAATTTTACTTAAGAATATTTTATTAAACCAAATTAAATCCAAATTTCTATGAAATCCTTTTTTTAAAGCAAAAGTAAAGTGCAACATAGAATGCAAGAAGCAAGTGTCCATCTCATCTCAGTCCAGATCACTGAAATCAGTTCAAGGCAAGGCAAGGCAAGTTTATTTATATAGCACATTTCATACACAGTGGTAATTCAAAGTGCTTTACATAAAAGAAAGTGAAATAATCATTCACAGCAATAAAAACAAGGAATTAAAAATAATAAAACAAGGAATTTTAAAATGATATAGAAATTGATTTAAAATGAAATTTAAAACAGTTAAATAGAAAATGATTATACATAAAATACAGTGCAGTCAGTTCGGACGTAGCACAGTGTTCATTCAACAATTGCACAGCTAAACAGATGAGTTTTGAGTCTGGATTTAAATGTGCCTAATGTTTTAGCACATCTGATCTCTTCTGGAAGCTGGTTCCAACTGCGGGCGGCATAATGGCTAAAAGCGGACTCTCCTTGTTTTGTGTGAACCCTTGGTATTTCTAACTGACTCGATCCTAATGATCTGAGTGGTCTGTTAGGTTTATATTCAGTGAGCATATCTGCAATGTATTTAGGTCCTAGGCCATTGAGTGACTTATAAACGAGTAAAAGTACTTTAAAATCAATCCTAAATGTAACTGGAAGCCAGTGTAAGGACCTGAGGGCTGGTGTGATATGCTCAGATTTTCTGGTTCTAGTCAGAATCCTGGCAGCAGCGTTCTGGATGAGCTGCAGCTGTCTAATGGTCTTCTTTGGAAGGCCGGTGAGGAGACCATTACAATAATCCACCCTGCTGGTGATAAAGGCATGAACAAGTTTCTCCAAGTCTTGACTGGAAACAAAACATCTAATTCCTGCAATGTTTTTGAGATGATAGTATGCTGATTTAGTTACTGCTTTGACATGACTACTAAAACTAAGGTGTATCTCCAGAATCACCCCAAGATTTCTGACTTGATTTTTAGTTGTTTGACCCCTAGAGTCAAGGTATGCATTCACCTTGAGAACTTCATCTTTGTTTCCAAATGCAATGACTTCAGTTTTTTCCTTGTTTAACTGAAGAAAGTTTTGGCACATCCAACTGTTAATTTCATCAATGCATTGGCAGAGGGAGTCAATAGGGCTATAGTCATTTGGAGATAAGGCTAGGTAGATCTGGGTATCATCAGCATAGCTGTGATAGGCAATTTGGTTCTTCCTCATTATCTGACTTATTGAGTTTTACAGTTTTATCTTTACCAAATTCTTATTTTCTGGATTCCATTTTAATGGTTAGATTAATTTTTTTATTTTTTATTTTTCAGAAATACTGCACATTTACATTTTTCAGTTCAGTATTATAGTGTAAGAAAGACAACATATCCATGTGTTCTAGTCTAATAATAAAATTATAATCAGTATTTTAAATAAAGGAGTATTTACCAGAAATATTATTTACCAGAATTTATTTAGGAGAAAAATGTAACTGTGCAGTATTTCTGAAAAATAAAAAAATAAAAAAATTAATGGAACCATTCAAATGGAATCCAGAAAATAAGAATTTGGTACAGATAAAACTGTAAAACTCAATTAATTAGACAGGCTTTTCCACACATGTAAATGATAAGTTTCTGTGGAACTACTGTGAACGGAGCCGCTGTGAGACGCACATACTTAACCTACACGCATGTAAATAATTAGAGCGCATATATTGTGTTAGAACTGCATTGCATATAATTATTTAATTAAATCATAGCGTTTGTGCATTCACAATTATGCTTAATTATGATTTTTAAATAGGTTTAATGTCATGCAGCCTTGGAAAATAGTCTAATAATGTGTTTTATGGATTCTCCTACTTGAAATGCGGCACTTCCGGTATTTTGCGGTTAGTTGACCCGAGCAAAATGAAGTCGATGATTTTTCAAAATCGACTAGTCGACTAAAATCGACGAATCGCGACAGCTCTATTTGACAGCACTATTATTATTATTATTATTATCAATTTTATCAACATTCTTATTATTTTCAATGTTGAAAACAGTTGTGCTGTTTTATCATATCGTATGTATCAATATATATATAGATATATAGTGAAAAAAAGATACTGTGGTCATAATTTAATTATGAACTGTCACTTTGATCTATATATAGAGCGAGAGATATCAAAAGTGACAGTTCAGAATTAAATTATGACCGCAGTTAACTGGTCTATTGATATACTCCCCTTCCATTAACTTTGATAAATGTGATTATTATTAATGTGATTATTACTCAAATGCAAAAGCATCCATAGGTTTACCTTTACAAATTATAAAGAAGAAAAAAGAAAACCTTTCAAAGTCACCATTTAGGAACAAAGAAAAGCCCATAAAGCTAATTTGTGTTCTTTCAGCAGTCGTGTCTTTGTTGTGGGTATTTGGTTTTATCCTGATTTGTTTGGTCGGGGGATTTACTTTTATCCGGCGCTTTATACATTTGTAAGCACACCAGAAAACAAGGTTTTCTTTGTGTAAAGATACGAGTGAATCTCCTCAGTAACTCAAGCACAGTGTGAGAGTGCTGTTATTATAAGCTTAACCAAAGGAATGAGGGATTATGGGATATGGCAAGTGTGGTGTTATAATGGACATTAATCACATCTGAGGTATCTTTGAAATACGAGATATGTTTAAGAGCAGATTGCTCTTACATATATAAAGAAAGACAAGATGAGATTAAAAAGAGGAAAACAAGATCAGACAAGATCATCCAAAATCGCATACTGAGTAGGTACTACATTTGAATTTGAACTTACTTAACACTGGAACATACACTACACGACTTTTTCTTCTGATTTCCCCCCGATTTACAGTTTGGATAAGTCAACGCTAGTTGCTGAAAGTCAAAGACATTCTGCAGATTTGAATTCACAGATTTCATAGAAAATCGCGTAGTATGTGATGGTCACGGACTCCTGATTTTTTAGCTTCCGACTATGATTCCATCCAGTCGGACGATATCAAACTTGTTTTACGAATACTATGAATTCGGACATACTACTCACATACTGTTTTTTGCATACTACATAGTAGGGAAGTATGCGAATTCAGACGCAGAAACTCTTTTTTCCCCTCATGATGCTGAATATTACACAAAATAAACCCCTTCAGAATATCACAAATTAGGACTGTCAAGGGATTAAATTTGTATTGTAATTAATTACATGATGTGCCGATTAATTAATCTAATGAATCACAAATTAATTGCACATCAATTTGGGCTGAGAAATGACCCCCCAAAAGATCATTTAAAGTCATTATTGTGTTAAATGAGAAAAGCCTATCCAAAACTGTGGCCAAAACATTGATTTTCTTTCATTTTTATTTAATTGAAACATAATATGAAATTAAAACTGCCAGTAAGGGGGTGACAAGTCACTGTCTTAATAAGCAAGTCATTCAGTCATTCATTAAACCAATTTGTTCAAACGACTGATTCATTAAGTGATTCAGTAAATGAAAGTCTTTAAAAATGACTCACTGAATCAATGACTCACTTGAGACATTCAAAACTGCGATTCATTCAATAATGAAACACTGCTGTGTGTCGTTCAGAGACGGACAACAGTTAGGTTGTGGTTTTGTTCGGAACTAATTTCATTGGCTAAATTGAACAAAACAGACAATATTGTGTCTAAAATGTAACAATATTAAATTGTTGTTTACTGAACCTGTGTAAAATCAATATCACATTTGCAATCGTGCAGATGTTCGGGGAAAACACTTGCTTGAGTGATATTGCTAAACCATATAATATGATATAGTCAGTATAAGACCCATATAAGGGCATTTTTTCCCCTCATATCTTGAATTTTAGGGGCATATACTGCATCGTTATAGGCAACATCACACAGTCAGTTGCCATCCTGTCGTCAATGTAAAATGACATACAAGTCTGGGCGGGGCAGGTGCATTAATAATGTTAATAATGTGTTAATGATGTTAACGCATTATTTTTTCCATAATTAATCAACAGCCTTAATACGAATGCACTGACTTCACATCAGGATCCCGGTTATCCTTTCAGGGCTTATTCGGTGATATCAGGATGACTGTACATTATGGCCTACTTACTATAATGTACTTTTTCAATGTTCTTTGGGGGGTTCAAACTGTAATTAGGGGTTATGAAGGGTTTCTGAACAGTACTCTGTGTGCGTGTGCACTAGGACACATTGACACAGGATTATGAGAAGGTGTTGACAGCCCGTGACCCCGCTGGAGGCAGGCCAGTAGCAGAGGAGCGTGTGATGGATAGAGTGTAAAAATGCAGGATTAATGAGGCTCTTTGAAGTGAAGAACGGGGAGGATCAGAGAAGTGGACCGTAGACCATTAACACTGAGCTGAATCACTTCCTTATGCAGCAGGAAGAGATTTATCTTACATCACAACAGTGTTGACATGAATATAACTGTCATCAGTCACAATTCAAGTCAAAACATCAGATGATTACACCAGAAATGAAATATGGTTGCAAAAAAAATCCTTACCGAGGACTGAATCCTGGATTTTGGTGTCGGGGTCATCCATGTAGAGCAGCAGCTGCTGGAACAGGAACTCCAGGTGTGGGCGGCATGACTGAGAGTCATAGTTTTTCCCCAGAGATGAGAACCACGTGCTCAGAGACTTCAGCGCTTCGACACGGACGTCTTCACTGCTGTCGTCCACACGCTTCAGCAGCTCTGAACACACACAGACACACTCATGAAAACAGCTACAACCTCACTTCTGAAATACAGACACTGAATTATGAAAGTGTGCAATAACAATTATTATACAGACAGATATGCTTTATTTATTTAAGAATCTGATATTCATTTTTCAACAGAAGCAGACAAAATTCTATTAAATTCAAAATAAAATAAAACAAAATAAAATTTTACAGACTTTTTATGGGCACTGTTGTATATTAAAAAATATCTAGGTAATTAAAATAAAATAAAACAAAACAAACCTGGTTTTTGTAGGCTCTGTGCACTGCTGTACATTACTACAGTAAATGTCAAGGTTATTAAAATAAATACAACTGGCTTTTTATAGGCTCTGTGCTCGTGTTGTATATTAATAAATATCTATGTAATTAAAATAATACAATTAAATAAAATAAAACTGTCTTTTTATAGGCTCTGTGCACTGTTGTAATTATAAATTCTAGTAATTAAATAGTTTATAAAACTGGCTTTTTATAGGCTCTGCACTGTTGTATATTAATAAATATCTATGTAATCAAAATAATAAAATTAAATTAAATAAAACTGGCTTTTTATAGGCTATGTGCACTGTTGTACATTAATAAATATCTATGTAATTAAAATAATTAAATTAAATAAAACTGGCTTTTTATAGGCTATGTGCACTGTTGTATATTAATAAATATCTATGTAATTAAAATAATTAAATTAAATAAAACTGGCTTTTTATAGGCTCTGTGCACTGTTGTATATTGATAAATGTGTAGGGAATAAAAAAAATAATAAAACTGGCTTTTTATAGGCTCTGTGCACTGTTGTATATTGATAAATGTGTAGGGAATAAAAAAAATAATAAAACTGGCTTTTTATAGGCTCTGTGCACTGTTGTATATTAATAAATGTCTGGATAATTTGTGCAAGACACATAGATATGCTTTAACCAGGATAGTCTTATCTATTTTTCAACAGAAAAAAAAATTAAAAACAAAATAAAATAAAAGCTGAAAAAAAATTGTTAGGGGCACTGCATACTATTGCATACTAGTGAACGTCTTCAACATTTGTGCAATGAGCAATAACACATATTACTGTGGAAAACATTTACACTATTTAACATTGTTAGTATGTAAAATAACGGTTTTATTTCACCATTCACAAAACTGAATAAAAATACAGACCTTAGAGCAGATGCCTTACTTAATTTGATGCGATGAAAATACCACTGTGAGCAACAGAAGTACAATTCATTCAACACGTGACCTTTTGACATCTAATGTTCACAACCCATGCTTTTGTCTATTGCACTGCCCAATGAGGACTGAATGATCTACACCAAAAATATATAACACACTACACTTCTATCTTCCCAACCTCATTTTTGTCTGTCACATAAAATATGCTGCTCTGAATCAGGTCTGTCTCTTGTCTTTCATTGTTTTCCAGTATGTGTGATGAGTTAAGCATACCTGGATAGATCTTGTTGAGTGAGTCCGTGTTGAGCCGCTGTGTTGTGAGTTTCAGCAGTGAGTGAAGAGATCTGCAGGCCAGAAGACGAGCCAGTTTAGAGTCTTCCTCCAGCGCAGAGATCAGCTGAGTGGTGAGAGTCTCCTCCACCGACAGAACCTGAAACACATCAGATATTACACATCAACATCACACAGACAACAGAAAATATATACACTCCAGCTTTTTAGTAATATCACAATTCTGCCCTTTTTTAATGCCCACTGAATATCCCGTTTCACTCATAAATGTGACAAAGTACAGAACTTAAAGGGTTAGTTCTCCCAAAAATGAAAATTCTGTCATGAATTACTCATACTTAATTACTGTCGTTTCAACCCCGTAAAGAGCTTTCATCTTCGAAACACAAATTAAGATATTTTTGATGAAATCGGAGAGCTCTCTGACCCTCCATAGACAGCAACGCAACTGAAATGTTCCCAGACCCAAAAATGTAGAAAAGACATCGGTAAAATAGTCCATTTGACATCAGTGGCACGACTTCAATTTTGCGAAGCTACGACAATACTTTTTGTGCGCAAAGAAGACAAAAATAACAATTTATTCAACAATTCTTCTCTCTGAGTTACTGTCTTCCGCCATTTTGGAGAGTATCGTGTGCGCTTTCCCCAGAACGTAATCAACATAATCAGTGTTGTTTACGTTCAGGAGAAAACGCGTGCATGCTAAACATAAACAACGCTGATTACGTTGATTATGTTCTGGGGAAAGCCCGCACATGCGTCGTGATACTCTCCAAAGTATTCTCGTAGCTTCGCAAAATTGAAGTTGAGCCACTGATGTCACATGGACTATTTTACCGATGTCTTTACTTCGTTTTTGGGTCTGGGAACATTTCAGCTGCGTTGCTGTCTATGGAGGGTCAGAGAGCTCTTGGATTTCATCAAAAATATCTTAATTCGTGTTCGTGTTCTGACGAAGGTCTTACGGGTTTGGAACGACATGAGGGTGAGTAATTAATGACAGAATTTTCAGTTTTGGGTGAACTATCCCTTTCATTGCAAAATACTGTTTTATGTGGTGTATTATTTATGCAGTGTATTATATGTGTATTATTACTCGCTCCGCTGGGAAAGCTGCCCCATGCAGGACAGCTAACAGGCAGCTGAGAGCAGCGGTCCTGACAGCCGCGGCAGATCGACCCGAACGCCACACCAGATTAGGCAACAACAAATCCTGCAGGACCAGCTCCATGTATTCAGCAAACCTCCTACAGAGAGAAAACCACAACAAATATGACAGCCGACCTGTTTTAAACAGACATTATAATCAGCTGGGCTAATGACATTTTTTGCAGTATATTTGCTTAAAGCCATTCCCTTTAGGGATTTCCGGTGATGTCTTTTAGCAATGAAAATGATTCATAAATAAACTAAATAATAATTACCTTTATTTATAAACAACAGAAGTCTATGATATGTCTTGATTTAGATGTCTAGGTAAATCTTTGCATGCGTGTGGTGTCTTTCCTTTCACTCTCCTCTTATTTCACTTTGCAAATCAAAGAGCCACAAGAAACGGAGGAATTTGAGGTGAACAATATCACACACCACATGAAAAGAGGGGATTTTACTATATATCTGAACAGGACTATCCTGACACGTTACTTTATTGGGGTAATTATGAAGGTTTGTCTTTGAAATGCATAATATTTAGATCCATATCAGGCATCACAAAAGATCTCCGTTCTCAAAATGCATAAATCATTGTAATTATGCATGTTTATACATATATTTAAGCAAGCAGTGGTGGGATATTGTACACATAAAAATATCAAGTGTTCAAAAGCTCAGTTGTTTAGTAGTAAGCAACTGCTGTTGTCTCTCATGCTTCAGTGCTATCAGGTATGACAGCAAGCTTTGTACATGAATTTTTCATCAAGAGCATCAACATATTCTGTAATGATGCAAACTGCACAATAGCCACATTAAGTTCAGGATCTGTGTTTGATGAACTGACCCCTGTGAGTCCAGAGTGTTGCTGGCGTCCAGCAATAGTTTGGACAGCATGGTGAAGATGTGAAGTCTCATCTCAGGATCTCGACTGGGTTCAAGGCAACTCTTTAACAGAGGCAAGAGGGCTGGAAGAAACTCTCCCACCACTGGACCTGAAGGAAAACAAAGACGATTAAAAAAAAAATATGTGAGAATGTGGAGTAATTAAAGTGATAAATGTAACTATTTTAAATAGATTACTTTGATTAGTCTGCACTACTAATTTATTAGTATTTTTCGATTTTATTTGTTAATATTATTTTTATATCACACATTTATTATAAACAGTTAAAATTTCATTATATTGTAAGGAATATTAACTCCATTTTACTCCAATATTAACTCTATAGTATTTTTTAACATTTAATTTAATTTTATTTGCTTTACCATTCAAATGTTTGTGGTGAGATTTTTTTTTTAAAGGAATTAATATTTTTATTTAGCAAGGACACATTAAATTGATCTAAATTGACAATAAGGACATTTATAATGTTACTAAAGACTCCTGTTTCAAATAAATGCTGTTCTTTCTAACTTTCTACTCATCAAACAATCCTGGGAAAAAAATATTTAATGAGTTCTTTAAAGGGGTCATGAACTGCCTTTGTTTTTTTATTTTGTACTGTTCTCTGAGGTCCACTTATAATGCTATCAATGTTATCATATTTTTACATCAAAAAACAACATAATTTAAAAGTAATAGGCTATTTTCTGTCCTGTTTTTGACCCCCCTCATCAGAATGCTCTGTTTGAATAGCTGCGGCGGACTGTAGACTCGGAAGTAAACGCCCACTGCTATGATTGGCTAACACTTGTTTATGTTTGGCAGTCTACATCCTTCACAGATGGATGCTGCTGTGATTTAAGCATAAATAACTCAATACTGTACACTTGTGTGTTGAGACATTACTGTCGGATCCAATATAGCTGGCACAGAATCGTCTTTTAGTTTCAATCTTTCTCAAAATCCTGCGTCGATTTGTGCCTTGTGTTTGTAAAGGAATCCGCGGTAAAATGAAGTGAACAAAGGACTGAGTTCTTACTGACGCAGTCTAGATCTTAATTAAACAAAGTTCATCCACTCTTTCCTAAAGTTTGGATCAGAAGGAAGGCAATGCAAAGACTGTTTTTCCGCAGCTTGGCACTGCACAGTGTCTTGTTGTCTTCAGAGCCATCTTTATCATTTGGTTTCTTTGTAGATCTACACTACATGCGTTAATCGGTGGGCGGTGCTAAACAGACAGTGATGTCTATCTTCTTCTGTGGAGGCGGTGCTTGTCCACACTATTACATCATAGAGTGTCACATTCCACAAGCTATCATTTTGGCATCTAAACAGAATGATGGCTGTCATTCCCGGCTGCAAATGAAGCACACACTCACCGGACTGCATGGCGATGATCTCCAGCTGTGTTTTCTGAATGGAGTAACTGGTCCAGGTGTGATGGGAGTCAGACAGCCACTGCAGCAGATCTGCCATGTGCTGCCGGTACAACTCACACGCTCCACTGAGACCCTGCGCCTCACACAAACCCCTCACTGACTCCTCTGCCTGACAGAGAGAGACACAGTAATGCTCAATCCATTGACATGTTTGAATGAAGTATATCTAGGGGCTGGTAAATAAGGCTGAGCAGCTCATTTGGACATGCAATATGATTTTGTACAACAAACGGCCCTGCAGTAAGTTCAATATAATGAACTCAGACTGCTCATATCTAATGTGTACAGCTCAATCTGTGTATGGGAAAGCTTCATGTACATCGTTCATGCGTGGGTTTTACCTTGCTGCATTGTTCCTGCTGTGAGGCGAGACTCTGAACTGACACCAGGACCTTCAGCAGCTGCAGACTGATGACAGCACAGTCCACCTGACACACACACAGCACAGCGTCCACACACACCAACAACTGATCCAGATACTGCACCTGAGAGACGAAAAGAAAAAAAAGAATCATTTGCCAATTTTCATTACTTTTGTTTAATGTTAACTTTGTCATTTATTCCTTTTTGCTTAATTTTCTGTTAGGTTTTAAATTAAATTAAATTAAATTAAATTAAATTAAATTAAATTAAATTAAATTAAATTAAATTAAATTAAATTAAATTAAATTAAATTAAATTAAATTAAATTAAATTAAAATTAAATTAACATTTGTACTAATGCTGCTATATTTGTCGTTAATTTGACCTAATTTGTATTACTTCAACAAATGGACTCTCTGACCTTGTAAATCTGTTCAAAACACACAATGACATCAGTCTCTGTTAAAATAAAATAAAAGGCAGACAAGCTTAAGCACAGGTAAAAATAAAAATGAATAATAATAAAACATAATAATTATTAGATACTGTTGATGATGTGGTCTTAGCTTTGAGATACATTTTTAAATATATTTTATTTTGTACTAGTTTGATAAATGGACAGTTTCTGTCCCGCCAGTAAAGGACACTACAACACATCTAAACTCTGTGACCTTGTAAAGCCGTCTAGAACTCTTGACAAGCTTTTCTTTCCATCAGTCTCTGTTGTTTTCCTATCCCACTACATTTTTACCTTCCCTCAAGACCTCTGTGTGTCTCTTTCCATGCAGTGATCACATGTCTAGACAAAGTGTCACATTCACAGCAACAAGAGGATCATGACACGGTTTCCTCCACTCAGCGGTTCTGTCATTAACAGGGCCAGGATGATTAACCTGCAGGTGTTTTCACTGGCCTACAGGAAGTGTGTGTGTGTGTGTGGGACACTTTTACTACTAAATTTAGAAGGCACAACTGAAAAGCACAGCAAAGAATGACAACTTTCTCTTTTTATTTATGTTTAGGATTAGAGTATGATTTATGCATTTACTTATATGATTAATAATATGTTTAATAATAATAAAATAAAATAAAATATGTATAAAAATAAAATAAAATAAACTTATGCACAGTTATAAAAAATAAAAATAAATGAGACAGACAGGGTTATGCATGTATATAATATAAAATAAAATAATATAATAAAATAAAATGAGGCAGTCAGGGTTATGCAGTGGTATAAAATAAAATAGGTAGACAGGTTATGCACAAGTAAAATAAATAAAATAAAATAAAATAAAACAAATCATTATAAAACAATAAAATTAATATGTACTGTTAGTTGACGGCGTGGTCTTAGTTTTGAAATATATATAGCCCATGATCGTTATAATTAATGACTTACAGATCAAGAAAAGCTTTTTTTCCATTATGCAACGGTAATAAATAACTCATTTTAAAGATGTCACTTTATGAGCAGATTTCCAGATTGAACAAACACTCGTAAAACAGAAGCATGTTCTCCAGTTCTCGCCTGCCTAGGGCCGTCAGAGGAGTGATTGACAGGTCTGACAACTGTTTTAAAGCGACCGACCTAACCAGCACTCTCTGCCATTCCTGTCCGTCTGGCTCTTCTAGTCCATAAATGTGCTCCTGGCTCCACAGCGGCCCCTCGGCAGAAGCATGTGTCGTCCCACCCCGTCTCCAGCTCTTCCTTTTTCAGGACAGAGGTGAGCAGGCCACAGCTGTCAGCTACGATATGTAGAAAGTATATGCTCACAAGCATACGTTTGCCTTTCTTCAGACAGCTGAGATTTACATTCCTGCTTGCAGTCCCATAGCGACACCGAAAACAAAACACGGAGAACTAGTGCTTCTGTTTTCCATGTCCTGAAGGCATCGCAAATCCAATTCATACACATTACACAAACGCACACCTTGTGTTAAAGACCCACAACATCTAGCAAACCCTCAAAGGAGGACTGCAGGCATATTATTTCCTAGCCTTGTTCTTACACAATACTTTTTTTCCGATGGTTTTGGAAAACAGACAGTCGAAAGTGTTCTGACAACACCGACATCAAAGAGCAGCCTGACTTCAAAGCTGCAGAGTACAGGAAAGATCAGAGCATCTGCCTCTGTTCACTCAACACTGCCTTCACTGCTATTGCACAGACTGAGCCTCATGTCAGGAAAAACACAATTCTTCTGGAGTTTGACACATTATTTATTATTGACATACTCTAATATTCACTCAACACTAAAATCCCCAGTTCAGACCATTTACTGAAGCTAAGAAGTGTTAATGTAGAATTTTTGTAGTAGCATTATTTTTTATTTAGTATAATTTTTTTAGTATTTTACTAAGTATGCATTAATATATTAAATTAACTTTTATTTATAAATATATTTAATTTTAAGCATTACTAATTTTATGTGCTTTAGTCATTTGTATTAGTTTATTATATATATATATATATATTTGTGTGTGTGTGTGTGTGTGTGTGTGTGTTGTGTGTATTTAGTATTATTATAGCATGCATTCATACATTAAATTAGCTCTTTTATTTATACATATATTTTTTAATTTTAGTTAAATATTACTAATTTTGTTATGTGCTTTTGATATATATATCAAATATATATCAATATATATATATATATATATATAGTACAGCAAAAATACAGTACAAAATATATTGTGAAAAATATTATGACAATTCATAATAAATGTTTTGTATTTAAATATACACTGTCATTCAAAAGTTTGGGATCAGTAAGATTTTTAAGGGTTTTAAACGAAGTTTCTTGCTCATCAAGGCTGCATTTATTTGATTAAAAATACAGAAAAAAAGAGTAATATTGTGAAATATTATTGCAATTTAAAATAATGGCTTTCTATTTTAATACACTTTAAAATATAATTTATTCCTGTGATGCAAAGCTTAATTTTCATCAGCCATTACTCCAGTCTTCAGTGTCTCAAGATCCTTCAGAAATCATTCTAATATGCTGATATATTATCAATGTTGGAAACAGTTGTGCTGTTTAATATTTTTTTGGAACCTGTGATCATTTTGTTAAGATTCTTTAATTAATAAAAAGTTAAAAAGAACAGTGTTTATTTAAAAGAGAAATCTTTTTTTTTTACTGCATTTTTGCAAACAATTGCAAAATTTAGATTCTCCCTAATATTCATTTTTTTCTCTCTCTCAATTTCCATTTCATGTAAATTATTGGCTACTGTGATATTAAAAACATAAAAACAGGATAATTTGCCTTTTCCTTCCCTAAAACTGACAAAAGCCACTGTCTCATCTCCCAGTCAAAGGTCCTGCAACATCTGTGATGGACCGTGTCTTTTTAATGTGTCACCATTTCACAGCCAATGCTATTGAAGACACGTTATTTAACGGAAGGAAGACTTTGTGAGATGAAACATGGACAGCTGGACCAAAGTATGCAGGACTGCGGTGGACACATGGGGGCAAAATTAGTCATTTTTCTTTTAGTGCTTTTAATTACACTACAGAGGAAATTCCTGCAAAGCCCTCAGGGGTGGTGACTTGGCACCGACGAGATGGCAAACTCAAAAAATAGAGTGTTATTTTTGATATCAAAGTGAGCCGAATGTGGGTTGAGAGGAAACCAGGGCCAGACTCATGGGTCTGGGTGGGATTTTTCCACTCGGTCTGACAGAGATGTGTCCTAACACACATCGGCACTGTGGGCTGCAAATATGTAATAAAGACATTCTTCAGGAAAAGTAACTGGAAAATTAAACTAGCCAATAAGTGTGCAAATAGTTGTTTTTAACAATGTGTAGCATATCATTTTGGAAAAATTGAGGCCACAATTTTCATCGGAAGTCACTAAGTGGCTGTGCTGTTGGTTGTGGTGGTCATTTCTGCTGTTGGATGCCCTAATGTTATTGGTTGGCTGCATAACTTCTCCACAAATGGAATGAATTCCTGGTAAAACAACCAAAATTGGCAAATCTGATTGAAAATAATTGAATTCTTGTCTTTGCCGTGGCAAGTCACTGCGTGAACACTCCTTTACAATGGATACCGAGCACTCAAGAGCAGGTAGAAAGCAGAAAGCTCACTGTCTCTCACCTGTTGGGACCCCTGACAGACTTCAGGGTGTGCAAGTGTGTCTCCAATTTTTATCAGGTGGGGTCCTAACGCCTCCCTTGGACTCCCTCTTAATACGGACCCCAGAACCATGAGAGGAGCCCAGGGAGAAGAAAACGAGCAGGAAGTGGAGTCTTCAACGTGAGGCAGGAGCAACTTGAGGTAAACCTCTGGACTGACAAACACTCCCAAAGCTTTGCTGACTCCAAACACTGTGAAGAGAGAGAATGAAGAATTGAAATCAAAATCAATGCAATCAAAGCTGACACCAACCACTAAAATACTTTTGGACAGTTCAAGGGAGCAGCGCGTCAAAACAACTAATTTATGGTAATGATATTTTGATCTACTATTTATATCTAGCTCAGAAACTTGCATTTTAAGCCCATCTGTCTTCACTGTTTGGTGCTTCCTACAGACTTCAAGACGTAGACAACACTGTTTCATTGATTAAAATATACAGTGTCCTGAAGATCATTGGTTACTTTTAAACAGTACCAGAACATGTGAGCAGCCCAGGGAGAACTATTCTGTAGCATGGAATGCAGCTTCAAAAGTGTGTGTCCGTCAACTATAGGTAAACTCTGAATGTTTAAAAAAAAGCTTGTGTTGTGCAAATTAAGAGAGAGATGCACACAATTGAAAGCTCAAAATATGAATATTTCAGCATGAGACTCAGAACTAAAATACGTTTGTGACAAGTTAGTGTGAGTAGACTTGAGTAAAAAAAATTTAGTAAAATAATTTGGCACT
This sequence comes from Aspiorhynchus laticeps, assembly GCA_023376895.1. NCBI lineage: Eukaryota > Metazoa > Chordata > Actinopteri > Cypriniformes > Cyprinidae > Aspiorhynchus > Aspiorhynchus laticeps. The sequence continues at coordinate 14,994,579 of CM041794.1, forward strand.
ACATCTCACATTTTTATCTAGCTTCGAGATGACTATATCTTTAATCTTTGCTTCAGTTTGTGTGTTTTCACTAGCATCTAGACGTAAAAAAAATAGTAATTATCTGATTAAAAAAACAGCTCTCTTACCTTTTAGATGATGTAGTTATTTAGGATCAACTGGATTAAATATTTTAATATCTGTTTGCTGAGCAAAAATTCTAAACGGATCATGATAACCCAATTTCAATTGTAGACAACCCTGTTTTAGGTCTTTGCATGTAAGTGAAGTCTCATTTTTCTAATAAAATAGCATTAAAAATAAAAATAAATAATGTAATAAATTGCGGAACAAAATTGAATGAAATTGGCTTGCAAACAATACAGCTTTCATTCTAAATTTTGGAACTATAATCAGCCATAGTTAACTGTAACTTTCTGAGATTGTTTATAATCTAAAAGTATGTAATAGTGTGTTGTGTATAGATTCTACAGTGCAATAAAACTATAATAAAATCTCAGATCATTCATTTTTTTTTTGTCTTCAGCATGACATCAAGCTGCTTTATCTTTCTCAGAAGTGGGCTCTTCATCGCGCATCAATGTAAAAGAAAACTTTAAATACGGTCTGCATGTAAACAGCTGCTTTGGAGGAATGTAACATATTCATATCAATTTGATGCAATGGTTGAAACTATTGGCTGTAACTGTTTTTCTGGAGCAAAATCTCTTAAACACCATGTACTAAACCAATATTCAGTGACTGCAGCTGTTTTACAGTGATCTTCAGCATGCAGGTGCACCAGATCTCAGTCTTCATCTCTGCAATAACCATACAATTCACAAAAGTAGATTTGACAATAATCTACTACAGACTTGCGAAAACAGCAAGAGCTGAAGTATGAAAAGCAGATAACAGTTGGTTTTAAAAAAATTATTTTATGCACACTGGTAACAAGCTCATAGGTCTATGTGTTTTCTTGATCAGGCTTTATACAATTTAAAATAAACTCTAATTGTTAAAAGATACGTGAATGAAACTAAATATTTTAGCATCATTACTCCAGTTCTTCTAGTTGTCACTTCATGCATGAACATTCAACTAGCTGCCTTTGAATATTTTTCTATGAAAAAGTTGGCTGCTCTTGACAGGTGCTGGCATCATAATTAAATATTATCAAAAGTGTTTAAATTTACTAATTCCATGTAATGTGAACTTTGTATAATGTATACATTCTTCACAAAGACAATATTTCAAGTGTTATTTTTCCTATTTTGATGTTAAACTGTACAACTATGAAACCTACTTCATTCTCGAATGAATCTCTGTGAGGTTCTATTGAGAACCATGGTCCACATAATCCTAGCAAGAGACCTGCAAGGCTTTAATGATCTTCAGTCTATTCATCTAGCAGCACACAATCAGCGGGAAGATTCTTGACTCGACAGTCTGTCACTAACAAGACGACCAATGACCCTTGCACACAGAGGCAAGACAAAGGTCTTGAAAGAGCTGGCTTTCACACCAGCTCTGTGTCCAAGCACATCTATAAAGCCGAAGGAAGGAATAAGATGTGTAGAGAAAAAGTGACAACAATTGGTGATAAACTCTGCACCTGGACGAGGGTGGTGAAACAAAACTCTTATTCAAAAAGGCTGGTTAATTGATCAAAGATGCAGAAAGAAGATACAAAAATAACACGTTTTGATCATAATTTCACAGTGTGATTTTAAAATGCCATGTCATTCTGTGATGTCCACTGGATTTTTGAGCATCAACACAGTCTTCAGTTACACAGTGATTTTAGAGCATTCAGTTCCTATGCTGACTTTAAGAATGATTGTTATCAATATTGAAAGGATGCTTGTGACTGCACAACAGTGCAATAGTACCATATAATTTAAGAATATATCCAAATAGTTGATTTATTGTCAGCTAATTCCTATTCAAATAAGTGAAACTATGGTATTGTGAAAGGGATCATATGCAGCCAACATGCAGACTGATACATATCAAGATGTTTACTGGGCTCTCATAAACTGATGCATGCAAGACTGACAGACTACATGAAACGCCGCAATTCAGTATCTCAGGCAAAATGAGAATATTGTGTAAAATGTTCAATATTTTACACTGTTCATACTTTTCATTGCAAATTAACTCAAAACACCTATCTTTAATTGGTCTTCAAGTAATATTCTAGTTTTCTGAGGCTAACAATTTAGGAGATTTTCATGATTGATCAGTATATCTCAAAATTAAAGACAATGACACTTGAAATATATAGTCTGGTGGCAATGACATGTATAGCATTCATACAAGTTTCAGCTTTTTGCACATGAGATTAGTGAAATAAACAACTTATTTATGATATTCTAATGATATGAACCAAGCACCTGTGTAATATATAACAGTACATATTGCAATAGATTCTTTGACCCTGAACAGAGTAAGTGAAATCAAAACTCCTGTAACAATTGGCTGGTTATTCAAAAGAAGAAGAGTGAGAGCATCTGCTAACAATGCTTGAGTCACATAAAGTTTATCGTCTGTGGTTTGTGCCTGTCTCTACTGGTGTTGCGTCTAACACTTAAAGTAGAAATAAATAAATAATCTGAAAGTCAAATATCAACAGCTAGCATCTGCACCAGAAGCTTTTAGAGCACTAGTTTCACTGCATGAAATAACCAACTTTAATAGATCAGGACTGTGTGCATTTTATTCTAGGACTATGCACTGAACATCCAAAGTCGTAAGGTAACTGGGTTACAGTACCTCAAATGGTTATTCAAGCTGTTTCTCTAGAGTTTTGATCCATGCTAATATGCCTGTACCTTAGTACCCATAACTTCATTGTTATTAGTGAAAGAAAGATTCTGTGATTAGTTTGTCCAACCTCACAGATGTGATAGGCGAACATGGACAGAGCAACTGAAAGTCTATAACTATCCTCAGATCATCCATCAATATTTCCTCTCCCATTGAGATCCACTTGTTTCCAGTAATCCTCAGGCAAAAGAGCCAATAATTCAGTGCTTTAATCACAAAATCATACATTTCCATACATTTTATATAAGAAAAGATAAAAATCTATTAGTTTGTATGGAAAAGATCTAATAAGAAAATTAAATATACAAGAGACAAAAAATACCGTTCAATTTGGGTATGATCATTAGTTTTCAAAATGATTCTTATACGTGACCCTGGACCACAAAACCAGTCTTAAGTGTCAATTTTTCGAAATTGAGATTTACACATCATCTTAAAGCTGAAGAAAATAAGTTTTTCGTTGGATGTATGGTTTGTTACGACAATATTTGGCCGAGATACTACTATTTGAAAATCTGGAATCTGAGGGTGCAAAAAAATCAAAATATTGAGAAAATTATCTTTAAAGTTGTGCAAATGACGTTCTTAGCAATGCATATTACTAATCAAAAATTAAGTTTTGATATATTTACGGTAGGAAATTTACTAAATATCTTCATGGAACATGATCTTTACTTAATCAGTTTTGCAAAAAAACTAATTGATTTTTTGGCATTAAAAAAAGATGGATGTTTCAGGTATATATAAGTGATTATCAAAAGTGACAGTAAAGACATTTATAATGTTAAAAAGTTTTATTTATTATACCAAATAAATGTTGATCTTTTGATCTGTCTATTTATCAAAGAATTGTGAAAAAAGTAGATTATGGTTTCCACAAAAATATGATGCAGCACAAATGTTTTCAACATTGATAATAATAAGAAATGTTTCTTGAGCAGCAAATTATCATATTAAAATGATTTCTGAAGAATCATGTGACAGACTGGAGTAATGATGCTGAAAATTCAGCTTTACATCACAGGAATAAATTATATTTTAAAATAAATTAAAATTAAAACAGTTTTTACTACTTTTTACTCTGTATTTTTTATTTAATAAATGCAGCCAAACCCTAACTTTTTAATGACAGCATATACATTTACATGAATTTGACTAGTTTTCATGACTTTAAAAGGCCTGGAAAACAATGTTATTTCCATGCTGTGCATTTGTTTTCACCTGATTTCAGGGATCTCATCGCTGAGGCTGCTCAGAAGCAGCGGGATGAGCTTGTGGAAGTAGGAATATCGGTCCGGCAGACGGAGAAGCCAATCACCCACGACTACAGTAACAGCTTTTCTCACCTGAACAGATTAGCACAAGAATAAACCATTCCCATGTGAAAAAAATACCACCAACGTGCCTTGTAAAACAAGAAGCATATTTCATATTTAGCAGAAGAAATTCTTGGAAGGACACCATAGATAATACATTTATTAAATAACGCATCAATCAAGAACGTTCTTTAACTTTATTTCTTTGTTATTCATTGATTTTTTCAGTGAAGCGTTTGCCAGCTTACCCGTGGAGAGTCGTCAAACAATCTCTGTGCCAAGTGGGACAAAACGTCATCTACGTTCTTGCCTGCGCTGTGCTGAATGACTGCGCCAATGGCCTGTGTGACAGAAACTCTCACTTGGGAATGCTGGTGAGAAATCATCTGCAGCAGGGGCTTCAGAAGACTCTCAGCCTGCAGGTGGAAATGATCTGAGCAAAGAGAGAGAGAGATAGAATGATAGATAGAACGATAGATAGATAAACAAACAAACAGTTATAATTATAAATAAATAGTTGAGATACAGTGTATATGCTTATTGATCTTAAAGGTCGAGTAATGTATCTTCTTGGATTCATTATACAGGAGTTAAGTGGCAAACTCATATGGGTTGCTGGTTGTCATGATCACATGGTCAGACTGATGCCCCTGACCAAAATTGACCAAATGTTTTTATACTCAGCCAAATAGGAGTAAAAAAATTGTGTTGGTGAGTATATTTATTAATTCTTACAATACCTGGGAATGTGATATGACGCCAAACATCTTCCAAAGTTAAAAGAATTGGTCATCAGTCTGGCCTTGTTACCATGACAACCAACAACCCATCTTAGCCAAAGTCTTTGTCTAAGACCAGTTTGCCACTTAACTTCTGTATAATGAATCCAAACTGACATATTACCTTTATATATTTTTTCATATATACTGTATTTCAACTATCTTTTAAAGAACATTATCAGCTTGAGGGCCCCACTTACCAGGAATGCTCTGTGCAACACTGATGGCACATTTACAGCTCTCTTTCTTGACTTCGGGAAAGGGGTCTGTGATGGTTCTCTGCAGGATCTTGATCATGTCATCCAGGTAGGGGGCCAGCTGCCTGCCGCACACCTCCAGCACCAGAGACAGCGTCTCCATCAGAGCCAGCCGGAGCTCCTCCGCCGGCTCCAGGATCTCCTTCCCGCCGAGCCTCTGCGCCAGCGCGGGCATGAGGTAGGGCAGAGCGTCTTCTGGTTTGGGGACAGCTCTGATAAAGCCCGTGATGATCTGAATCGCCGTGTCTCTGCATGTCTCCGCGGGGTCTGACAGACATTTCAGCAGCGCCTTCAGCAAACCGGCGAAAAGCTCCTGCAGCGCGCCGCTGGACAAGCGCTGCTCGACAGTTTCTCTCTTTACCGCTTCCAGAGCTCGCCTTCTCGCGCTTTTGTTGTCGTCGTTTAGACAGTTCAAATGTCGAGCCAGAGATTTTAAAACATCCGCTGCAGCTCGCTCATCACTGGCGGTCGCCATTGCGGCTTCACGTGTGTGTGTTGTTGCTGGAGATTGGTCGTCATGGCGATTGTTGCCATTACGACTGTAGATTGCGACAGCTTAGATTGCTCTACGGTAGATGTTCATTCAAAACAGTTCAACTTTATTTTACTTCGAGTCCATGGTCAGAACAAGAGGGTTCAATAAAAGTTCAATAAAATACAGAATAAACATACAGAAAACTTACAACCTTTTCAAAAAGTAGTATAAAATACAAATGTTTGTGTGTGCACAATATAACACACGCACGCACACACGCACACACACACACACACACACACACTATATATATATTGTGTGTGTGTGTTCTTTTCAAATGGTCAATATTTTTATTTATTATATTTATTATTATATATTATTATATAATAAAAATGATATAGTTTTCAATACCATTATTTCGAATAAATAAATAAATAAATAAAATAGTGACAAAACAATAAAAGATGAAGCACATTAGAATGATTTCTAATGAGATGGTGGGTATCATACATACGGATTTTTATTTAAAAAAAAATGAGTATTCATTAAATTTTGTATATGACAATTCATAACACTAATCTTGCCTCCATGCAATTTGAATAATGCATGAATAATGTAAGACAGATCTGCTTATTATTTCCTAATCATGCATTTTTTATGTTCCATAGCTGCTCAATGAAAAAAAAAATCTGACATAAGCACAGTCATCTGTGCATATACATGTGTTCCGTCACCAAACATGACTGCAGAGGTCAGCTCTGTGCGTGCGTCTGAGTGACGCACGGACCCACACTGACGCTGATTGGCTGCATCAGCGTGTAACGGAAAATAAATAAATAATTTTTAAGATAAACATAACAACCTCAACCCATCAACATCTACGCATCAGTTAAAGGTCTTTTCTGATCTTTTAAATTACGCATTTCATTGTAGACCATTAATGTCAGCGTCCAATCGGGAGGCGGAATGACGTCACCGCGCTCGCGAGCAGCAGGACCAAACGAGCATCATCCTGAGCGCGAGCCCTGCATCTCCGCCTCATAACGGTAAGACGAACTAACGCTAAATACGCTGACACGCGACTGTTTTTACCTTAATATACCAACAGACGCGGTTTTCAAGACATTAAAAGGCTAAAACCATTCACACACCGCACAGGTTTGTATTCAGAAGCGAATTAGCAGCGATAAACAGGTGATCACGGAGTGATGCTCCGCAGATACACCGACGCGTCGTTTTTCACGCACGACTGAATGCGGTAACTTACCGGTTTCGTGAACGTATACATCGAAATTGAGGACTGATGTGGTCTTTAAACGGTTGATGTGAATCAATGGCGGAAGTGAAATATAAATATGTAACATTCAGAAGAATGGCCTGTGTCATCATCATCACTATGATTTAGTCATAATGCCATTTTTATCTATCTATCTATCTATCTATCTATCTATCTATCTATCTATCTATCTATCTATCTATCTATCTATCTATCTATCTATCTTATCTATCTATCTATCTATCTATCTATCTATCTATCTATCTATCTATCTATCTATCTATCTATCTATCTATCTATCTATCTATCTATCTGTCTATCTGATCTATCTATCTTCTATCTGTCTATCTATCTATCTATCTATCTGTCTATCTATCTATCTATCTATCTATCTATCTATCTATCTATCTTCTATCTATCTATCTATCTATCTATGTATCTATCTCTCCAGTCACTGTGTTTGTGTATTCACAATAAATGATTGATTGACAGATACATGCATATTAAGTATATTGTGGATGTCATTAGTCAGGCAGCAGGCAAGCTTATCATTTGAGAGAACAAGTTACACAGACTTAAGAGCGAATATCTCTTCTCTTCCCCCCTCCTTCTTTCTTTTCTCCTGCAGCACTGATAGAAGATAAGATGGCCACCTCCTCCTCCAATCTGGAAGAAGACGAAAGTCTGAAAGGCTGCGAGGTTTTCGTGCAGAAACACAACATCCAGCAGATCCTCAAAGAGTGCATCGTCAACCTGTGCATCGCCAAGCCGGAGCGGCCTTTGAAGTTCCTGCGGGAACACTTCGAGAAGCTGGAGAAGGTGCGTTACTCTTACTATATTTGCTCTGCCGGTGGTTGCGTTTGTATATGTTATGCATTTGCATCGGAAAGGGTGATGGTTAGGGATCTGGGCTGTTGGCACAAAGGATGTCGCTTCATTCCCATGGAGCTGGAGAAGCTGGAGCTGGAGAGTTTTTGAGATCATTGCCGTCCCATTTGGCTTGGCACTTAACCTCAGGATGATCTATGGGGATTGTTCCTGTAATGAATGTACTGTATATTGCTTTGGAAAAAAAGTCTGGCTGAATGCACTGCGATACAGTGTTAATGAATGCCTTCTCCTTCCCTCAAACATCCACGATCATTAACTGTCATTGTGTTAGCACTCATAGTTGATGTTCTTTATGTGTCTTAATTATTGGCAAGTGAAGCACAATAGATAGATAGCAAACTTATGAGAAATAATTGCATGTTTTAGAATGAGAAATCATTGGTGTCTATAACACTTCTTTGAACGGTTCCTGGTGCATCTGCAGAGCGTGTGAACTGAGTGGACGGTACACTTTATCAGGATTTTGATATGGATTTTGGATATAGTAGGGCTTTTATAGATTTATAGCAACTGTGCAAAACAGCCTGTTAAACACATAATTTATTTGCATGTTAAATCAGTGAATCTCAACCTTTTTGACTCTAAGGCCTCACATTGTCCATAACAATGACATTTTAAGGATTACAATTAAAAAACAATATATATATTTCTACCTGATATATATTACAATTTCTACCTGATTAAATATTTTAGAGCTTGGCATAAGTACAAAAATATATTCCTGTGGCATTTCATGTTTTTTAAATGTATTTATTTACATGACTTTTCCAGGTCTAGAAATTAAACTTTCACCGATTATTTCAAATTAAAATCATTTTTGGTCTTCTTGAGGCCTTCTGACTCAGAAACGCTCATGTGGAATAATGAGTTTTTGCTGTAATTCTTTTATTTTTAGTGTAGCTGGTTAAATTTAATTTTAAGAAGTATTTAGTACACCATTTCCATGTTTCATTATGTTTTGATTATTTATTAAGACAATGTCCCGGTTTCACAAACGGGGTTTAGCTTAATCCAGGACTAGGCCTTAGTTAAATTAAGATATTTAAGCAACTTTTACAAAAATGCCTTAGAAGAAAACATTACAGGTGTGCATCTTGACACAGAACAATGACACTGACATATTTTAAGATATGTCAGAGCAAGATATTTTCAGTTGAGACAGCTCAAACATGTATTTTAGTCTGGGACTAGTTTAAGCCTTGTCTGTGAAACCTGGGCAATATCTGTTAAAATCTATGCTGATTAGTAGGCCTACTGTTAGCTAAGGCAAGTATTAATATTATGATATTATTTATCTACATGTCAACTAGGCCAATATTTGGTCGTTTTGAGATTGGCATCAGCAATAAAGTGTCCTCTTACTCTGTTACATAGGTTAGCCAATCACATAAATAAAAAATAAAATGCTGCACAAATATAGAATATGTCCCTTTTTAGTCCAAATAGGAAATATTTTGATAATTTTATCCTATTTAATTATGCTTTTGATTATTTAATATATAAGGCAGTATCTATTCAAATCATATTTATTTATTTATTGTGAGATATTTTTACAATTTAAAATGACTGTTTTGTATTTAAATATATTTTAGTGTTTAATTTATTCCTGTGATGCAAAGCTGAATTTTCAGCAGCCATTACTCTAAGAATTCATTCAAGTCAATGTTGAAAACAATTTGAAATAAAATCTTTTGAAACCGTAAATATATTTTGTAACATATTTATCACCACTTTTGGTAAATTTAATGCATCCTTGCTGCAGAAAAAAACAACAACACTGAACTCAAACGGTAGTGTACTTTATGTTAGAGGAACTTTAATGAGCTGCAATTGTTAAGAACTATAATCAACATTCCCGTTCCCCCTCAATAAATAATTAGGAGGCATGCTGATGCTTTTTGATGTTATTGCCCAATCTCAGACTCTGTGTAGCGACCGTATGAAAGTCACAGCAGTCATTCGTTTAGCTGGAGGTGCCAGCAACCGCATCCACACTCAGCAGCAACTAAACATCTTCTTTGATCATGTGCTCCAGGAACAACAGGCCTTTTCAGTCTGGTAGACGCTTTGGGCTTGGGCTTTTGTTAGGAATGTGTTTCTGCTGAGCTACTGTTGGTTTAGGTAGAGCATCAAACAGCCGATGGGATTGTGTATTCATAAGACACGATCATATGGGCTGATACTGAACGCAGCACAAGACGTCTGTCCATGTCTTCTCCTCATGATGAGAGCTTGTGTTTTGGGGGTTATTTTGTGTCATCAGAGATTGAGCCGCTGGGTGAACGATGTTTACTGACCCACTTGCATTTTAGTCATAGATGGGGTTTAATTGCTCACACATTCTCTCTGTCTGGCACCTTCTGTTCATTTAGAAAGATGAAATTCCACAGGTTGCTAAAGGATATACACCCTAACTCTGTGTTTGTCCTCTATTCTGAATGTTGGTGTCTATAAAAACTGCGCTGGATTAAAATCTTTATGTAGGGCAGAAGGCAACATGAGGGTGAGCAAATGATTACGTGATTTTAGTTTTAATTTTTTTTTAATGTACTGATGTTACTTAGGGATGCAAGAGTATTAGTGATAGATCTTCATGTCAGCTAGGCCAATATTTGGTCGCATTGAGATTAGCGTCAGCCAATAACTAGTCCTCTTGCTCATGTACCAGTTGCATACTAATGCCAGTATATGGAGGTTAGCCAATGATATAAATAAAAATAAAATGTTGCACAAATGTAAAATAGGGCCCCTTTTAGCCCAAACATACACTGCCATTCAAAAGTTTGGGGTCTTTTTTATTTACTTTTTTGTTATTTAAGATTTTCTTTCTATTTAAATACGTTCATATGTGAATACTTTTATTTAGCAAAGGCACTTTAAATTGATCAAATGTGACTGTATAGACATTTAGAATTTTATGAAAGATTTGTATTTCAAATAAATGCCTTTGAACTTTCTATTCATCTAAGAATCCTGAAAAAATATCTCTTTCCATAAAAAAATATGAAGCAGCACAACTATTAATAATAAATGTTTCTTGGGCAGCAAATCAGCATATTGAATTGACCCCAAACATTTGAATGGTAGAGTAGATTAGGCCTATATGTGCACGTTTACAGTATTCCTTTTGTAAGAAATATATATGTGGATTAAGTGTTTTTTTTTTTTTTTTTTTTGTGCAGTGAGATCCAATTTACAAATGATTCTTTCATTAGAACTGATTCCTTTTTATGATTCAGTCAAACTGATTCACAAAGCATTTGTTGATGACTTTGTTCAGTTTAGAAGTTTTTAATATTATTGGGGGCATTATTGGTGATGAATAAATAAATATATTTATAAAGAATTGTAAATAGCAGAACAGGTGAAAATCTTAAACATAGTATTAAACAGCAATTTTACTGCAATAATGGAACATAAAATGCTGTTCAGAGGATGATTCCCTGCTTTTTTAAACTGCTTGTGTCATCCAAATGAATCAGTTTACAGTTTTTTGTGGCCTTCAATCCAAAACTGTCATTCAGTTTTGATGATAAATCAGTATCTTTTGCAGATATACTTGTGACTGTGTAACTTTTGTTGGTTGTGTCCTTATAGTTCTAACCTAATTTGATAAAATTGTGCATTACAACCTCATATTGAATTGTTTTGTATAGACACTAGTCTAAGTTTGTTGTGTGTTTGTGGTGGGTTTGCTCTCATTTTATATTTGAGTATGTGCATCGATGCATTGGTGAGCAAGATGATTTTATATGTATTATACACAGATTTCAGAGTACATTTGGACTCTTTCTGTGTTATTTCACGGTCAGGCCTGTTGATGGCTGTCTAAAGCTTTAGAGAGAGCATGTGTGTGTTTTGTGTGCATTTGTGTGTGTGTGTGGGGCATGTGCCCAGCTGTTCCTTTGCATCTGCCTGCCTTCACGTTGGTATTTGTGCCTTGGGATGTTTCAGAGTGAGACGTTTGTGCCGTTTTACAAACACTTTATCCTTTTATATCCTGTAAAAGCTTTAATTGTGGAATTAACAGACTGATATCAGATTTATAGGGGCCAGAATGTCATAGAGCAGAGGTGCCAAACCTTTTACGACAAAAGGCCACAAATCAAACTTGATTGAGAGATGTGGAATGAAAGTAAATGTTGCATGATATCCAATTATATTATATTCAAATTTACATTTCTTGAAAAAAAAAATTGATTCTCTACATTTCAATGGACAAATAAAACAAAAAATGTTGAAACAAAAAGATATATTAGGATAAATTATAATATTATATTTTTTCTTGTATTTTCTATCCCCCCCCCCCACACTCTTGTGATATAGCTTGGTGCATAACTTTTTTTAACCTGCGGGCCCTAGTTCGGGCAACGGGTGACTCTGCCATAGAAAATTTGCCATAAAGAATGACTTTGCTAAGTAATCAACCACATAGAAATGCACTAAAATATAATATTCAGTGGAAAAAGTGATATTTTTGTGTGTCAAATATTTTTTACCGTAGATATAGTGTTATCAGATACTAATTAATTTTGCATTTTTCTGTATTCAACCACGATTAATTGCACCTAATGTTAAAAATTGTAATCATAATTGCATTTCAACACTAAATCTCCAAATTAACAGTATATAAACAACATAAAGAGAGTATATTTTAATTTTATATTTGTTTAATGGCATCTTATTACTGATACCTCTGTTGCAGATAAAATGTGTAAGTATTCAACGTTAGTCAAATTTGTGCCATCATTTTTAACATCTAATTAGCCTAAACTGTTACAGAACGCTAAAAATATTATAACAATCTTCACATGAATCCACTATAATACATTTAGCTGTGGCATTTAGCATATAGTGTTTAGCTGTCAGTTTATTTTGCACATTTATTTTTTCAATAAATGACTAGTTAAAACATTTGGCTATTTGAATAAATGAATATATGTATGTGTATATATAATATATATTATAAGGGTTCTGTGTTTTTCTGTCCACCCCATATATGCAGTGAATGTACAGTGCAGTGAGTGTACCCTCTCTGACTAGTACACATCTTGTTGTCACACTCACACACACACATACATTGTTTGTGCTGTGGCACGCAGCTTTATTGTTCTTCCCTCTTTCATACGGGAATCTTTCACTGTCTCTCTTTCGCTCTACCAGTGAAATCTCAGTGCTGTTGTGTCTGTTTTCTGTGCTCACAGTAGGTTTCAGTCTTTAGATTTTATGATCTGTAATCGTGATTTGTAATGGTAGTTTCACCCTCTTAGCATCCACTGTTTTAACTCTTCACACGTTTTTGTGTGTCCTGTGTAATGGAAATGAAAATCCAGATGGTCGCAACCCTCTTGATGTTTTCAGATGGATGTTTAATCTTACGTATCATTCACTTCCTCTCTCCACAGGAAGAATGCAAGCAGATCATGGCCCGTCAGAAGTCCAACTCGCAGTCAGACTCTCACGATGATGAAGTGTCTCCTCCTCCTCCAAACCCGGTGGTGAAGGCCCGGCGCCGGAGAGGTGGGGTCAGCGCCGAGGTCTACACAGAGGAGGATGCCGTCAGCTACGTCAGAAAGGTTAGAAAAGCAGATACAGTTTGGATTATTTAGCCATTGTAGCTTTGAATAAAACTGTAGTTAAATTTGCATTATATTCAGGTACACTATTTTGGATGTTTTAGTTTTGTCTCCCCATCAGTAATAGGCCAGGGTCACTGCTGCGTTTTCACATTAGTTTTTCTATAAAATATGGCTTTTCTGAGTGAAACAGAATACTCAGCACTGCAGGAAATGATGCGGGACTGGATGTGGATTTTATCCAGTGATATTTGATTGGATGGTTAGGCTTATTATATTATTGGTTAATATTGTTTTCCTTTTAACATGTACTGATGAAGTGTGCACAATAATAGGAACATGTTTAAGCATGTAAATAAGGTTGACTGTTATTTTAGTATTATTTTATACAATTATATTTATTATTATTTTTAATTAACTTTTTAATTTATCATATTATATATTTTAATATTTTCAGTTTTCATTTTTATTTTAGTTTGTTATTATTGTAGTTTTTTAGTAGTTGTTTTATTATTTTTAAAATATTTTTATTTGGCTTTAATTTATTTATTTTTATTTCAGTTTTAGTAATTTTAGTACTTCAATTTAAACCTAAATATTCCAGTTAGTTGTCAAGGCAATTTTTTTACAGTTAAGGTTTTCATCTATTGCATACGACTCACGGGCAGTTCCAAATGGAAGTGATCATCCCTATCCCCTTGGAGTGGGGACTTTGGAGTGAACAGGGCACGTGCGTGTCGTTATTTAGTCGTTTGGAATGCACTTGGTGAAGGGAGCGATCTGATTTCCTCATTATCTTCAGCTGGGATGTTCCCGTGACAACACAGCACGGTGTCAGTCAGCAGATTCGCTGTTTAAATGTCAAATGTCTTTTTATTTTTGTTATCATAACTGTTGCAAATAAACATACATTTTATATTTTTAAAAGTTTTTAAAATATGCTATATAATATATAAAAAATAATATATATAAAACTTTTTAAAATGTATATATTTTTTTATGCTGGTGTCCGTCAGCGAATCTGCTGACTGACACCGTGCTGCGTTGTCACGGGAACATCCCAGCTGAAGATAATGAGGAAATCAGATCGCTCGCTTCACCAAGTGCATTCCAAACGACTAAATAACGACACGCACGTGCCCTGTTCACTCCAAAGTCCCCACTCCAAGGGATAGGGATGATCACTTCCATTTGGGACTGCCCGTGAACCGTTCGATACACGATACGCGTATCGTTACACCCCTAATATATATGTGTGTGTGTGTGTGTTATATATATATATATATATATATATATATATATATATATATATGATAGATAGATAGATAGATAGATAGATAGATAGATTTCTCATTAATTTCAATTAACAAATCATTTTAGTAACAATAATAGACTGATAAGGTTAATTTGGTTTTTAATAATTAGCTGTATAATGCACAATTGGCAATTTGTTCAACAAACCCTAAATATTAAACATTGGTGCAGAACATCCTGCATCATTTGTGCTATGAACATGAATAATTCCTCAAATCATCATCTTGTTGAGGAGAGCTGTGCTTATAATTCTTTAAAGCAATAAAAATTTTGCATGGTATATGATCAAATGAGTTAAAAGGAGACTAAAATATCATAGAAACTTGAGAGGTTGGGATCTTTTAACTTGGGCAGTAAGAAACCACCTTCTGTAGCAACACCTTAGCAACTGCTTAGTAACATCAACCACAGTAGAGTGTTTATGAGTAGTCATCTAGTAAGTTGTTTTCTTTGGCTATAGGTCATTCCAAAGGACTACAAGACAATGACTGCCCTGGCCAAAGCCATCTCTAAGAACGTGCTGTTTGCCCACCTGGATGACAATGAGAGAAGGTAAATGCATATCAT
The DNA here is from genome assembly GCA_023376895.1 of Aspiorhynchus laticeps. NCBI lineage: Eukaryota > Metazoa > Chordata > Actinopteri > Cypriniformes > Cyprinidae > Aspiorhynchus > Aspiorhynchus laticeps. Next base: position 15,009,838 of record CM041794.1, read on the forward strand.
CTGAGGTTGTTTGTTGACAGGTATGATTAGTATATAAAGCTACGCTCACACTGTCAGTTGGCATTCGCATTTGCTTATAGGTGTGAGTCTCAAAATTTCCTGTTCACACAGTAGCTTAAGTATCAAATATGGTGATATCCTAAACTGCAGACTGTTATCACATTTGACATGAAAAAAGTTCAATTGATGTGTGATTTCATATGTCAAATCTTGATTAACCAACAACATTTGAGTTGCACACATAACCACAAAACTGTCTGGAGTAGCTCTGGTGGAGGATCACTGTGTGACGTGACAGACAACTAGTTGTCCAGTACGGTTTTGTTCACACATGCCTAAAAACACAGTTGGAAGTCCTGATAATTTATGGGTGTGATTCGTCTGCGATTATGAACGTGATATTGCCTAGCTTGTCTGTGAACAGTTTTGTGGCTCTTTAATGTGTCGTGACAGATCGCTGTAACGCCTCAGGTCAAGCGGCACATGAACCGATCTTCTCTTCCGCAAGTTATAGTGCAAAATAAACATGAATGAACATCAGAAGGTATCTTGTTTCAACTGCGGAAAGACGTCAATACACACAATTTTTCTCACAAGTTCAAGTCCAGCGATGTTAATTTACTCTCCTGTCTGATTAGGTTGTCAGACAAAAATGGCAGATTCTGCATTATGTTTGGTCAGATCGCCTGTCAATCAAACTCTCTGCGAAGGGTCAGTTCAGTTGTAAAATGTGGCTGTCGTTCCCATATTTTACTGATCTGTGTGTACAGAACAGGATTAAGCACTAAAAGGTGAAGCTGCAGTGTGGATGTGGCCATGGTGAAGTCTTATGAATGGGGTTGTGCTGTCAGCAGCTTGTTTCTTGTTGTCAGCGCTGGTCTTGTGTGTGTTTGGTGGGGTGAGGGTGTGAGTCGTGTCAGAGGGGCTTGTGACTAGCCACTGTATTTGCTCTGTTGCTCTCGTCACCATGGCAACCCGCGTCGAAATAAAACAAGGCATTGTGTCTGAGCGTAGTGGAAAGTGTGTTTTAATGTGGGTGTGGGGAAATAGCGTTGCTCGGATTGTTTCATTTTGGCTTTCGAGTCCTGGAGATGCCACAAACCCTAAACAACAACGAGGAGAAAAAGCCTCTCCCAGTCCACCAGGAATTTCGCTCAGGTTGCTCCGTCTTTGTGTATGGAATACGGTTTCATTGCTGAGGAGAATCCATTATCCATACAGATCCACCATGAAGGGAACAACTCTCAGCTTTCTGCTTTTAAAGCCTCTATGAGAACACACGAAATTGCCCAAACGCTCAAAACATCCCGTCTGCACTCAGCTGGAAATTCACCACACTTATTATCAGGCCTTCTTGCCAGGGACTGCAGATGTGTGTTATCGTGTTTTAAGATTGATATCATTTCTTTGGCTGTTGTGAATATATCACAGTCACCATTTATCAGAATTACAGGCAAATTTAGTTGGAAAAGACTGATTTTGTGCAGTGCATCATCTTAAGGCGAGGCTTACCTTGTCATTTCTCTTCTGAAAGCTCCAGAACACTTCATATTTCTGACTCAGATTTGTGGAGAACATTAACGTTGTTTCTATGGTTACTGTGTCTTTGCTCCTAGCAACGGCCCCGCACAATGTCCAGTTATCTGCATGTCTGTCTGTGATACTGTCAAAACAACAGGCTTGATGTGGTCATACCAAATATGTATCTGGTAAATGACAGAATAATGACATTATGTCAGGATCATTTAATTGTTTTATAGAGTTATGTTAGTCTGACATGTTGTAGATTTTTTTCATGTTGTAGATCTTTTCTGAAAGAAAGAAATGCTGTTCTTTTGAACTTTCTATTCATCAAAGAATCCTGAAAAAATATATCAGTGTCAAAAATATTAAGCAGCACAACTGTTTTCAGTATTAATAAATGTTTCTTGAGCTGCAAATCAGCCTATTAGAATAATTTCTGAAGAATCATGTGACACTTTGCATCACACAAATAAATAATTAATTAATAGATTATTTTAATAGATTTTTTTAATTAAAAAAATAAAGATATAGCCTATATTCAAATCAGCATAAAAACAAAAATTAAAACGAAAACCATAAAAAAAACATCTTAACTGGACAGAAATTAAATGTATATAAAAAAATTACTTTTTTTGTTTCAAGTTGACAAGGCAACGTTTTTTATTTGACTTTACCTTGATATATATATATATATATAGTAATATATGCTAAAATAACTAAAACTGAAAGAAAAAAAAATAAAATGGAATAAAAAAAATTAAAAAAAAAATTATAATCAAAACTATTTGGACTATTAAATAAAAACAATAAAATACCAAAAATGACAATAACCCACAATAAATTACTGAAATTTTAATTATAAATTGAAAGTGGAAAATATAAAAACAAAAAAAGTATTTCAAGATATTAATAAAAACTATAATAGTATCTCATTGATGTACTAAAATAACACTGATTCAATTAGAAAACATTGTAACAATTTTACAATATTACTATAATATTTACTTCCTGGGTGAACGTAAAGAACATAACATCTTTCAAAAACATGAAAAAATAAATCTTACTGATACCAACCATTTGAATGGTAATGAATTTATTTATCTATTTTTTATCGAAATGTCAATTTAAATTTAAAACAATTTTTTTCAATTTCAATCTTGATCTATAGCCACTACTACACCCCCAAATTTGTGCACAGTGCAGTAAACTCAAAAAGCAATGGCATACAGTAGGTGAGTGGGAGTCATATGCTTTGCAAATGTAATCACCACTGGCACAGATTTGGCTGTTGGCTCTTGCAGACATTCACACATATGGCCATATATAGTAGAACATGCCATACACTGTTTGCTTTATTATGCTGCAGTCAGTAAGAGCTTCTTGTTATGATCACTGGGGACACACGGGCAGATGTAATCACCGCTGGAGCTAAACATTACAGTTAGATGGCAGATATTGTAAGGGAGTATCTGACATGTGGTATAGCCCACCCTAGGGTCCACCCTACAGGTTATTTGTTGTCTGGTGTGGTTTTGTTGCCATGGCAAATAAAGCAGTTACCTCATGGTGGTATGGGAATAGCTCATTGGCAAATTTAATGCACAGTCTGATGCTGAACTTGACCTTGGGAGTTAGGTCAGCCTGAAAGATGTATGAGTCATCAATAGAAGCTGGTTTTGTAAGCTGAATAACAATATTCTTGCACAAAATATAATCTTTCTATTCATTCACAAAATATAATTAATTTCTATTCTACTTTCAGTAAAGATAAATTCTTGTATTCAGGTGGCTTTTATACTGTACATGTGTTCGAGGTTCAACTCTTCACAGGTTTCTGAGAGACTTGTTGAGAGGTTTAGGCTTTACACATACATTTACATTTATTTACCTGTTTTGCTTGCATAACCAGTTTCGAAAAGGACAATATTTCTATTTTTTCAATGTTTTGTTTTATTTATTTAATTTATTTTTGTTGAAAGTGTTTTTTTTTGTTTGTTTTTTTGCATTACAATGAAAAGTTAAAAATCTAAAATATAATTAATATTACATAGTAATCACATATCACAAAATATATATTTCAGTGCAAAGAAACTCCTTTTTTTTGTCATTCCCATTATTTCCAATGGTTATTCTCATTAAAGTAAAACATTCATTAAAAAAAAATCAGCATAAAATAAAAAAAACATGACACATTTCTCAGTGTAGTTTTTTTACTGCACTGCTGTAAGAATTTGAGGGTAAAAGGTAATATAAAATATAAGTAATATTACATATATCACAAAATAATATTACAATCCTAAAATTCTATCTATTTTTTTTTTTTTTAACCTAAAATGTGCTTAATTTTCTTTATGCAAACTTGAACTTTTTTGTCATTTAAGGGGTGAAACATGATCTGCCCTTGATGGTTTTTGTGAGGTTCACCTTATTATTTTCAGTTTACATGTTATTTTTTTATTATACCATACTTCCTTTAACTGCTTTATTCCAATGCATATGTCTTAAACTCTCTATTTTTTATCTATTTTCATTATATTTTAAGGTGTCCTTACAGTGTAAATATACATTTAAGTACTGAGTAATATTAATTAACTACATGTACTTACTATATGGTTAGAATTAGGGTTTGACTTAGGGTTACTTGCATGCAATTATGCATAATTAATTGTTATTAAAATAGTAACATGTAACGTTTAACAAGGACACCGTAAAATAAAGTATTACCAAACATTCTCACTCTTATTTTACCCACAAACACAAATGGACTCTGAACCTTCAGAGCCTTGTTTTGCACTACCAGCATCCTCTCTGCGGCCCCAACTCTCCCTTTCTTTGCACAGGGGCCCTTCAGCATCTCAAACAACAGAGCTTTGTGTTCTAATTAAAAAAACAAAATACCAGCAATCAGCAGTAACGAGCACTTGAGCTGCAATGAACCACAGCTACTGTACTTAAAGAGACATTGTCCATCTATTTGTGCAGACAGTGTGTTGTGGTTTTTCATACACATTTCTGCACGTACATGAAATAAGTCACCGCGTGCGTGTGTGTACGTCATGCTTTCTAGAATTAGACTGATAAGCTTGTGGAGATTAGCATGTAAAATAATGTTTTCTTTGTATAACATCATCACAGCTCCAAAGCACGGGGAACATAATGCGGTCAAATGGAATAAAAGCATGGTTAGTTTGATTTTAAACTGTTTCGATGTCTCCTGATAACTCGTAGTCGCTTTATCGCATCCAAACACATCTGTTCAGCTCCCCTTTATAATGTTAACCTGCTCTCAGCATAATGGCTATCTGGTTTCCTGCTCATATCTGATATAAACTTCACACCGTGATTGTGGGGAACAGCTGTTTCACGCACCTGCGGACCAGACAGTACTATTAAAAATGGCCTTTAAAGTAGACAGTCACGCTTTTGTAATGCTAGCTAGTGTGGCTATTGAGTTTCATATGCAGTTCGAGTAAAGAAAGAAAGGTGGATTATGAAGAACTTTGTCAAAAAAATGATTCAGCTTTTATTTAGCCAGAAACTGTTCAAATAAAAAGCTGAATTGTAAATAAAGAGAAAGACAAGGACAAATAAGCTGTCTCTATGCAGACTGAGTGAAGTGTGGGTAATTTGTTCACATTCTTCAGTGGATGGATGGATCTGTCTCTGGAGAATCTCAAGTCTGTCGTCACACCTGCACGTTAGCTATCTTCGTCAGTCATGCAGGTAATTTCGCTGCGCTTCATTTTTCAATCTAGATTTTCAATTTTCTGAGGAAATTGTGAAGAAAATTTCTGTAGAAATGTGATGCTCGTCTGTTCTAGGATGTTCAGAGTGGATGTAGTGTGTTGCTATGCGCTTGCTAGAATGTTCTGGATGGTTACTTTACTGACAAAAGAATCTAATTAATTTATTAATTTAGTGCTTTTGACAATACACTTTGTATCAAAGCAGCTATACAGAAAGTCATGATGTATCATCCTACGTGAGTAAACTATACACTGTCGTTCAAAAGTTAATGTTTTTTAATTGAGTCTCTTCTGCTCATCAAGGCCATGTTTATTTGATCAAAAATACAGAAAAAATGCAATATTATATAATTCATTTCTGTGACGCAGCGCTGAATTTTCATCAGTCGTTACTCCAATCTTCAGTGTCACATAATCCTTCAGAAATCATTCTAATAATATACTGATTTATTATCAGTGTTGAAACTGTTGTGCTGCTTAATATATATATTTTTAAAATAATAATATATTTTTCATTTTTTAACAATATACAGTACCAATAATGCAGTTGAGATTTGCTTTAAAGTATTTTATCACTTTACTGTATGCAGGTAAGATTGGATATACTTATAGTAGTCATATAATTTTTTTTTTTTATTATTATTAATTAATGATGTTCTGATCTGTAAATATGGTACAGGTCCTTCCCTTAATGTAAATCTATTAATTATTTTGTGGTTTTTCCTCCGTCAGGCAAAAATCATGCGTCATTTAGAAAATTAAGAGAGCATCTCTTCTTAAAAAGTCACACAATTTGAGTTATTTTGTTATTAACAACAATTTTGTAAGGGACGAGTTGTTGACCAAAGTTGAACCAGCACCACTAATAATATGCTGCTTATTAATTTTGGCTGGGAATCGTATGAACATGCAGTGATATTATTTTTAGTTCATGTTGGCTTGTTGGTACTTGTGTTCATTCTTATAATTGCATTTTGTACTAGCAATAATTGCCAAATGATAACTAAAGGTTTCCATTATGTATGAGCAAAGATTTTTCCTCCTCATGGTACACTTATAGGGATTACTTTGATTTACAGTATCTAGATTTAGCTGTCAAATCAGTGCATGAAACTGCGTGCTGCAGCCTGCCCGAGCACACGGATGCTGTTGGGTTTTCAGAAACGTTCTTCTCAGTTCTGCGGCTGAGCGCAGTCACTCTGTAGTGCAGACGCACAGGTCAGAATGTGACACTGTGAAACTACGTGAGCTGATTCACTTCCTAACATGCACTGAAATTACTCTAGCATTCAAAAGTGTGGGATCAGGATTTGTTTTTTAAAGAAATGAGCAAGATTAAAGAGCAAGGATGCATTAAATTAATCAAAAGTATCAGTAAATACATACTGTATGTAAAAAATAAATTCTATTTCAAATAAATTCCTATTTATTTATCTTTTACACTGTTTTTAACATTGGTAATAATAATACTTATATATATATATATATATATATATATCAGACATGTTCACAAGTCTCTGAGGTCCAAGTCCAAGTCAAGTCTTTGAGGTCAAGTCTAAGTCAAGTCTCAAGTCTTTAAAGCGGAGTCCAAGTCAAGTCTTAAGTCTTTGACGTGGAGTCCAAGTCACATCTCAAGTCTGTGTTCTATTTATTAGCAACAGTCCTTTGAGCTAGTTATTGAGGCTAAATCAGTTTTGAAATACTGATTTCACAATATGATTTTCGCAACAACAACAACAACAACAACAAAAAAAAACACTGTATTTTAAACACAACACAATCCAAACAAAGAGGCTGCATACAGGTACATCTCATGTAATCATCTCATGTACACCCAATTATTGTGGTTTCAAAGAACAAGAGATACACAGAATTTATACTGTATGGATGGTTATTTATTGAAACTCAAATGTAAATATTTTGAGAGACTGATTTTTGACTTTCATTAGCTGTAAGCTCTAATCATCAAAATTAAAACAAAAAAACTTTTGAAGTGTTTTACTTTACATGTAATGAATCTAAAATATTTTAAAGTTTCAGTTTTTGAAATAAGTTACTAGAAAAAAATGAACTTTTTCACAATATTCATATTTTCTGAGATGTACCTGTACATCCAGCATGAGCAGTTTTTAATCTAAATTGGATTGTATAATTTCGAAATTTGAAGCAAAAACAAAATGGTCTGACTTTAGTGTTGTGAAACTATTCTACATAAAACATCTGTACGAAACAAAACCGCACAGGCTGAATTAATGCAGATTCACTCTCTGCCAGCAGGTGGCGCTTGAACATCAATTAAACATCGTTTCCTTGGTTGCCGCTGTAAACAAAGCAGAGCTGCAGTTATGAACACTAATATGCATTATACGGAGGCAAGATGAAAAAAAAATACCATCTAAACTTTTTTTAAGACAGCCATTTTCCCTCAGAGATACATTCATATAAACTCCTATACCAAATGACTTGCGTTTTTTACGAGTCTCACGAGTCACGAGTCCAAGTCAAGTCCCAAGTCTTTATTTATGCGACTTGAGTTCAAGTTGCAGACTCGAGTTTCCATCTCTGATATATATATATTATATATTAGTACTTATTTATTTTGGAGCACCACATCATATTAAAAAGCATATTACAGTGATTTCTAAACATTGTGCATTGACATTTTATATTTATCACAATGGTTTAAGTCAGTCTGCAATATCATGTTTGTTTTGTTTAATATTATTACTGAATTTTATACCGCTGCCTATTCATGAAAACAGTTAAATGTTTTTTTTCTGCAGACAGATTTAGTTAATCCAGTGCTAGTTTCTTTAAAGTGTGTGTGTGTGTGTCCTTGTGGTCACATAAACTAGAGCTTGCAGCTGGGGTAATCCACCAATTAAGCAGCGAGTAATGACCCTTCTGGCCAATGACCTTTGACCTTTGACCCAGCAGCCTCTGGCCTTTGCTCTCATATCCCAGTGCTGATGGACAGTGAACATCTTTGGAAACAACAAAGTGCATCAGATCATTAATGAACATCTCAGTGAAGCTCCTCAGAATAAACAAATAGTCATTTCTGAATCACATCCGATCTTTTCTGTTTCTAACCACCTATTAGTTAAAACCACACATAAACCTGAAGTAAGTCGTACTGATCATCAACCTTTTGGTTTCGAGTGTTTTTAAATAGCACAGCTCATAGTCTACCTGATAGGCCACACATGCAGCAGAGGTCTTGTAAGGCCAGTTTATTTTGTCCCAGTCTGTTTTCGGCAAAGGAAATGGGGAGCAGAGGAAGTTTGCGGGTGACGTAACGCTGCGGCTGTATCAGATGAACCTGAATCACAGCTTCAGAGCTCAGGCTAATGGAGGACACCTTTGACACTTCGATCTGCCTCATAATCTGCTCAAATGCTCACACACCAGGTGGCTGTCCATTTCCTTCAGATATGAGCTCAGATGATGCACTCTTCAGAAGAGCCAGAGATAAACAGAGAACGAGAGCTGCTCTTTATGAACATATGTGGTCTAGGCATTAATAGTAGGCCATTTTGCTCATTATTCAACAGCATTTACATGACACTCCACTTTCCCAGTTGATATAGTTATACACGGCATCTAAGAATTAAACAGAACACTCTGTAAATGACATGAATTCACAAACTTCTGCACTTACCCTTTTATACAAAACCTTTCCGTTGATGTATGGTTTGTTAGGATAGGACAATATTTGGCCGAGATACAACTATTTGTAAAAAAAATCTGGAATCTGAGGGTGCAAAAAAAAATCAAAATACTGAGAAAATGGTGGTCCAGGGTCACATTTGTGTGCTTGTTTATGAAATATTTCAGTTAATTTGATGATTCTTTCAACTACATTGAGGAAGATTTACAAAGTGTTATTTTAGAATTGTATACTATTATAATGTTTGAATAATATTTTAAATTAGCTTTTATTTTATATTTGGATTTTAATTTGATTTAGTAATTTTATGTGTATTTGTCATTTTTTTTTTTTTCATTTTTTTATATTTCTATTTAGGTTTTTATTTTATATTTATTTATTGTAGTAATTTTAGCTCTTTAATGCATTTATTCACTTCTGATTTTCATCTAAGTTTAAGTTTACCATAATTTAAAATTTTAATTATGCTTCATTTCAATTACCAAAACTGAATTTTTAACAATAACAACGCTGCTCATTGTGCAAATTTTCAAAAATTCGCCATCATGTTTTGGATGGTTGCTAAGGTATTGTGAGTGACTTTATCACGTTGCTATGGAGCTACTAGGATGTTTTGATTTATACTGGTGGACGTGATACGTGTTTGATTAAAATAAATTCATTTTACATTTTTCATTTTAAATTACTTTTTATTTTACAAACAAATGCACTAAATTGACAGAAGTACAGACAAAATTAAATATTGTTATTTTAAAAAGTCTATTTTCCATTTGAATACAATTTAAAACATAATTTATTCCTGTAATCAAAGCTGAATTTTCAGCATCATTACTCCAGTCTTCAGTGTCACATGATCCTCAGAAATCATTCTATGCTGATTTTGTGCACAAGACACATTTCTGATTATCAATGCTGAAAACAGTCATCCTGCTTCATATTTTTCTGCAAACCATGATTAAAAAAATCAGTATTTTTTGATGAATAACAAAGTTCAAATGAACAGCATTTATTTGAAATAAGCTTTTTGCAACATTATAAATGCCTTTACTGCCACTTTTGATCAATTTAATGCATTCCTGCTGAATACAAGTATAAATGTTTAAACTTTTGAACAGTGTTGTACTAGAGCAGAAGACCGCAACACAATGTCCACGAGACGCTGCAGTTTCACTCTCCATCCTGTAAGAGATGCTGTTTCTCCAACTCAGCTGTCCGTGACTCCAGTGATCCACAATCGGACCCGGTTCATTTAGTGGCAGATAGCAGAGTGGAACAAATGAGTGCATGACGTTATATCAATCCTTTACGCTTATCAACACTGTATAATTTGAAGCTGTTATGTTGCTGTGAGCTGTTAAACTCCGGCCCACAGGAAGCTGCGATGTTTAGCTGTGATGCGGGCTGCTTTTGGGAGGCACTTGACAGCTTCCACACAGGTGTGTTTGCTCTGGCAGCGGCGATGTCGTAAGCGCACTCGTACAAACACACACTCTCACCAGGAAGAAGGAGGAAAAGTGGCTGGCTAATGAATAGCCTTAACTGACTTGGCCCGAGGATGTTTGTCTGGGCAGTTACACAGCGAGCGTGTGTGTGTGTGCAGTGAAGGCTGTCCCCAGCTGGAAGTTTCACTCGTCTTTCTTCCCGTGCAGAATTACTGTGGCAGTTTCACCCCACGAGTGTCACTAGAGCTGTTGTAAAGTGCGAGCCTGTGTGTGGTCAATAATTAGCATAGCTTTGTGCTGTCACAAAGGGAGTTTCTGCTAATGAGGTCAATCGCCACAAGAAGCAGCTCTCTCTCTCTCTCTCTCTCTCTCTCTCTCTCTCTCTCTCTCTCTCTCTCTCTCTCTCTCTCTCTCTCTCTCTCTCTCTCCACATTAGTCCTGTTTGCATTCTTTTATATTCCTCTTTTTCTGTCCTCACACTCATGTCTTCTGAGCGAGTGTTTAATGGGCTGTTTTGGCCCGTCTGGGCCCCCTGACCTGCCCCGTTACCACCCACCCGGTCCCTGCCATCCCTCTGGAATTCACTGCAACTGTATCGGTGAACTTTTCTGAAGGGGAAAAAAAATCAAAGAAATACATATGCAAGGCTAAAGTGTATAACCAACTAATAACTCTGTACAGTTAGCCATATATATATATATATATATATATATATATATATATACACACACACACATTTTACATACATTTAAAGGGAGTATTGCTTTAAATAAATTTAAATATACATTTTTTAATACATTTCAGTAAAATAGCATTAAATTATAAATAGATGAATTGTTTATTTATTTATTTATAAATGTTTTCATTGTTTATTTTACATAGTTATTTTAAATAGCTAATTTTACTCATTTACTCAAACTATTTACCTATTAATTATTTGTTTATTTATTTAAATGTTTATACAATTATATTTGTTTTTTTATTTCTAAATTAATGTATACATTTTTTAATTTCAGCAATAATTAAAGCATTATTCATTTTAGTTATTTACTTATTTTTTTTAAAAAAAATGTATTTACTTATTTATAAATGTATGTATGTTTACTTATACTTTTATGTATACATTATTAATTTAGTTATTCATTTTTTTATTTATAAATTAATATTTATATATTGTTATTTAAAAATGTATATTTATTTATACATTTGTTTATTCAGCTAGTTAATCAGTTATTTACTTTTTCATTTATTTATTTATTTATAAATTAATGTTCTTTTAATTTATTTAATTTCAGCAACGAGTACAGTTATTATTTTTGATATTATTTTACTTGTTTTAATAAATGTATATTCATTTACTTATTTATTTATAAAGTTATTTAGTTTTTTATTTATTTATACATTTTATTTATATATTTGTATTTACATGTTATTCGTGTTTACATTTATTCAGTTAATCAGTTATTTACTTATTTATAAATTTATATTTATTTTATTTGTTAATAATATTATTAAATATATAAATATGTATTTATTTTAAAGTCTATATATATATATATATATATATATAATATATATATATATATCATAATTTGGCGTTTTGTCTGTCTTCAGCCTCCCTGTTCTCCAGATATTGACATCGCTATTTAAAAGCCATGCCAGTCTATCACTGCTTCAGTGTCCAGGTGTCTGTGTGCCATGTAATGCGTGCATGAAAGTGGATGAATCAGAATAATCAGCAGTAACTGGATCTCTCCTTAATGCAATTCCAGCATTTCTAGGCCTCTTTTCCTCTCCCGTCCTCCTGTGAGCAATGTAAACAGCTTTTCCCGTTAACACTGGACAAAAGGGGCTGAGCTGTTTGTGCTGAGCTCTCCTCTTCAAACACATCTCTCCCTTTCCTCTGCTGGACACAGATGATTCAGGCCAGGCAGCACTTCCTGTCTAATGTCAGACACTTTAGTTTGCTTTTCTGTTTTTTACTGCCTGTGTGAGTGTATGTAGGTGAGACGGTCGGCCTTGTGATCAGGACACGTGAGAAAGACAGAGCCTCTGTCCTGTCAACACTTTTCGTCTTTCCTTATTTTCTTCTCTGGTTCAAAGGGGTGAATCTCATGAAGAAAAGCCAGGTCATATTTCACCTTAAAGCCAAAAGAAAAAATATGAAGCTATATTTCGAATAAGGAAAATTTTCCTATTTTAAGAGCCATTAATATTTTTTAACTGTTGCATTTTATTTCAAATTAAAGGGATAATTACTCACCCTCATGTCATTCCAAACCCGTAAGACCTTTGTTTGTCTTTGAAACACAAATTAAGATTATTTTTGATGAAATACAAGAGCTTTCTGACCCTGCATAGACAGCAACGCAACTGATACGTTCAAGGCCCAAAGAGCTAATAAGGACATTGTTAAAATAGTCCATGTGACATTTTATGAAGCTACGAGAATAGAAGGCTCTCGGAATTCATCAAAAATATCTTAATTTGTGATCTGAAGATGAACAAATCAAGATGAACGGGTTTGGAACGACATGAGGGTGAGTTATAACATAATTTTCATTTTTGGGTGAACTAGAACTACCCCTTTAAAACCTGTTAACATGCACCAGGATGCGGGCGCACTGAAAGCTCTTTGTTTGCACACGTCATTGTTTTCAAACAGATAAAGTAAAACAGGACAAAATGAATCTTGACAAACTGTATATCATTTTGAAGGTCTAAGCCTCTAGCATCGACGACAGATCGCTGTTTTTCGATAGAAAGCTTATAAGGAATGTATTTGCTAAATTTGTGTAAGCAGTACACATCAAAACATGTATAAAAAACCCCGCAGTACATACCATATTCATCCTGATAACGACTCTCAAACGTATCCACTGCTGTAAATCCTGGTTTAGTTTGAAAGATAAGGGTCCACTGAACAACATCCCATCGAGCAATTTTAGTCCAAAGAAACAACAACGCTGTAATTTAGATCGTTAATCCTTTGTTTACGTCTCATCTCTGCAGGGAGAGTTATTGTTTGTGTCCGTTATGGAACAAATTACGCTCAAAAACAGCGTCTTGGTGGTAAAAAACAGCACGATTTTGTAGCAGGCAATATCCCAAACAGAATGAAATCATCCAAAAAAAAAAAAGTCAAAGATACACGGAAGATTGTTTATTTGAATTCTGGCGCTCCCTCGCGACGGCGCGTGACGCACGCTGTGACGCACCTGTCATATGATAGGGGCGTAACTTAGCGATCTTTTTAGCACAAATAAACCTTTCTTTTTTCTTCTTCTTCAGCAGTTTTCATATATGTTTGCGTGTTTTGTGGAGAATGTGCCTGTATCTGTATGATTAACATCTCTATGGCTGATAATCAGCATGTAATTACTGACTGTTCACAGATATCAGTGTGAATGCAGTCTATATAAAAGGCCATTATAATGTGAATATTGACTATATTGGGCAGCCATCAGTATGATTAGCATCTGTATGAATGATCTTCAGCATGTGATTACTAATGTATGAGCAGGAGAGCATCTGTTTGTCAGGAAATCAGTATGTAATTAAGTTATTTTTTTTTTATTATTATTGTTTTTTTTTCATCACTCAAATTATTATTATTGTATTTTTCTAGTGCTCAAATAAATCACTTATACGATTTCTAAGATTCTGTCTACTGTTTTATAATTGAAAAACTGCAGTGGCATGTATAATGACTAAATAGTTTGTAGTAGAACTCTTCAATAATTTGGTAAATATTTTTCCTCAAACAGGGGGGGGGGGGGCTAGAAAAATGTCTGCAGGAATCTCATTTTTCATGGTATCTTCTTCAGATTTGAAATATAAACTCATGAGACATGTGACTTTCAACCCATTACTTTTCTGGATTTCTCCAGGACTGATTTCATGTATTTTTATATGAAATAAAAAAAAAAATCAGTGTGGTACAATTTTTATCAAGGCACTTCAGTGTCTATAACTTTTTATATTTTTGAGCATTATCAACTTTGGATGATGGATAGTAAAGGCCAAAGGGTCTTCTTTCCAAAGACACCACAATTGTGTGTGTGGCACACTGAAGCCAGGAACTGTTACCATTTTAAGTTAGTTAGTCATTTTCAGTGATTCCCAATATGGGGGGTGCAGGTTAAGTGCAGGTTTTTGCACTTAAATGTTCATTATGGTTATGTGGGGAAAAAAAATTAATCTTTCAGAAGAGATCCCAACAATACACAAATCTGCAATCAAATGCCAGAGATCTCAATATGAACACAAATGTTTCTCATCAAACTCTTCCAAAACAAAATGCTCTGAGCTGCTATGCACATTCATTTTATATCTACATCTTTCAAAGGTTTGGGGTCAGTAAGATTATTCATTTGTTTAGTTATTTAAAGAAATTAATACATTCAGCAAGGATGCATTAAATTGTTCAAAAGTGACAAAGGCATTTATAATGTTACAAAAGATTTCTATTTCTAATAAATGCTGCTCTAAAGAATCCAGAAAAAAAGGATTTTCATAAAAAATGTATTAAGCAGCACAACTGTTTTCAACATTGATAATAATAAGAAATGCATCACAGGAATAAATTCAATGTTAATATTCATAGAAAACAATTATTTTAAATTGCAATAAAAATTTCACAATATTTTAATACTTTCAAATCATCTTATGGACCCCAAACTGTTAAGCGATACTCTCTCTGTAGTGTGTCAACATTTGATTGATTTTTTCCTTTTTTTATTACTCCTGAGGAATTTTAAAAGACAAATTTGAGACAATGTTGATACATGGTGAAGCCCACATTAATTCTCCAGAGCTATGAAAGATCAACATCTGAGCAATGTGATTTCCTTCCAGTTCAGTATGATATTGCAAAATGGAGAAATTAGATCAATAGTGTCTGTACATATTTGGCACACATCATCAAGTTAAAAAGTTACAGATTATGACATTGTCAAAAAAAAGGTCAAATCAACTAACAGAGGAAATCCAGCAAATACATGTCTCTTCCCACATTTCTCTTCTATGTCAATTATATCTTTGATATAGCAGATATACAGTAGTGATTTTGAAGTATAATTTTTTCAGAAGCACACATTTCTACTTTTTGGGGGTTGAACCAACAGCATCTGGATTACCAGCTCAGATCTTTAACCACAAAAACACTGTTTCCCTCAGTCCCCTCACTTCCAAGTTATTTCACTTTCTCTGGCTCGTTTAAGTACAAGTGTCTAAAACTAATGAATTATTCATTGTTTGAATTTAAAATGTCCAGGTTTAACCCCAAAATACAAACAATACGCATCATTCTGCTATGTTTGTTTGTTTTTGGTTTACTTATTATTTAAATTTGTTGATTGATAAAAAAATATCATATTCAGAAAATGATGGAGACAGATTTATTGTTTTTTTCAAGAGACTCTTCATCTCCTGAATAAAGACATTTGCTCTCCTTTTAATCTCATTGGTATCATTATGATTTTTTTCTTTGTATGGTGAAGCTTAACAGTGGATTTAACTGTGTTAAACTGACAATTATGACCATTGTTTCTCCTTCCCTCTGTCTCAGTCTGTCTCTCTTTTCCTCTGGTTTCCTCCTGTTGTTCTGCTGTCGTTCCTCCCTCCCAAACATTCCTGCATTCTTTCTTTTTCCTGCCTTAAAGCCCACTGTCTCCATCAGCTGCTTTTCCTCGACGTGTGCGGTGTTTTTTGTATTGTCTGAGTGGTGTGTTTCGTACAGGATGAGAATTCACTGGAGCTGCATTAAACCTCAGTGTGAAGGTTGTACTGTAATACTGATGCTTGACTCATCAACACTATAAATATTCATTCATTCCTCTTGATTAAATGGCAATTAAGTGGCGTTTGTGACAGTCTGGTATTAAATCTCATTTGAGATTTACTTCTTTGGCTTGATTTCAGTGTTGGTGTCACTGAATCCATGAATCCATCCATCACTGAAGACAAACAAGGAGACAGACAGACGTATAGACTAGACAGACAGACTGCATACTCCGAGCTCAGACAGACAGATGGATCCCAAAGGAAGAAGTGCGTCCAAAACAGCTGCAATGTTACACATAAAAACACGTAGCTCGTGGCCAATTAAACATGGGCTTTCCCTGCCTCATAGCAACCTTGTGCAGTGTGTATAAACAGATCTGCACGTCTGCTGCTCATGATTGATAAGAGCAGCGTGTGTGTGTGTGCGTTTATATAGTTTATGTTAGTGGGTGTGCTTTTTTCCACCCTACAGTGATACTGATACAGTGAAATCACTGATTATCCCCGGTGAAGTTGTTAATGAGGCTTTATCAGTCTGACTTTGTCCCTTCCTCTCTGTTACAGATGCCATCGCTTGTGAAACAAGGTCAGCACTTTGTAAACAGTTTCGCACACTTAGAGGGAGCTTTGGCATTTTGTCCATGAGCATTGTAGAGTTGTTTCTAAGGATGCCAAGTATAACCGGACAAATTATGTGGAAAGAAGCAATTATGTGGCACAAAAAGAAGCTACAAAACAGAAGCTAGTTGCATTGTCAGTGGAAATGTACATACACTGCCGTTCAAAAGTTTGGGATCAGTAAGATTTTTAATGTATTTTATAAAAGTTTCTTCTGCTCATCAAGGCTGTATCTATTTGATCAAAAATACAGAAAAAAATATATAATTTTGTGAAATATTATTCCAATTTAAAATAACAGTTTTCTATTTTAATATGCTTTAAAATATCTTTTATTCCTATGAATAAATGCTGTTCTTTAAACTATTTATTCATCAAAAAATCTAATAAAAAAGTATCACAAGTTCCATAAAAATATTAAGCTACACAATAGTTTCAACACTGATAATAAATCATCATATCAGAATGATTTCTGAAGGATCATGTGACACTGAAGACTATAGAGTGATGATGCTGAAAATTCAGTGCTGTGTCACAGAAATAAATTATATTGTAAAGTATATTAAAATAGGAAACCAATATTAGAATTTGCAATAATATTCCACAATATTACTGTTTTTTTATCAAATAAATACAGCCTTGATGAGTATAAGAGACTCCATTAAAAACAGTAAAAATCGTGCTGATGCCAAACTTTTGAACAGCTGTGTGTGGTGTGTGTGTGTGTGTGTGTGTGTGTGTGTAGTAATTTTATGCCTTTAATCAACAAGAATGTGATAAAGTGATCAAAAGTGATAGTAAAGACATTTATATCATGGACTTCTTGAATTATCTTCTAAAGATATATCTTTTGAAGAATTCTGGAAAAAAAAATCACAAATATATTGCACAGCCCAGTGATCAATGTTGTGAACAATATTGCTGTTTTACTGTACTTTTGATCAAATGATTTTGAGCAGCATAAATGCAGCCTTGGTGAGTATACAAGACATTAACTAAATGGTAATGTAAAATAATCAGGATGCACCCATGAAATGCATTAAATGTCATGAAATGCATTTATTTTTTATTTGTTTTGTATTCAAATGTAAATTCATTTTGTCATAACATTCTGCATTTCTTGTCACATAATTTGTTTAGTCCACAAAATGAGGCGGGTTATACTTGGGAGCCTCTATGTTTTGCCCATGAACAACTGGAATAGTTCACACAAAAATACAAATTTGCTGAAAATGTACTCCCTCTCAGGTCATCCAGTTTATAGATGAGTTTGTTCTTTTATCTGAACAGATTTGGAAACTTTTAGCATTGCATCAGCATTGATCACCATTTTATCCTCTACAGTGTATGGGTGCCGTCAAACAGTTGCTTCGGTTCCTATATCCATAATTTCGCTTTCTCCAGTGAAAAAGTCATCTCGTCTGAATCCGGAGAGAAATACAGTATGCACAGATTACAAGCGAAAACAGTCCAAAACAAATATGTTTGTGGATTTTGATCTGAGAGGGCAACAGAGGATGGAATTTTTCACTGGAGGAAGTGTGTTTATGTATTATGGACTGGTATGTGACCACAGAGACCCATTTGTAAACATCTGTCCTTATTGAGAGACTAAGTTTTGCAGATAGCGTGTCTCAATCTCATAAAAGTACACAGGTGTGTGAGTCTGTCATCTGTTTAACACACAGCATGTTGCAGCTTCCACTCATAGATGAAACAAACACCCAGATGTGTCACAGTCAAATGCTTTAAACCAGACGTTACTCTCTGATGTGACTTCACTGATGATTAAGTGAAAGTTGCGCCATTCAAGTGTTAAAGAGAGAGTTCACCAAAAAATTTATATTTTGTCTTCTTTTACTCACCTTGATTTTGTTTCTAACCTGTATGACTTTGTTTGAAAGACATTGGGCTCCAGAACATGCTGTACCTCAGCTGGCTTTTACTGTCTGAAGGCTAAAGAGTTTGTTCCTTTGCATTCAGCTGTTTTTCCCTTGACGTTTGCGAGTGTAAGGCAGGCTCAGGCTTGTGTGGACAAATAAAGGAGACCTAATGTTGGTGCTTTTAACACTTTCCCTTTGAAAGAGTGAGGTTCAATTAAAGAAGAAGAGAAGAGGTGATGATTTAGGAGCCTCATTAGATTTTGCGGTCACATGTACGTACACAAAAACAGTCATTTACAGACCACTGTGCAGACGCTCAGTGTCATCTAATATCTTCCTTTATATGATGTTCTGCTTTGTATCTTCAACAAAGTATAAATGTCCCTGAATGGCATGAAAACAACACAAGCTGTGATTGGTAACCAGTTATGGTTATTGAGCCGAATAAGGTGCAAACAGTAACAAATCAGTCAAAATTCTGACTGCACTTACAACAAAAAGTCACCAAGGCTGCATTTATTTGATCAAAAATATAGTAAAAACGGTAATATTGTGAAATATTTTTACTATTTAAAATAACTGTTTTCTATTTTAATTAGTGCTGTCAAATGGTTAATCACATCCAAAATAAGTTTTTGTTTACATAATATATGTATGTGTACTGTTTATTTATTATGTATATATAAACACATACACACATACAGTAAATATTTTGAAAATATTTACATGTGTATACATTTATATATTTATATTATTATATATAAATATATTTAATATATAAACGTAACATATTTTTCTTAAATATATATATGCACGTGTTTGTATTTATATATGTATATATACACAGCACACACTCATATATTATGTAAACAAAAACTTGTATTTTGGATGTGATTAATCGCGATTAATCATTTGATAGCACTAATTTTAATATGTTAAAAATTGTATTCATTCCTGTGATCAAAGTTGAATTTTCAGCATCTTTACTCCAGTCTTCAATGTCACATGATCCTACAGAAATCATTCTGATATGCTGATTTGCTGCTAAAGAAACATTTTTATTATTATCAATGTTGAAAACAGTTGTGCTGCTTCATATTTTTGTGTAAACTGTGATACTTTCAGAAATGTTTGAATAGAAAAATCAAAAGAACTGCATTTATTTGAAATTGATTCCCTTTGTGACATTGTAAATGTATTTTACAGTTACTTGTGATCTGTTTAATGTGTCTTTGATGAATAAAAGTATTATACTCTGTTAAAAAATATGAAACAGCATGGCAGTACGTTATCACACAGTTTTCTCTCACACCCAGCAGTTGATCAGCTGCTGATTCATTGACAGCTGTGAGCATCACTCACGCTATCGATTTGTGGTTTTTGGATGGGAACTGTGGATACTTTACTCATTATTTTCCCAGAAGGCTGTGCTCTACTCATCCTTCATAGTGACTTCAGCATCCACACTGACACATCTCACGTTCTTCGGTGTATCCCATCCCAAATTTGCAGTGAATGCCACCCCCTCCATGTGTTTTATCACTTATATTTTCTCACTCTTATACTCAAACCCACCAACTTTTCCTCCTCCCACTCATTCATGGACAGGTTCAGACGAAACCCCTGTTCCTTCTCATGTTGCTATCTACCTCCTCAGTTTTTAATTCCTTCTCCTGCTCAAAAGACCAGCTTATGTTGGTCAAGACTGGTTTATGCCGGTTAGGCGGTTAGTGCTGCTTTGGTGCTGGTACGGTATATCCGAAACTTTTGAACTGTTTTTGGGGAATTGAACCTATAACCTTGCCATCTCTTGCACCACCGTTTGAGCTACAAGAGCTTTCAGTCCTTCTCAAACACTTCCCACCCACTCCTTTCTCAAATGTAAGACCGATCTTGCCGTCGATCATCACCAGCCACCTTCTCAATCCCTCCCCTCCCTTTACCTCAAGACTTCTCCTCTGATCTTTCCTCCGTCTGACATCATACTCTGACATCACACTTTGAGTTTAACCATCCTGCTTCTTTTAATGGCTGCTCACAGCTCTGTTTTAACCACTTCACCTCGCTGAAATAGCCGTGGTTCAGTTCTCCAGGGAGCCATCATCATCATCTCCCACTGAAATGGTAATCTCGTAACGCCGCGGGGCTGTGAATTGGTTCGAGTGCTGGGGAATCCCCGCAGCCAGACAGCTGATGAGAGCTCTTGTGGTGGAACTTTTTAAATAAACATCCTTTACACTCAGTAAACTTCTAAAACCAAGTGCCTGCGACTGAAGACCACCTACGAGATGCTCCATTATTTGCTCTCAAGGCTGGAATATGAGCTTCGATGCCTCTAATCACTGCATTAAAGCTTCCTCTGAAGTATAATGCATGCAATTACTTTTATATTCATGCATATGAACTCAAAGGAACTCATTTTAACAACATCTCGCTGTTTCTACATGTTTTGCTAAGCTTAGTTGAATTATTACCAGTGTTTGCTAAGCTCACTATACTTGTATTAATTAATAAACTTTTGTGTGTGAATTGCAGTGTTGTTATCGTTAACTAAAACTAAAAGTAAACCAAAATTATTATTTTATTCATTTATTTTCTATTTAAAATAGCCAAAATAAAATAAAATATAAATATTAAATGAAAAACGTAAGCTTGAAAAACTTGTATGCAATTTAAAAATTATAAATGTTGCATGGCAACTAACTGAAATAAAATAATTTAAGATGAAGTGCTCAAATTAAAGCTAAAACTGAAATAAAAGCAAATTATAGTTAAATAGAAGTATTTAAAACAAAAAAATAATTAAAATGAGAAAACCGCATAGCAAAATTACTAAAATGCCATCTAAAAAGTATATATAAATATGAAGTGAAAACTTAAGCTTAAAAAACATAGAAAATTATAAATGTTGCCTTAGCAACTACAACCCGAATTCCTAAATTTGAATAAAATGAAAACTAAAATACATTTAAATCACATGAGCCAATATTTTATTCACAATAGAACATAACAAATGTTTAAATGGAGAAATTTTACACTTTTATCCACTAAATGAGCTCATTTAAAATTTGATGCCTGCTACAGGTCTCAAAAAAGTTGCACGGCAGCAAAGGGCTGAAAAGCAAGACATTTTGAAAAGATTCAGCTGAGAACATCTAGCAACTAATTAAGTTAATTGACATCAGGTCTGTAACATAAAAGGGATGTCTTAGAGAGGCAGAGTCTCTCAGAAGTAAAGATGGGCAGAAGCTCTCCAATCTGTGAAAGAGTGCGTAAAAAGATTGTGGAATACTTTAAAAACAATGTTCCTCAACGTCAAATTGCAAAGGCTTTGCAAATCTCATCATCTAGAGTGCATAACTTCATCAAAAAATTCAGAGAAACTGGAGAAATTTCTGCGCGTAAGGGCCAAGGCCGAGACCTTTGTTGGATGCCATGGTCTTCGGGCCATTCAGACGACACTGGATCACTTATCGCATGATTCTGTCATTGACATTACTAAATGGGCCCAGGAATACTTCCAGAAACCACTGTCAGCAAACACAATCGGCCGTGCCTTCTGCAGATGCCAACTAAAGCTCTATCATGCAAAAAGGAAGCCATATGTGAACATGGTCCAGAAGCACCTTCATGTCCTGTGGGCCAAGGCTCATTTAAAAGTGGACTGTTTCTAAGTGGAAAAGTGTGGTCAGAGGAGTCCAAATTTGACATTTTTGTTGTAAATCACGGACGCCGTGTCCTCCGGGCTAAAGAGGAGGGAGACCTTCCAGCGTGTTATCAGCATTCAGTTCAAAAGCCAGCATCTCTGATGGTATGGGGGTGCATAAGTGCATACGGTATGGGCAGCTTGCATGTTTTGGAAGGCACTATGAATGCTGAAAGGTATATAAATGTTTTAGAGCAACATATGCAGACAACGTCTATTTCAGGGAAGGCCTTGTGTATTTCAGCAGGACAATGCAAAACCACATAATGCAGCTATTACAACAGCATGGCTTCGTAGTAGAAGAGTCTGGGTGCTGAATTGGCCTGCCTGCAGTCCAGATATTTCACCTATAGAGAACATTTGGCGCATCATTAAACGAAAAATACGTCAAAGACGACCACGAACTCTTCAGCAGCTAGAAACCTATATCAGGGAAGAATGGGACCAAATTCCAAAACCAAAACTCCAGAAACTCATAACCTCGATGCGCAGACGTCTTGAAACTGTTTTGAAAAGAAGAGGAGATGATGATTAAGATTATATTTTTATTTGTCACATACACAATTATATAGAGAGTATATAACCAGTAGTGAAATGTATTCTCTGCATTTAACCCATCCTAAGTGAACACACACCCGGAGCAGTGGGCAGCCATGTTACAGTGCCCGGGGAGCAGTTGGGGGTTCGGTGCCTTGCTCAAGGACACCTCAGTCGTGGTATTGAAGGAGGATACCCTCCCACCAACAATCCCTGCCAGACCTGAGATTCGAACCCACAACCTTCCGCTTACAAGTCTGACTCGCTATCCATTAGGCCACGACTGCCCAATACTGAGATGCTATACCATGGTAAACATGCCCCCGTCCCAACTATTTTGAGACCTGTAGCAGGCATCAAATTTGAAATTAGCTCATTTTGTGCATAAAATTGTAATATTTCTTAGTTTAAACCAGGGCTCTGAACCGGTTCAAGGAACGAAAACGAAAACTGGAAACGAACGAAATTTTGACTGGAACAGAACCAGAAATGAAATCAAATTTTATAGTTCCGAACAGAATCAAAAATTTGAAATGGCCATTAACCGGTTAATAACGTTATTTTATCGTTCCATTTAATATTTGAAATTTGCTGTCAACCAATCACGAATTCAAGCTGTAGGCTACGGCCTATATTGCAAATATTCCAACACGTGAAATGCCCGCCAGCGCTCAGCTGTGAACTCTTAAGTCGCAATGGCAATGCACCGGCGTTAGAGTTTATCCGAGGATAGTGTAAGATGGATTCAACAGATCACACGCACCTGCAGCTCTTCTGTGAACGGAGAAAACAAAATAAAATATAGGCTTACATAAAATAAATCTATATAGGCCTATGCACAAAATATATTTCACTTCACTTTCACTTCACAAAACGAAAGAAAAGAAAAAAGAGCTGAGTTTCGGTTTATTGTGACACGATCAAAAGTTCATGGAAACGACAGCAGTAGTTTTCTTTATTTTGCAAAAGCTTGACAGTTTTGAATGTCTTGCTTCTATCTGTAGGCTATACCAGTATGGCTATGGCGCCGATGCTTGACACGCACACAGACAACATATTTTTGCGATATTGCAGCCTGTGCATTATCAAAATTACAGTATCATTATCAAAATTCATTATCAAAATACAGTTAAAGAACCATATAATAAGTAGCACTGCTTCTTTGTACAATCTGTTGCATTCAGCGTGACCACTATGCTGATATGCGAAGGATGATGATCGATGCGAGTGAAGCACAAAGCCTATTTCATAAATAATAATATTTTAGCATCCAGATATGTTGCGAATATGAAAACATTTGGATTCGTGCCGAATGAGAGAGGTAGGCATCAGTTTCAGAAATTGCTAGTAAATTTCACAAAAAAATGAAAAATACAAAGAAACAAGTAACATTGAATTTAAATGTATTTTTTTAAGTAAAAAGAGTATTTTCTTAACGTACCCCAATAAGCTTTTGTTTTATTTACAACTTTGAAACATATTTTTTTTTACAGTGTAAAATACTACTGCAGCTCATCCGACACTTTGTGTTACAGTCATAATTGTTTCCTCAATTTGTGTGCCTTGAGATGTCATATTTACATATTTAGCATGTAAACATAACATAAATACAACTACTGAGGCACTGACAGCACAACAGTAGCAGCGAATAAACACTGCCTACAACCGGCAGCAGTAACCGCAGAGGTGTATTGTGGGAGTCAGGGGTCATGTGTAATGACTGACACACCAGTGGCTCCTGAAACACAAAGAATGGAAGTGCATTATCAGTGTCATAAACTTGTAACACTTACGGCACTCTTTGCTTTCACACAGGCACGGCTGTGCAATTTTATTTATTTTTCTTTCTTGTTTCTTGTTTGAGGGTGTGTGTCTCGTAAAGAGCAGAGCATGAGCATTACTATTAGTTTGTTGTCTTTTGTATGTTAAACACATGTGTTTCTGTGGATATGTGAAAATGTGGGTAGAAGGTTGTGATACAGTAGCGTTGACATGGTCATGTCGCATTTGATCTCTGTGACTACATCATGTACTTGGCATTTGTTTTTCCAGTCATAAAGAAGACACCAATATTACCGTTGAACTGAATTCTGAATTAGTTTTTGTATTTCCAATGATTGAATGAGAGATTAATCTAATATATCTCTTTTCCCGCAGTGACATATTTGATGCCATGTTCCCGGTCACACACATCGCCGGGGAGACAGTAATTCAGCAAGGTACAGTATGGAAAACCATGAGTTTTATATCATACATACAGCACATGTTTGCATCACTATATTTAGTAGTATATAGTATTATTTATTTTATTAATTATAATATTAATCACTGTTATAATTAATTTTACTTTACTTTACTTTACTTTACTTTTACTTTACTTTACTTTACTTTAGATTTACTTTACTTTGATTTAATTTAATTTAATTTAATTTTGATTTAATTTTGATTTAATTTAATTTAATTTTAGTTTAGTTTAGTTTTTATTTATATATATATATATATATATATATATATATAAGGTCTGCTTTTATTTGTGTGCACTCACAATGAAAACAAAACAGATTTTATATATATAACATGTAATATGTAGTATTTTCACATTTAGATGGATTTTTTTATTATTTGCACTACTGTCTGTTCAAAATAAATGAAAAGAAACCGAGCATAGTAGATTTTTTTTTTCTTTCATGTTGTACCGAAATCGTATCGAACCGTGACCCCCGAACCAAGGTACGTACCGAACCGTGACATCTGTGTACCGTGCCACCCCTAATATATATATATATATATATATATATATATATATATATATATATATATATATATATATAGTGCTGTCAAAGTTAACGTGTAACGCAAATTCATTTTAACGGCACTAATTATTTTAACGTGCGATTAACACAGCGCGTATTTTCTGTTTGACCCGTGGCCCAACCCGTAGTTGGAGAAATGGAGATGCACAGTGTTGCCAACTTTGCAACATTGCAGACCCCTTTAGCGACTTTTTTCCGTTCAAAAAAGCGCCCAAACTTAGTTTCTGAGAATCACCGGTACTGCCGCGCGAGCGCGAGGTCTTGCTCTCCCAGCGCGCGCACACACCTTCTCTCTCTCTCTCTCTCTCTCTCTCTGCGTCTGCTCAGTTTCTCTTCAGCGAGCGGCGGAGAGGAGCAGCGCTTTAAGTCAGTTAAACACTGATATTATTTTGCTTCTCTTATTTTACATGCAAGTATAGCCGAAATCACAGAACAGATGTTGTCTTTATCTTATGTGTATTTGATTTCATCAGACGACGGTGCGATTATCATGATTTTTTTGTGCAGATTAACATCTTGGAAGGGAGAGCTGGTTATGTATTCTTAATGGGTCGCGTTTCAGTCACTATTTCATATTCATTCCGTTGTCTGACAACAGAAACAGTAAAATATACCAATGAAAACAGTTTTATTGAGAATTTAGCTGCATCAAAATACAGTATGTGGCACAGAGAGGGAAACAAATGTAATAATAAATAATAAATGTACATTTTGCATTTTCAGAAGAAGATCTGCCCTGTGTGCAAAAATATAAACAGGTTTGTGTCAGTAAATTGCTCAGTGCAAAGAAAGAGAAGTAATAGGAACCTGGTATTTATTTTTTCATGTGTCTAATAGACATGAACAAGTTCTTTGAAAAACATCTATGACCTTTGATACCTACTCTTCATGCTTTATGTTGACTATGGTTTCAATAATAATAAACATACATTTGCATAAAGCATCCATTTATGGATTTGTCCATGCCCATGTTGATTAGAGTATTAAACATGTGAAAAGTATTAATTTAAGGTACATTTAGAACAAATAAAAATGTGCGATTAATCACGAGTTAACTCATGACAATCATGCGATTAATTTTTTTAATCGATTGACAGCCCTATTTTTTTATATATATATATATTTTAATTTTTAATTACATTTTCTTTTTAATTTTATATTTTATTTATAATTTTGGTTTATTTTTTAGTTTAGTTTAGTTTGCCAAGCTACAGACTAACCCAAACCTAATTCTGATCCTGAAAGAAAATTTGCATTTTTAGTATTACAAAAAAACATTATTTTATTACTTTATTATTTATTTATTATTTTTTTATACCTTTGAAGATGACCCACAAACATCTCAGATGGAAGGGTATCCAAGATTTAGCTAACTTCTGGGAAATCATTTTACTACAGTCTAATTGAGCTACACTTCTGTTGTTCTGAATATTATAGTATTTTGGAACAAAATGGCTCATAAAAGCAGGCTTGTGTAGCTCAAGGTGTTTGTGGCCATGTAAAGTACTTGTGTAGAGTATATTTGTGGGCCTTAGAACATTTAATTGCATGTAATGTATTTAATGTTACATGACATTTATGCAGTGCATACAGTGCAAAACACAAGAATGCAAACCAAAGAAATATCAAAAGAAAGATTTCGAAACTGAACAATTTTCACCAATAAATTACTCATAATTTTCACAAATAATTACAAAGTTGCAAGTAATACATTGAACTAAATGTGCTATTTTGAAGTAGAAAAACTGAAACATCTCAAAGCATATGGAGATAGCTGAAATCTTCTGATGTTTCTCCAGAAGAAATGTGTCTCTAGAAGACATCGCAACTGTATTTGCAGTCATCTGCAATGCGATCTCTATATAGACCCATACATTTCTCATTAAAATTCTTCAGAGACCAATACTCCCCATCCTATTCTCTCCACATTCAGGCCTACAGTATGCCAACAGTCACATTAAGACAAGGATGACACCTTCATATTGAGTTATGGAAGAGCAACCATAAAGTCAAAACCAAGTACTGATACTAAGTTCACAAATGCATTGCAGATTGTTTTAGTTATGTAAGACGGAACGGTGGGTGATGAGGGTTTTTTATACAGTCAAACAATGAGCTCTTTTTGGTTTCATGTGGAGTTCATAAGCGATAGAGAACAGTGAACTGCATGCATGTCTTACACACTCTCTGTGCAATGCGATTCTTGAAGCAGAGTTTCGACGCATTTATCTAACATGGGCAGATTGCCCATAAAACAAGATCTAGGAATGTGCAAAGTTGTTGTGTGTGTGTGTGTGTGTGTGTAGAAGTGTGCGTTTTTTGTTCTCGTCAAATATTTGACTGCACTCTGTGACTCAAGGATCTGTTGGCCAAAAAACAGAAACTTCAGAGCAGAGGTGATAAAAGACAGGAAGACAGGAACAATACTAAGAAAAATGAGCTGAACGGGTTGAAAGAGAGAGAGACGGCGTGTAAGGCACTAGCGATCGGTGAGTGTGTTAAGATAAATTGCTGGTGTGATTTACGAGCGCTTAGTGTGTTCAGTGTTAATTAGCCCCGTGAACCCGCGTGAACTCGGCAGCGCACGGATCACGGGCTCTTTTAACTCTTCGGCATGCGCAAACACACACGCTCACTACCAGGATCCCAAACACCAATTTCAACACACACTCAGACATCAAAGAGCCCCTGAACCTACAGAAATGCTTTATGTAACGGCCTTTAACTTGGAAATGTTGATCGGGGCCCGTGGCTTCTGGCACACCCAGCCGTCCATTAAAATCTCTCAAATGGGGTGTAGATGAAGAAGCCTGGGAATCATTTAGATGACACGGCTCTGGGAGGTGCTGACGCTTTTAAAGTGGTGTGCCATCTTTTATCTTTGATACACACCACTGTGTGTGTTCTTGGGAAACGGCGAGTCGGAAAGAGATGGAATCTGGGAACGAGATGACGTTATTTATCTTTTCCTCCTTTCCATCCTGAATTTAAAGGTCCCATGAAATTAAAATGGGAGTTTTGTGGATTTTAGGCTATTTTTGTTAGCTGCGGGGTCATCTAGATGCTAATGCACGCTTAAAAGGTTGACCAATTAACCTTTAGCAGATAACTTTATAGTGGCCTGCTCAAAAGTTTGGGGTCAGTAATTTTTTTTTTTGTAAAGAGATTAATACTTTTATTCAGTAAGGATGCATTAAATTGACCCGAAGTGAGAGTAGAGACTTTTACAATGTTACTAAAAAAAAATATTTCAAACAAATGATGGTACTTTCTAACAATCAAGGAACCCTGAAAAAAAATTATCATGGTTTCCACAAAGATTTTGATCCGTACAACTGTTTTGAACAATGATAACAATGTTTCTTGAGCAGCAAATCATCATGTTAGACTGATTTCTGAAGGATCATGTGACACCGAAGACTGAAAATTCAGCTTTGCATCACAGAAATAAATTAGATTTTAAAATATATTTAAATAGAAAACATTAATTTTTAATCAAATAAATACAGTCTAGATGAGCACACAAGACTTCTTTTAAAAACATTTTATCTTACCGACCCCAAACTTTTGAATGGTAATGTCTGTTCAATATTTTATGTAGATTTTCACAACTGAGCAGAAAAACAAGGAAAAGGAAGAAGGAAAGAGTGCTATTTATCGGTAGTCTTTTTCCTGAAGTAGGTTGATTGGAATAAACTCAGTTTTCTCTTGTTTCTTTCTCAGGTGATGAAGGAGACAACTTTTATGTGATTGATCAAGGAGAAGTTGACGTGAGTTCAGTATTTCATGCCTGTTTCTACAGTCAAATGCACACATGTGCTGTGGTAAATGCAACTTATCACCATAAATGTCTACATCTGCAATATATTCATCAGTATAACAAGTGTGATGGGGTGAAACTTATGAAACTTTTAGATTATGTAAATATATATATATTAATTATTGGTATCATTGGTATGGGTATCATACAATTAAAAATGAATCAATTAAAATGAAAAACTTCAGTATAGTAACGACTGTTTGGGATGGGAGTGTACTTAATTGTACTAATTTCCCTAATGTGAAGTTTAAATTGTGTTTTCCCCATTGACTTTGGTGTGAAATGTTACCTGGGCTTGTTTTTGTGACCCAATTCACCCAATTAGGAAAAGAGAATTTCTGAAACATCCAGAGATATAATAGTAGGTCTGTGCTGTATGATAAAAATCTTACCCACTGACCTTTTTTTAACACTTAAAAAAGTGGAACACTTACTGTCATTGTTTTACCTTCCCAAAAGATGACATGGATAAAGTTCAGGTGAAATGATGTGTCGTTATCTCCACAGACAATCCACTTCCCACATTTTGTTTTAAAGAGAAGATAAGAAGCTTTAAAATAGATTGTCTTTGTAAATGCATTTTTTCTCTCTCTCTCAGAAGTTGTCTTTATCATCCTGGGAATCTGTAGTATTTTCTACCCCCTTTTTTGTTTCTGTTGTAAATAGGATTGTTTAGTTTAAAGCGGCCTTTTCCACACTTTTCTAGCATTTTTTTTTTTTCCCCAGAGTGCATTAATAATGGCAGTCATGGCTTCCTGAACTGTGAATGGTCATAGTTTAGTTTTTATGACAATTTTCCACGCTCTCTGTGACTCTTCAAACAGACTGTTTATGCTACTGTAACTTTAAGATTATATGTAAATGATTACTTTATGTGAAACAACTAACAACCACATGCCAAGATGTTGGATAATGAACAGTACACATGAATGAATATGAATATATGCTACTGTTCACAAGTTATATATTAATGTATTTTTTTTATATATAAGGCTGCCCTTTGGTAATTTGCTAGTTCGAGGATCTGTGGAATAAGCAATAGTTTGTCTAATGTTTCTAAAAGTAAATTCTAAAATCCTGTAAAGATTGACAGATGTTTTAATAGACCGCAGTTTTGGTCTTTTAGAAAGTGTTTCTTTTATTAACGCCACTAAATAATTCTTTAGGTGCACTTCATCTTCACTGTAAAAAAAAATTGTTCACTCAACTTAAATTTTTTAGTTATCTTTTTGCTTTGACTCAGTTAAGTTTTATTTACTTAATCTTCTAAGTACTTTCAACTTAAAAAGTTTAGTTGACATAGTAAAATAGTTGACCCAACTGCTTATTTCAAGTAACCTGGACTTGAAAAGTTAAGTTAAAATAGGTCAACTTACATTTTTAAGTAACCTGAACTTGCAAAGTTTAGTTGAAATGCGTTAACTTACATGTTCAAGTTATCTGTACTACAGTTTAAGTTCACTGAACTTAATGATTAATAATATTTTCTAAACTTGCAATAGCACATTCAACCAAATAAATAACACATTTTGTTCCA
This sequence comes from Aspiorhynchus laticeps, assembly GCA_023376895.1. Classification (NCBI taxonomy): domain Eukaryota; kingdom Metazoa; phylum Chordata; class Actinopteri; order Cypriniformes; family Cyprinidae; genus Aspiorhynchus; species Aspiorhynchus laticeps. Next base: position 15,040,918 of record CM041794.1, read on the forward strand.
TATAAATTACTTTACTGTCCCTTGCAAATGAACAAATGTTAAGGACAAACTCTTAAAACATGTCAAAATCATACAGAGATTCCAGAAATTTGTTACATTTTAGTTACCCAGTGTTTAAACTATTAACACATTGAAAGTGGATTACCATGACAAAAGTAGTCATGCCACTGATGCATGAAAACTGTAAAAGCATGCAGAAACAACTTTTTAAACTGTAAAATACACAACAGATATCACATTACTTGTTAGAAATGCACAGAATGATTCTAAATGTTTGTAAATACAAACTAAGACACAAATTATATAGAAATTACAGAAAAATAAATAAAATGTAAAAACAAAACATCATAAAACGACATAGCAATTGCGTGTTTAAAGGTGAAACTTGACTTGAAACAAATGCACAAAGTAATTTTTTGCCTGTATATTCTTCTTTTGACTCACAAAGTGTTGTAGCCATTGACTTGGGATAGTTCACCCAAAAATTAAAATTTTGTCATTTGTCAATTACTCATCCTCATGTCGTTCCAAACCCGTAAGACCTTCATTCATCTTCAGAACACAAATTAAGATATTTTTGTTGAAATCCGAGCTTTCTAACCCTCCACAGAAAGCAATGCAACTGAAATGTTCCCAGGCCCTGAAACGTAGTAAGGACATTGTTAAAAATGTTAATGTGACACCAGGGGTTCAACCGTAATTTTATGAAGCTACAAGAATACTTTTTGTGTGCAAAAAACTAAAACAAAAATAATAACCTTATTCAACAATTCTTCTCTTCCCTGTCAGTGACCACCAGTACCACAACGCATGAATGCAAGTGAATGGTGGCAGACAGTGGCGCACAGGAGTTGAATAGAGTCATAATTTGTTTTCTTTGCACACAAAAATTATTCTTATTATTACAAAGGGAATACAGCAAAACAGTAATATTGTGAAATATTTGTACTAATTAAAATAACTGCTTCTATTTGAATATATTTTAAAATGCAATTTATTCCTGTCATTTCAAAGCTGAATTTTAGCATCATTACTCTAGTCACATGATCCTTCAGAAATCATTCTAATATTCTGATTTGCTAGTCAAAAAAAATAAATAATACGTCAAGTAGAATTTTCTTCAGGCTTCTTTGATTAATAAAAAGTTCAGAAGAACAGCATTGATCTGAAATAGATATCTTTTGTAACATTTTAAATGTCTTTTTCATTACTTTTGATCAATTTAAAGCATCCTTGTTAAATAAAAGTAGCCTATTAATTTCTTTCCCTATATATATATATATATATATATATATATATATATATATATATATATATACACAAAAATATTTTGAATGGTATAGTGTATGTTACAAAAGCTTTTTATTTCAGATAAATGCTGATAGATCTGTGGATCTTTCTATTCATCAAATAAAATTTTAAATATTATTATTATCAATAATAATAATAATAATCTTAAACAGCAAATCAGAATATTAGAATGATTGAAGTAATGATGCTGAAAATTCAGCTTTGATCACAGGAATAAATTACATTTTAAAATATATTCAAATAGAAAGCAGTTATTTTAAATTGTAAAACTATTTTACAATATTACTGCTTTTTCTGTAACGTTATTTGTATCAAATAAATGCAGGCTTGGTGAGTAGAAGATAAACATAAAAAATCTTGCTGTTCAAAAACTTTTGACTGGTAGTGTATGTCTAATGTAATATACTTATGACCGTATAGGTATATTCACGCAGCATTACAGTGGGTTCCGGTGAGGCACTTCAATAACTAACCTTAACGTTACTTCAGAAATCTGAAAGAAGAGTTTAACTTCGCCTGAATCAAGCTTGTGAGCAATATCAAATGCACGAGCTCCAAACGAACGCTGAGGGAGCTGCTCATGTGTTTTGCTTATGACTTGAAGAAAGGGGACAGTTCGAGTAATCTTGTTTTTTCCCCCTAATTTTTCATCTATGTATAATGCATCTGATGGAAGTCTTTTAGGGATTATAAAACGCTGTCAAGTTTACAGACACAATTTTATAAAATTCCCGCCATTCTAAATCCATACAGTTGTCCGTTGAGCTCCATCTCGCGCTCTGTTTGAATGCAGCAATGGGCTCAAATAATACATATCAAACTGTATATTATCGTTTTCCAGATACGTTCAGCTCAGTACCTCATGGAAGAATATGTATTATAATATTTATGTGGAAAATACTGTGGAACTGTGTATTTCGAGGATTCATAGTGCCGCGAAAATAACACTGGCATACATAAATACAAAATACAGCGTTTTAAACCACACATGTATTCTTCTTAGACAACATACGTAATTGTACACACATTAAACCAATAAATACAAATATGTACTTACCAAATTTGTTGACTGAGAAAGTTTCCCAGCTTTGTGGAGCAGCTGAGCTCATCAAGATGGCTGACGAACGTCTTCTGTCTGTCTGCTGTGGTCTTCACGAGATCTCGCGATAAGTGACGTTGACAACGTGACATCGTTATTGAATTGATTCAACACATTTTTTTTAAGTTGTGGGTGCAAATACTGTAGTTCAGTGAACTTACAAGCTAGTTGAGACAGTGAAAACTTAAAATGTTAATTTGAATGAACAAATTTCGAAGCTGCGAGTTGTCAACTTAAAAAAAATCATTCAAACAACTAAAATGTGAGATCATTTTTTACAGTGTTGTGTGTGCTTTTCATGGGCCTGATAAGCAAGGTGTATTTTGTGAAATTCTATGTGCATTTATTTCATCTTGTGTGCATGTTTTGAATGTTCTGTTTCACAATAATTGAAGCTGTGTTTTCATGGAAATAAAGTAGGCCTAATGAAAATCAAATATACCCTACTTTTTCAGTTATTTAATTTTTTAGGAAGGTTTGCCAAGTGGCTTCAAAAACAAGACATGCATTACATTTAAATTAATAAAATTAATTTGAAAAAGTGCAAGCTGAACGTCACCCTGAAACATAACTGGTACGAATTTCATTATAAACGGGGAAAAAAACACACAATTAGGCCTACTAGAGAAATGTTATGTCAGAGCGTGATCTGAGCAGGATTTGGTTTAACGGTGAGCGGAACATTAGCGGAGCGTTTGCTTTGGCCGTGAGCGACTGAGCGGAGTGTCACGCCGCTCCGCTTCGCTCACATGCTCTGTTACTGACACCAAACTTTTGAACAGTAGAGCATAAATGTGAGTAGTTATATGTTAATATGTTCATGCTTGTGACATCATAACATTGGCCGTTTCTGATTGGTCCATTTTTGAATATAGAGATTTTAGAGTATGTCTACATAATTCATCAAGCTTTGTTTTATTCTATTTTATTTTAAAAGAGCAAGAAAACCCTGCTGATCTCAATGTTCTTAATGTTATTAGCAGTCTTGTTTGTCCTGAGTCTTTTCTCCTCGTGTATGTGCTCAGTGATCCGCTGTGTGATATATCGGTGCTAATATTTCTCCTCTGCTCTGGACGAGCTCTGAGGGCACGTTGAGTCAGCTCTGGGTCACTGCCACATCAGATTGTGGTGTATCGAGCTCTTGGGTCAGAGCCAGCGCACTGAGACCAGCAGAGCCCTGCTTGCTCCGTCCAGCGTTTACCACGCTAATGCTCTCAAACACATGCAATACAGACATTAACCCGTCTGCTCGTGTGTAAGTGAGAACGCACAGCTCCATAAAGCTCCCAGACACATGCTATCATGCAGGAGTGCATCTCGAATGCGACGGTGATGTCTCTCATTAGCAGAAAGGATAAATCTGCTGTGACTTTGGAGCGAGTAGTACTGCATGCTAATTGGGAAAGTTGGAATTCATTAACGCGCACACACTCTCGAGAAGAAAACATGCACTTTCAGTCACTTGAAGTAATATCTGCCATTTATTTTCATGGAAGTTGTTCCAATTAAATGACTTAAAGGAACAGTTTTTTTTTTTATTTCCTCACAAAAGCGTACACAAGTAGATATTTTGGAGAATGTAGTTAACCAAACTGCTGGTAGCCATTGACTTCCATATGAAAAAAAAATACTATGGAAGTCAATGGCTGCCAGCAGCTGTTTGATTGACAACATTTTAAAATGTATTCAGATAGAAAACAATTATTTTTAATTGTAATAATATTTCATAATACTTTTTAAAAATATGCATTTTCAATAAACAATCAATTAAAAATTGTATATATTATATTATATAATATTATAAATTTAATATATTATTATATCATATTATATTATTTACATTCATAATTGACTCAAAAGTTTATGTATGTATGTATGTATGTATGTGTGTGTGTGTGTGTATATATACAGTATATATATACACATATGTGTGTGTGTGTATATATACAGTATATATATACACATATGTGTGTGTGAGTTTTTTAAATTGTAATAATATTTCACAATATTACAGTTTTTACAGGTTTTTTATTAAATAAATGCGGCGTAGGTGAACTATTTTATTTAATGCAAATTTGATTTTATTCTACATTGCAGCAGTAAAATAATTTTGCCGATCTTGGTAAATACTTAATGGTCTTAAAAGATGAAATAGTCCTAAAAATGGCCCGATGAATCATTATTCCAATCATGAATATTCTGTTCAATTCAGAAGTATTATGGAAGTCAAATGCGTTGTCAAAGCTGTTGTCTTCAATTAACCGTATAAGTTATGCACTGTAAACCCGGATAAGTAGAATCTACTTAAAAAAACCAAGGTAACTCGTTGCCTTAAAATTTTTAAGTAATGAAGCATTAGTTGAATAAGTGAAGTGAACTACGTTCAATGTACTTAAGCCCATAATGGAATGGAATAGAACATTTAAGTTGAATGTACTTATAACCGAGTTACAGTAACTGAAGATACTTAGTTTAAACAATCATTCCCCACCCATTTATTTAACTCAGCTTGTTAAGTAAGCATTACTCCATAACCAATTCAACTAAATTGTATATTCTAACTGACCCAACTTAACTTTTTGTTCTTGAAACTCAAAATATCTTTCAATCAATAGAGCCATGTAAAATACATACATACAACTGCAACATTACACTGATCCAATTTTATTTTTATTGAACATGTCTTTTTTTTTTGCAACAAAAGAAACAAAGCCATGGCCTAATAGGCTTCTAGTGTGTAGTTTCCTCAGTGATGGCATGAAAAGAAAAAAAAATCTCTTCCTCTTTACTGCCAATCATTACAATATTGTATTGCACCTCTTCAAAATTGGTTGACAAACTGCAAAACTCAGCCCTGCTGAACACTTATCTTAATATTTATACTTAAACACTTAACATTTACTCTTTTACATTTGGTTGACAAACTGGCAAGATAAAACTCAGCCCTGCTTAACACTGGCATCTTAACATTTATACTTCAACACTTAAAGGGATACTCCACTTTTATTGGAAATAGGCTCATTTTACAACTCCCCCAGAGTTAAACTGTTGAGTTTTACTGTTTTAGAATCCATTCAGCCGAACTCCGGGTCTGGCGGTACCACTTTTAGCATAGCTTAGCATAGATCATTGAATCGGACAAGACCATTAGCATCTCTCTCAAAAATGACCAAAGAGTTTCGATATTTTTCCTATTTAAAACTTGACTCTTCTGTAGTTACATCGTGTACGAAGACCGACGGAAAATGAAAAGTTGCAATTTTCTAGGCTGATATGGCTAGGAACTGTACTCTCATTCCTGCGTAATAATCAAGAAACTTTGCTGCCGTACCATGGGTCCAGCAGGCGTAATGATATGACGCAGCGCCTGAAAATAGTCCCCAGCTCGGTAGACTATAGGGTTGACTATTTTCAGGCGCTGTGTAATATCACTGCACCTGCTGCACAGATAGTACAGCAGCAAAGTTTCTTGATTATTACGCAGGAATGAGAGTACAGTTCCTAGCCATATCAGCCTAGAAAATCGCATTTTCTGTCGGTCTTAATACACAATGTAACTACAGAAGAGTCAAGTTTTAAATAGGAAAAATATCGAAACTCTCTGGTCATTTTGAGAGAGATGCTAATGGTCTTGTCCGATTCAATGATCTATGCTAAGCTATGCTAAAAGTGGTACCGCCAGACCCGGAGTTCGGCTGAATGGATTCTAAAACAGTAAAACTCAACAGTTTAACTCTGGGGGAGTTGTAAAATGAGCCTATTTCCAATAAAAGTGGAGTATCCCTTTAATATTTACTCTTTTACATTTGGTTGACAAACTGGCAAGATAAAACTCAGCCCTGCAAAACACTGGCAGTTTAACATTTACAAATAACAAATGTGTCCATGGAAAAAACAAAAAGTGTGTGAGAATGAAAGAAGAGAGAACGGGAGAAAAAAATAAATAAATAAATAAAAATAACAGCGAGCAGATAACTGTATGGAGAACCCATACTCTCCCCTCCACCTCTACCTCCCTCCCCCCCCTCTCTCTACCCCACTCCTACACCTTGGCAATTGTGAACTCGATCATTAACAAAAAATGTTTCTCTGGATAAAATAAAAAAGCATGTGTGAGACAGAATAAGGGTGAAAAATAAAACTGACAGTAGATACCCATCTAGAGCCCATAGTTTCCACTCCTCCTCCTCCTCCCTCTATCTCCCCTCCTCACAACCCCCCATGCTTTCGCTATCCCCCATGTAACTTTTTTAGGCTGTCCTTCTCTCCTTACCCTCTCTCTCTCTTCACTTTACTTGTACTGCCAATTAATAAAAAAAAGTCTCACATTTGATGACTTGGGAAGAGGAGATGCTGGATCTTACATTGCAAGCTGATTCTTGAGTGTTTGAAGTTTAGGTTTCAGATCTGTCTTACCTAAGTTCAGAAGTACCTGTTGAAAAAAATCTAAAGTGTTCTTCATGTACTTTGGGTAGTTGAGATGCAGTGCATAGGTAAGTCCGAAGACAATGTACATGGCCTGGGGCAGGCTCTCAACATCCATCACAATGTTACCCTCCAAGATGATTCCCACTGAGGATGCAGTGTGGTGAAGGTACTGCGTGTGTGGAGTGATGTTTTCCTGTTCATGGCAGAGGATCCCCACTAGGGATGGGTATCGTTAAGGTTTTAACGGTATTACTACTCTTATCGATACTGCTTATCGGTCCGGTACTTTAACGGTATTCTTATCGGTACTTTTTGTGATACTGTATGTATATATATATATATATATATATATATATATATATATATATATATATATATATATATATATATATATATATATAACAAATTAGGAGCTGAATTAACATTACTTTATATTCTGAAATGTAAAATAAATATTTAATTAAATTAATATAAAACATCAATTTGTAAATGCACCAGTGTGCATGCATTTTTAGTGTTTTATATACATAAGATACAGTAAGAATATTAACAAAGAAACAAAGTAAAAACAAACTGACAAATACAATAAATATACAAATTAAATGAAATAAACAGTGCTTTAATTTTTCCATGAAGGTCTACTAACATTACTGTTCAGGCAAGTAATAGCTACAAAAGAAATCTAAAAGTAATCAAATGTAAATGAACACTGCATAGTTTTCACTGTATGTATTGATAGATTAATGCTTATTAAAGCTATAACGTTATTCAGATTAAGAGCTGTGGGGGATTTTCTCTTTGCATTTTGTTCTTTGATTAACATTGAAGCGCCAGTCTGTCACTTTAAGGCAATATATTGACACACATCGGATTTTCTCCGAACAGTTCTGGTCCACTTAAGACAAACTGTTTAAGTGAATACTCTCGTAGCTGGCCATTGTGACATATTTTTGTGTGTATTTGATCGTTTGGACGCGCCCGAAGCTCAAACTGTAATCTGCTTGTCTGTTTTGGAGCGCTCCGCGCAGGCACGCACACACACACACACACACACACACACACACACACACACACACACAGACACACACGCGCGCGCGCACACACACACACACACACACATTTCAGCCTGGGAAACAGCGTCTCTTGTGCGGATTGTACTTTCAACGTTTTATTATCAAACATGTCCCGCAATTTAGCAACAGTAAAGACAGCATTTTACAACAATCACCGACTGAGCTGATTCTGGCGTTAAGTTTTGGTTAGGGAGGAACGAATGCGCGCCGCTGTGAAGGGAAGGAAGCCCTTGTGCTAGAAGACAACGCTGGCTATAATCCTTAGAAGCTCGATCATTAATCAAAAAATGTTTTCTGGATAAATAAATAAAGCATGTGTGAGACAGAATAAGGGTGAAAAATAACAGCTGACAGTACCTACCCATCGTAGAGCAGCATAGTTTCCACTCCTCTCCTCCTCCTCTCCCTCTATTCCCTCACAACCCCCCATGCTTTCGCTATCCCCATGTAACTTTTTTAGGCTGTCCTTCTCTCCTTACCCTCTCTCTCTCTTCACTTTACTTTTACTGCAAATTAATAAAAAAAAGTCTCACATTTGATTGACTTGGGAAGAGGAGATGCTGGATCTTACATTGCAAGCTGATTCTTGAGTGTTTGAAGTTTAGGTTTCAGATCTGTCTTACCTAAGTTCAGAAGTACCTGTTGAAAAAAATCTAAAGTGTTCTTCATTACTTTGGGTCAGTTGACGATGCAGTGCATAGGTAAGTCCGAAGACAATGTACATGGCCTGGGGCAGGCTCTCAACATCCATCACAATGTTACCCTCCAAGATGATTCCCACTGAGGATGCAGTGTGGTGAAGGTACTGCGTGTTGGTGATGTTTTCCTGTTCATGGCAGAGGATCCCCACTGGCACATCATTGTACGAACCTTCCTCATCATCAACGTCCTGAAAAAAGGAACAGGGCATGATCACATCAACATGACAACATAGTGCTACAAACACCCTCTATAGGTACACAGCCCACATGTCTGCCCTATCCAGTGTCCACCCACTGCAGCGACCGCTACAGAAAATCACTCAGGGCAGGTGCAAGAAGCATCCACAAATGATCTGGGGTGAACACTAGGGGTGGAACGGTACATGTATTCGTATTGAACCGAAACGGTATGGGTGTCTTGGTTCGGGACAAGAATTTGAACGGAGAATACACGGTATAAAAATAAATAAAACTTGCGTGTAAATTATTTATGTAATGCGAACCTACTGTTAGATATGCAGTTTCTTAGGGACACCTAATCTGTAGCCCCACGTGTCTGATCTGAAACCAAACACACGAACACTGCAGGGAGGTAAACAGTAACACGTTGGGTTTATGCGCTCTGCACCAGACTGTGCCGTGCACAATGCACAAAGATTGTAAACCCGGAAAGCGAGCCCAGCCACCGCCATCTGCTCTGCGGAGCGGACATGCTTCACCTCCACGCGGACACAAAATTGAACTAAAACAAGCATTTAAAATGCGTGGAAATGACTTGCGTCTTATCTTCGGTTGACGGTGAAGACTTCATGGTGCCGCTCGTGCTTATCCAGTCCATTAAATGAAGAATGTGGCAAAGGTATGCCTGTCGCACTTAATAGCAAGAATACTTTCTTTTATCTTTTGTGGGGGAGGGGTCTCACCTAAGTAGAATTTTTTTGTTTGTTATTATTCTATGTAATTTGCACTTTCATAAATAAGAGATGCTGTATTTTTAGTTTTATAGCTGATTGTCTTATTTTGTTTACAAGTTCCAGATGGAGTCTGGAGATGATGTGGGGTACTTATTGTTTACTGTTTACATCTTACTTTAAACACTGTAAAGTAAGGCTGTTGCAGCTAGTTCAGGGGAGAGACTGTATGACACTAGGTGGTACAGCCTGAGACATGCACAATAAAAAATAATTCCCTTCTGCATTTTTGTTTTGCTTTTCCCTCCATTGTACAGAACCGAACCGTGACTTCTGTGTACCGTTCCACGTTCCGTTGCCTCCTCCAGAGAAGTTTTTTTTTTTTTTTTTAAACAACAATAACAAAAAAACACATGCACACCTTAAAATAATATGTATGGTAGGGAGAGAGGAGGGGAGGTAGAGAACAGGGGGAGCAAGGGAGGTGAGGTAAAGGCAGGTAGAGAAAAGTCAAAGTTGCTTACAAAGCAGGCCTTGAAGAAGGTGGATGGATCATCGCCAAGAATGACAGGAAGCCCCCTGAGGACAAGGCATCTGACTTCTGTCACATCCGAAGCCTGGTGGATTGAGGGAGCAGAGAGGACATCACACACTTAAAATAGGGTCCATATGTTACCCTGAACACTATATGCACATACATAATCAATAATACACAGCAAAGCCATTTATGTACTGGACCCCACCTGTTACCTCACACACAGTGTTCTTGACATTATGCATACAGGTAGTTATTTGCATACCTCATTTACAGATCAACTAGCAAAACCTGGCAAACTAATGTAATGTGTGGCAAGTAATTACTCTGAGGAGTTAGTTTAGTCAATTCAACTCCATTACACATAGGCTACTCAAAGTTAAAGGAACACACTGACTTATTGGGACTTTGTCTTATTCACCGTATCCCCCAGAGTTAACGTTACATAAGTCCATGCACTTTCGTGATATACTGCTAACGTTACCTAAGCTAAGTTAGTTGGCAGTTAACCAGTGCCAGGTTCCAACTTACCGTTTTGTGTCTGAACTCGGTTCGTTCACCGAAGGCTTCAAACGTGGGTCGAACAACTTGCTTGCTAGAACGTCAGTTGACGAAAATTTCAATACAGCTGAATTCTTTGTCTTGTTCTGTCTCCAAAGTTCAAAGTCATCAATACCACTCTTTTAAAACTGATATATATTTTTGGCGGTTGCATGGGTGACGTCAATGCCGTGTCATGCCATCCCGCCTTGTGCCGTCCACGAGCTTCTACATTTCAAAATAAAAGCTTCACCGAGCTTCTACTCTTCAAAGTAAAAGCTCACGTCTGGAATAAAATACTTTTTGTTAAAAAAATCTCTCTATAATATAAATGCAGATTATCATGCTAATGAATAAAATACTTAAAGCTAATGCTTTAAATATTTGGTGTTTTTTAACTAAACAGTAAGATACATGCAGACTATCATGCTAATGAATAAAATACTTAAAAATATATTTTGTGTTTTTTAAACAGTAAGATAAATGCAGACTATCATGCTAATGAATAAAATACTTTAAAATATATTTGGTGTGTTTTTTAACTAAACAGTAACGGCAATCATACAAATGAATAAAATACTTTAAAATTATCTGTCTACAAGATAAATGCAGACTATCATCCTGATGAATAAAATACTTAAAAAATATATGTCCATCTATAAAATACATGCAGACTAAATTTTAAATGAGGTTTGATCAAATGTATGTTAACATCAGGGACACAACAATAACATCCAGAAATCAGCAAACTATATGTATGGCTAAAATTGTTAGCTAATATTCGCTAACAAATGTCAACCACCGCTAATGCAGTTTTAAATGAGGTTTCATCAATTGTACATTAACATCAGGGACACAACAATAACGTCCAGAAATCACGAACTTACCAGTGACTCCATCTGGAAAATAATTTGCGATTTCGTATTTTGTTTTTGACCCTCTGAACTTACCGTTGGACAGGCAAAACTTGATGATATTAAGTTGTTTTAGCTCAAACACATAATTACAATAAGATAGGCCATTAAAAAGTACAGTTTACTCAGAATTCATAATTAATGTAAAGAAATGACACATGTTTAAGTAATACAAACTCAGTTTGTTTGAGTAGGCACTACTGATTGGACTTAAAAACTCAATTACAATAAGAAAGGACAAGAAAAAGTTCAGCTTAATCAGAATTAACAAGTAATGTCAATAAATTAGACACATTTAAGTAATATGTACTCAATCTCTTTGAGTTGAATCAAAATCTGGGTTTACAGTGTGCATATTCATGTTCATTATAAACAGAAATATGCAATGATACAAACAAGACTGTTAATAGCATTAAGAATATTAGGAAACTTGACAAATTATGTAGACATACTCTAAAAACTCTAGCTTCAGTCAAAAGAAGATATTTTGAAGAATGTGGTTAACCAAACTGCTGGTAGCCATTGACTGCCATATGGAAAAAATACTATGGAAGTCAATGGCTACCGGCAACTGTTTGATTGCCAATGTAACGTTCTTCAAAATATAAACTCACACAGGTTTGGAATGACATGAGTGTGAGTAAATGATGACAAAACTTTCATTTTTGGGTGAACTATCCCTTTTATTTAATATGCGACAGAAGGCATATTGCAAGAATAGTAAGCACACTTTCTCACCTTAAGTGACGTGTTGGCCGGCTCTAAGGAGGCTGTGACCCGAACCTGTTCCAGTGGCCGGTCTGGAGAGCAGAGATACCTGTGGAATGTGTCTTAGATGGCTGGCAGGATGCCTGGCCCGGGCCGGACAGAAGATGAGCGTTTATTTCTGCCCCATGTGTTAGGTTTTTTTATCTCTCCTCATAAAATCAACAAGTGGATTGTGTGTCCACAGGTGAAACCGAACCAGCCTCTGTGGAAAATGAGGAGGCTACTTCTACTTCTCTATGTGTGTGGCTGTTGAAAACCACATGCTGACACACAGATTCACTGAGATATTCTCTTCGCTAGCATCTTACGGTTATGCCAAAATGAAAAACAAAACAGGGGAAAGAGTTTGGAGGTGTTATCTAATTCCTCGTAAGACACTTTAGAGGATGATAGAAGGAGTGAGTGTGTTATCAGATCACCTGTCTCTCTATGAATGCCCATGACTATCATTAATATGAAACAAGAGTTCAGTCAGTCCTTGAAGATGGACAAATAGTCACTTTGTATTTTGTTTAAATATGTATTTTTATGTACAGTTCATCAGTTCACAGTATTCATTTTCATAATCTTATTCAAAATGTAATAGGTGAATTTCACAAGAAATCTGTCAAGAAATTTGATTTTTTTTTTTTTTTACATTATTGTAATGACAGCACATTTTCTCCCAGTTCTATTCTAATTAGTGTAATACACATATAATTTCTGAAGGGTCATGTGACACTGAAAACTGCAGTAATGATGCTGAAAATTCAACTTTGGCAATAAATTACATTTTAAATTGTATTCAGATAGAAAATAATTATTTAAAATTTTAATAATATTTCATAATATTACTGTATTTTAATAATATAAATATAATTAATGCACATTTAAAAAAATCTGCTTTAAAAAATATTAATACATTTTATATAATACATTTTTTTTTCAGTTAAAATCAATTCAAATTATATTATATTATATTATGACAATCATAATTGTCCCAAGTGTGTGTATATATATGTGTATGTATGTTACATATTATAACGTCTTATAAAATGTAATACATTAAATTTTAAAATAATATTCAGATTATTTACAGATTATTTATATTCAGATTATTTAATAACAACAGTTATTAAATAATAACTATATAATAATAAATTATATAATAATAATAATAATAATAAGGGGGAAGTCGTGGCCTAATGATTAGAGAGTCGGACTCGTAACCTAAAGGGCGCGGGTTCGAGTCTCGGAATTGTCGGTGGGGGGAGTGAATGTCCAGCGCTCTCTCCACCTTCAATACCACGACTGAGGTGCTCTTGAGCAAGGCACCGAACCCCCAACTGCTCCCCGGGCGCCGCAGCATTAATGGCTGCCCACTGCTCCGGGTGTGTGTTCACGGTGTGTGTGTGTTCACTGCTGTGTGTGCGCACTTTGGATGGGTTAACTGCAGTGCACAAATTCCGAGTATGGGTCACCATACTTGGCCGTATGTCACGTCACTTTCACTTTCACTTATTTTAAATTGTAATATTATTTCACAATTTTTATTTCTGTTTTTACTGGGGTTTTTTTTAAATAAATGTGGCATTGGTGAACAAACTTTTTTTTTATTTTTATTTTTTTATCTATTTATATTTTATTTATACAAATTTGATTTTATTGTACATTGCAGCAGTAAAATAAAAGAAGAATTGAGAATTTTAGCAGTCTTGGTATATACATAATGGTCATGAAAATTAAAATAGTCCTAAAAATGGCCCGATGAATCATTATTCCAATCATGAATAATCTGTTTAATTCAGAAGTATTATGGAAGTCAAATGTGTTGTCAAAGCTGTTGTCGTCAATTAACCATATAAGTTATGCATATTCATGTGCATTATAAACAGAAATAAGCAATGATTTCTCTCTCTCTCTGCAGGTGTATGTAAACGGTGAATGGGTGACTAGTATTGGAGAGGGTGGTAGTTTTGGAGAGTTAGCCCTGATATACGGAACTCCTCGAGCTGCTACTGTGAAAGCCAAGACTGACCTGAAACTCTGGGGAATAGACAGAGACAGCTACCGCCGCATCCTCATGGTATGAACACATTCACACACTTACATTACACAGGGGCAATAAATGACGTCAGTATTCTCAGATTTGTCATTTTTGGGTGAACTGTTCCTTTAAATGCCCTCCCTCCGTCCACTCAGATGTCATGATATTCCAGATTGAAACTCTTGACCATTGTGCCGTTGGCATACTCAAACTAAACCAAACTTTCCAGCCTTTGGTATTCTTTAACTAAATACTTACTGTCTCGCTCTGCAGCGTAATCTGCATTGAGTGCTCCATCTGTAGCAGTGTTTGTGTTTGTAGAGTGTGTGTGTGTATTTGTGTGTGTGTTGTGGGAATGAGTAAATTAATATTTCTAATGGCCCGCAAGCCTCCGTGGAAACTGTTCTCCACACAGAGCCTGACAAGGGATCAATTTAGATTTTTTTTGTCAGGCCATCGTTTGGTTTCTCTTTCTCGTTAGTGTCTTCCTCGCATTCTTATGCAAACACGCACTTTTCATACAGATTTACTCTCTTAACACACACACACACACACACACACACACACACACTGCGTTTTGTGAGAGGAGAGACAGCCTGTCAGATTGCAGCTATGCTGAGCTGCTCTTAATTAAACCAATAAATTATTGTGTCTGTGTGGCTGCAGTCAATTAGAGATCAGTCAGTAATTCATAAAGCTGTTTATAAAATGTGTCATATTCCACGTCCACACTGAGCATAAAATTTTCATGGTGAGTCATAATCTGTGTGCAAATATACCTGGACAGTATAGAAAAACATATATATATATATATATTAGGGCTGCACGATTATGACAAAAATCATAATTGTCGATTATTCCCTTGAGATTGTAATTGCGATTATTAATAACGATTATTTTGAACAGATTTATGCCATTGTTTGAAGCTGCATGCCATATTTTTATATAAAATGTATATATAAAAAAGAAAAAAGGCTGAAAACACTCTTCCTGAACTTTTATTGCTTTTCTATAGCATTGGGCCTCAAATGTCAACTGCACATTGGTTTGATTTCTTCTTTAACCTGTTAACCTGCACCCCCCATATTGGGAATCACAGCTGAAAATGACTAACTAACTTAAAATGGTAACAGCTCCTGACTTCAGTGTGCCACACACACAATTGTGGTGTCTTTGGAAAGAAGACCCTTTGGCCTTTACTATCCATCATCCAGAGTTGATGATGCTCAAAAATATAAAAAGTTATAGACACTGAAGTGCCTTGATAAAAATTGTACCACACTGAATTTTTTTTTATTTCATATAAAAATGCATGAAATCAGTCCTGGAGAAATTCAGAAAAGTAATGGGTTGAAAGTAACATGTCTCATGAGATTATATTTCAAATCTGAAGAAGATACCATGAAAAATGAGATTCCTGCAGACATTTTTCTAGTCCCCCCCCCCCACCCCCCGTTTGAGGAAAAATATTTACCAAATTATTGAAGGGTTCTACTACACACTATTTAGTCTTTATACATGCCACTGCAGTTTTTCAATTATAAAACAGTATACAGAATCTTAGAAATCGTATAAGTGATTTATTTGAGCACTAGAAAAATACAATAATAATAATTTTTGAGTGATGAAAAAAAAAACAATAATAATAATAAAAAAAAACTTAATTACATACTGATTTCCTGACAAACAGATGCTCTCCTGCTCATACATTAGTAATCACATGCTGAAGATCATTCATACAGATGCTAATCATACTGATGGCTGCCCAATATAGTCAATATTCACATTATAATGGCCTTTATATAGACTGCATTCACACTGATATCTGTGAACAGTCAGTAATTACATGCTCATTATCAGTCATAGAGATGTTAATCATACAGATACAGGCAATTCCCCACAAAACACGCAAACATATATGAAAACTGCTGAAGAAGAAACAAAATAAATGTTTTTTCTTTTTTCTTATTGTGCTAAAAAGATCGTTAAGTTACGCCCCATCAGATGACAGGTGCGTCACAGCGTGCGTCACGCGCCGTCGCGAGGGAGCGACAGAATTCAAATAATCAATCTTCCGTGTATCTTTGACTTTTTTATTTTTGGATGATTTCATTCTGTTTGGGACATTGTCTGCTACAAAATCGTGCTGTTTTTTTTACCACCAAGACGCTGTTTTTGAGCGTAATTTGTTCCATAACGGACACAAACAATAACTTCTCCCTCAAGAGATGAGACGTAAACAAAGGATTAACGATCTAAATTACAACGTTGTTGTTTCTTTGGACTAAAAGTGCTCGATGGAATGTTGTTCAGTGGACCCTTATCTCTGAAACTAAACCAGGATTTACAGCAGTGGATACATTTGAGAGTCGTTATCAGGATGAATATGGTATGTACTGCGGTTTTATTTCTACATGTTTTGATGTGTACTGCTTACACACATTTAGCAAATACATTCCGTATAAGCTTTCTATCGAAAAACAGCGATCGGTCGTCGATGCTAGAGGCTTAGACCTTCAAAATGATATATAGTTTGTCAAGATTCATTTTGTCCTGTTTTACTTTATCTGTTTGAAAACAATGACGTGTGCAAACAAAGAGCTTTCAAAGAGCTTTCAGTGCGCCCGCGTCCTGGTGCATGTTAACAGGTTAAACAAAAAAAGGTAAAATTATGCATGGTATAATAATGTTATACTAAAACTAAAAGAAAAAAATGGTTTACTAAAGCTATATATATTTCATTTACAATTAAACAGATGAAATTTCAAATTACTGTAACATTTTAAAGTACAATTTATATGATCAGGGCTCCAGACTAACATTCGAGAGCAGTGGCACCAGCACCTGATTTGGTAATATTACAAGTTTTGTCTCTTAGAAATGCACATTAGAATACAGTATATATATATATATATATATATATATATATATATATATATATATATATATATATATATATATATACGTATATATATATTAGGGGTGGCACGGTACATGTATTCGTCCCGAACCGTCACGGTACAGGCATCTCGGTTCGGTGCATGAGGCCTTACGACGAATACAGGCAATTCACCCCCCCCAATCCAGAAGGGGGCGCCCGCAGCAATGCAACGCTGTTTGATAACCGCCAGCAGAAGAACAGCGAATGCCAACGGTGACACAGAGGCGGGCGTGCTGATGTTTGGCTCACTGTATTTTATTTTGATAAAGTACCAACTGGCTGTCAAGTTAGCAATGCTGGAACTGATGTGTTTTGTGTTGTGTGTGTGTGTGTGTGTGTGTGTGTGTGCGCGCGCTCCGGCGCAATCACTTCAACTGTTTTCTTATACCAGCAGAATCAACTTTAAACACTTATTGTCTTATTAATAATCACTGTATAAAGGTCTGCTTTTATTTGTGTACACTCACAATGAAAACAAAACGGATTTTATATATATATAACATGTAATTATATGTAGTATTTTCACATCTAGATGGATTTTTTTTATTTGCACTACTGTCTGTTCAAAATAAATGAAAAAAATTTTTTTTCATGTTGTACCGAAATCGTATCGAACCGTGACCCCCGAACCGAGGTACGTACCGAACCGTGACATCTGTGTACCGTGCCACCCCAAATATATATATATATATATATATATATATACACTGTATATATATATATATACTGTATATATTAGTGCTGTTAATCGGATTTACCTGTAAATTTGTTGAAATAAAGAAATGCATGACAAACTAGTTTAAGGAAACATAACCTTTCACACTTCCGCCAGGTATGAGACATAATCCCTATTATTCTTTTGTTTTTATTCAGCCATTATCAGTCTTTATACTGGCAATAAGACATTTACCAAGCCACATCACTTCAATCCCAGTATACATGTACCCAACTATTAATCATGTCAATCATGGCCTCCTAATAATCTCCATCCACTTGATTGGCTCTATCTCTCTCTCCTCTCCACCTGTAGCTGGTGTGTGGTGAGCGCACTGGCGCCGTTGTCCTGTGGCTGCCGTCGCATCATCCAAGTGGATGCTGCACACTGGTGGTGGTTGAGGAGAGACCCCCCCTCATGATTGTAAAGCGCTTTGGGTGTACAGCGATACACAATAAATGCGCTATATAAATGCTTCATTCATTCATTCATTATCAAAAGTATTTCTAAATAAATTCAACACAACATTTTCTTGCGACCTTACGTGAAGTATTATGACCAAAATTGCATTATGAAGAAGAACTGGACCTGTTCTGCAGGTGCATTAGAGCTAACATTAGCATCATGCTACATAAGACAATTTATGAGATTAATAGTACACTTTTACTCAGAACTCACTTCAAACCACCGTCGAGTGTTTGTAATAACTTCCTTTTGAGATCACATGTGGAATTTGGTCGTTTACTGTGTTGTTAAAATATGCTTTTTATAGCCTTTTATATTGCTGCAAAAATTAGCATTTCAGATGTACACATTCATCTCAAGAAAATCACATATAAACCATATCTTATCGTAATCGTGTGTTTATTATCTTATATAATCTATAGTGGCTGTTGTCATGTTTATTTCTGCTGTGTTGTATGCTCTGGCTGAAACTCACGTTGTTTGTGATGTTACAAGCACCTCTCCGTTCTGAAGTTGCCAGGTATACATTCCAAGTATGATACACATTAGTAAAAGGATCTATTTTAATTTTAATTTGTCTATATACACTTTGGGCGACCGCGGTAGATTATAAAAGTAGCCCAAAAAAAATGCAACCCTCGGCTCTGTAATTTTTCCCGCGACTGTATTTTCAAAATAGCCCACAGGCAGCCACTTGAGCCACAGCCGCTACCCTGACAACACTGTTCGCTGTATCCTCATCACACACTGATAGATAACCTTCCGCGCTGCGACGACGGGAAGAAGTTGGGGGTCAAACCTTATCAAACAATTAATTTGCGTAAAAAAATATGAACGCATTACATTTTTTTTGATTAATCACATGTGTTTTATATATATATTATAAATATATAATATATATTTATATTTATACATATATATAATTCTATTATACTGTATGTTAAATATATTTTTCACCTTACATTGAGCAATTTACTTCTTGATTTAACATTTTTAACATACATTCTGAAAGGCTTTTCAATTGAAATGATGAGTGAAATAATTCATTCATGTATTTATTTATTTAACTATATTATATATTAAATATATTTTTCACATTACATTAATGAGAATTTTAATGATTGTAAAAAATATATTCTTGAAATTCGTACGTGTACAATTTGTACAAGTTTAATTTATGCTAATTGTAAAAGAAGATATATTATAATGAGAATTACATTTTTTATAAACATATATTATTTCTTTAAATATATATATATATATATATATATATATATATATATATATATATATATTGTATGTATTTTTAATGGATTTTTTACTTATTCATTTTCATTTAAGTCATTGTATAATTTTTATTTATTTTTTTATAGATTTTTTTTATATACATTTTTTCATGCCTTATTCTCCAACTAACAATACTCAATAATGTATATTGTAATTATTCAAAATATTTCCTAGACTAACTATCAAGGAAAACACACTATTTTGGTCAGTTATTTGAGGAGACATTTACAAACATAAATATGCAGTAGAATGTGCCTCATGTTTCTCTATCAGAAGTGTTTTAGTTCACATTTTATCCGCGTGGTCTTTCTCATTTGCTCTAGAAAAGAGATCCCCACCGAGTCTGTCTACAGAAAACATATACTGTTTATTTGGGAAATGTGGGTGAACTAATCCATTAAGCTTGACCAGCACTTGCCAGTACTCTGTAGATCACAATGTCATGCTTCACTTCAGTGTCTGCAGGCCATCTTAGATGTTCTGATGTTTTTGTATCTTCTTCTCAAACACCAGGGGTGGAGAGGTCACTGACCTCGTAAGAGAGAAGAGCTTCACGGTCAGTCAGTGGCTGGACATTTGCGTATACGTTTCGTTGTCTTGGATATGAAGGTGGTTTAGTGAATAAAGTTTTCCAGTCCATCTCAGAGGAACATTTTGACTCAGATGTTTCTCCTAAAATTAAATGGACTCAACAAGACTCAATTGTTGACATGCAGTAAGAGAAATAAACATCTGAGGAACCCACATGAGATGACTTAAATCTGGGAACACAGAGACTTCTGTCTCCACTTCTCCTCCATTTAATCTCATTCTCATCCCTGTCTTGAAGAAACAATTGAGACACTAAGAAGATCATTTGTGATTTATCTTTCCTCCGAGACCGTCTCCACTTAATGTGTTTCTGTGTGTTTTAATTGAGTATTAAAGAGAGACAGAGCTGAAAAAGGCAACACAAGGAACAAAGGAGAAGGAAGCCTAAATTTTGCTTTAATCTGGATGTTTATAGTTGTTCTTCAGCAGAGTGTTTGAGGAAAGTCCCCGGCTTTGTTCTCAGCGCCGTGTTTCTTATTCTTGTTCCGTAGAGACTGATTAGAGGGCAGGAGATTCTGTTACCTGATGTCCTCCATGTGTCTTCTAACTGCTCCTTCAATGTTTTTTAGGGAAGCACGTTGAGGAAGAGGAAGATGTATGAAGAGTTCCTCAGCAAGGTGTCTATACTTGGTAAGTCATGAGAACTTAAGTAGAGTCCCATCAAGAGATTTCGATTTGTAAAACCATTCTAGCATAAACTGTTGCGTTGAATGTTAACACCTTGTTTATTAAACATGAGAAAAACAGAATTGTGCAAGTTGTCAGTGAAAGTATTCTTATGTAAAAAGCTTTGTTAAAAGCAGAGCAAAGACTATAGGTTGATAACATTTTGACAATTCTCATTTGTTTACGTTAGTTAATGCATTTGCTAGAATCAACTAACAGTTAGCGATATATTTTTGCAGCATTATTGATCTTTGTTAATGTTAGGTATTAAACAATTATTCATTGTTCAGGTTAGTTCAAATAGTGCAGTAGCTAATGGCAACATATACAACTAGAAGAACTATTCATTGTAATTAAATGTTAGATAATGTAGTTAACAAGTTCATGTTACATTTACATTTAGTCATATAGCAGACGCTTTTATCCAAAGCGACTTAAAATAAGGACAATGAAGCAATCAAAATCAACAAAATAGCAATAATATGCAAGTGCTATGACAAGTCTCGGTTAGCCTAATGCAGTACACTTAGCAAGGTTGTTGTTTTTTATTATATAATCAATTAAAAAAAACATAGAATAGAAAAATAATAGAGCAAGTTAGTGTTAGAGGCCTTTTTTGCTTTTTGTTCATTGTATAATAAATAAAAAGAAAACAAAAAGAATAGAGAAGCTAGTGTTAACAACTGAAATGTTACTGTAAAGTGCAACTTTAACGACTTTTATTTATAAATGACTTATTCATGAACCCTGAGAAGAATTAATTTCTGTGTAAAACATTTGAAAAACCTTCTTGCGTAAATTGATGAGTCCATGTGAACAAACCCAGGCAGAATGAATTTCAGTGTAAATTGTTCTTAAAAACATTATCATGTACATTTTTTAATTAATAAGTTTATATAAATTAATAAAGCATGGGTTTATGATTGATTTATGCAAAAATGCGTTCTGCTTGTGTTTTATGAATGTTGTTATGAAAGTCGGTCGCACACTGGACGAGAAGCGCAGTGCTGCGCCATGTCACGTCTTTACACTGTTTTGAGTCATTGCTTGGCGCCGCCGGTGTGCGTACGCTCATAGAAAACAATGTGTTCAAATTTTAAAGACGTGACGCGACGCAACGCGGCACTGAGCTTCTCGTCCGGTGTGCGACAGCCTTGAGGCTTGTTGTGTTTAAATAATCGAAAAACTTCTAGAACTGAAAAAAAAGAATCTGCAAATAACACATGGAATTAATTGTAGAAAAACTACAATAGTGTTTTCTTTGTAAAACATATTCCAATAATTTGTTTTATTTATAACTTCAGAAGGTGTACACCATTAAAAATACATTTTGAATTTAGAACCGCAAAGAGGTTTTTAGTCAAGTGACACAGAATAACTTTTTATTCTCTGGTTCTTCCATCATGTGCTGGTGCTTTAAATAACCACAAATTCAAAACACTGATCAGGAGAACCTATAAATGAACATTTAAGAACTTTTTTACCTTCAAAGTTTTATATAGCAACTCATGAACCAAAAATGTGTCCAAAAATGGTTCTTTTAGAAGCTGAAGTTTGTACAAATTCTAAAAATAAAGGTTCTTTGTTGGAATCTATGGTTCCTTGAAGAACTTTTAACATTTATGGAACCTTTCATTGCACAAATGGTTCTTTATAGTGGAGAATGTTATTTACAGATCATTTAAAATGTTCTTCACACTAAGAAAAAACGGTTCTTTTAAGAACTGTTTAGTGAAAGGTTCTTTAGGGAATCATAAGTGGTTTTTCTATGGCATTGCAACAAATGCCCCTTTTTGGAACCTTTATTTTTAAAAGCTGAATCTGAAGAACCCTCTATGCTAACCTGAAGAACCCTTATTTCTAAGAGCATAGCTTTGATCGACAGGCACTGCTGCGGCACGCAACGCCAGTTCTACCCTGAGTTGCATTCCAGCGGTTTTGTTTGGTGAGAGAGACAAAGACGAGAGAGAGATGAACATTAAGATGGTCAGTTCTGTGGTGACCCCTCATCCTTCAGCACCCTGAGGTCACTCGTCGCTCTAAATGGGGTTATTAAATGGCTGAACAAACACACTCCTCCTCTCGGTTTCCTCTGTTTTTCTTTCTCTCTGTGTTCTCTGTTTCACAGCCCTGTCACGGCCTGTCTTCAAACGCCCTGTTCTCTCACTCTCCAAACCTCTTTTCTTCGCTCGTCTTCTCGTCTTTGAGGGGGGCATGTTTTTGTTTGCGTAAGATTTCTTTGAGATTGCAGTGAAATCAGCACTGTTTCGTGAAGCCATGGAGTGTTTTACGATGGTTTATGAGGTCTTGCGCAAAAAAAAAATTTGCTGTTCAATTGATTAAAATTTTTTAAGAATTGTGATATGCGAATAAGAACGTTTTCTGATTTAAACATTTGTAGCAGAAATGCTGATATATTAGTGAAAGTTGGTATATTAGTGAAATTTGGGAAAAATGTCTATTGTCAGTAGTGTAGCAATGAATTTTCAAACTTCTGTTTATTGTCGTATTTATCCATATAAATAAAAAATGACTTATTAAATATATAAATATAAAAATATTTAATATTATTAAATATTGTCCTCATTAAACAATTTAATATTACATGCAATATATTATATTGATATAATATTATATAAACATAATGTAAATATTTAATTTAATTAAAAATATTAAATATGTTCTTGACCATTAAAAACAGGAACAATAAGCAGATATGTATATTTATTGCTACAT
Source organism: Aspiorhynchus laticeps (assembly GCA_023376895.1). Classification (NCBI taxonomy): domain Eukaryota; kingdom Metazoa; phylum Chordata; class Actinopteri; order Cypriniformes; family Cyprinidae; genus Aspiorhynchus; species Aspiorhynchus laticeps. The sequence continues at coordinate 15,064,625 of CM041794.1, forward strand.
TGGTGCATGTAAATAAAAATGTAATAAAATATTATTAAATAACAAAAAGTGTGTAAAACATACCTTGATTATTCATTTTACAATAATTTTTAATGTATTTGGATGGAAAAAAGTTTAAAATATTAAGATATGTTTTGAATCACAAAAATGTTTAATGTTGCATATTGGTGCATATAGATAAAAATGTAATATTTAAATATTATATATTTAATATTATTAAATATTATATTAAAATTAATATTCTTTCTTGACCTCATTTAAAAAAAGACAAAGAAATAATAAGCAATATTCAATATTCAATTGTATTGCCATATTGGTGCATGTAAATAAAAATGTAATAAATATTATATTTAAATAAATTCAATATTATTAAATAAATAAAAAATGTAAAACATTTTTTTTGCCTTCATTATGTATTTGTGTATATTATGTTACATTATCCTAAAAGAGTAAGGTGCTGACATAGACACACATACACACTTTTTTTCTCAGTTGAAGCATGCAATGTTGATATTTTTTCCCTCACTTGCGGCTCATGTTACGACTGAAGCAGGTGGACGTCTGCCTGGGCGTGAGGATGTCTTAGCCAGCCTGATAAAGTGACCATTAGTCTGGGGCATGCAGACAGGCTGGCCCCAACACACAAACACACACCTCAGCCACACACAACCGGCCCCTTTTAACTGTTTAAACGTTAACGCTATTATGATCTCTGATCTGAGAATGATCGCCTGCTACTGTCCTGCACTGGGATGACGGGATGATGGGAAATGATGAATGACGGAGCGAGCAAACAGTGAAGGGCAGAGGCGTTCATTATTGTTTGCAGCTGGAGGATGGAGCGGTGCTGCACAAGTCCAGAGGGTTTCAGTGCGGTTGTGTTCGTGTGTGGTACGCCTGTGTGATGGATGCTGGAAGGTGGGAAGGGTTTCTGGAATGTGGTGGGTATTGAATGATGGCTTTGGCGGTTTAATTTCTCACGGCCACGGCTTCAGTAGTCCATGAGCAACAGAAGCTCTTCTAGGTCGAGATGCAGTCCTCACATTCTGCAGGAAGTTCACGATAAGCCTGGGTGTCTTTCTGATTAGTCAGTTTATTTATAAAAGCATTAGTCTGAGTCTCTGATGACACACCCACTCGTCACTCACGGACCACCGGATGCTCGTTGCACTCAAAAAAAAAAGCAAAGCTTTCTTAAAATGGTCTCTAAAAATATCCGTCTGTGGCTGCTTGTTACTTCTGTATGCATGGAAAGTCAGCCAACTTTTCATTATAACTTCTGTGGCTTTTAATTCAATGAATTGCTGCTTTGTTGCACCATGATGTTATCATAGTATCATCAAATTATTGTATCTAGAGGTGTAACGATTCACTTGTTTTCCCGATGCATTGAGTACAAATACTGCCTTTGCACAGATTTAGAAACATTTTTGGATTGTGAGTTATTTGTTTTGGTCAGGAATTGATTTAAAATACTAAAAATCAAATGATCCATGATTCAGGGAAGTATTATTCAATATTTTAAAATATATAAACAATTTACTTGCATGCACAAATTAATAGAAATGTAGCACTCTATCGTTTGCGTCCTCATGCACAAAACATTGATAAAGTGGCCAAATTGTTGCATGGCCACTACTACTGAAATAAAACACTTTATTTTTATTGTAAAATTGGTGCATGTAGATAAAAATGTAATAATTAAATATCGTATATAAATATATTTAATATTATTAAAAATAATATTTTTGTCTTAAAATGTGTTAAAAATCACATCTATATATATATATACTAAAAAAAAAAAATATTGTACACATTTTGGGTGCAATAAAATTAGTTCACCTAAAAATTCTGTCATCATTTACTCATCCTCAAGTTGTTCCACAACCTGTATGAGTTTCTGCCTTCTGCCTAACACAAAAGAAAATATATTGTAGACTATGAGTAACAGTTGACGGTAGCTATTGACTTCCACAGTATCAAAAAAAATCTTCAGTATAAAAAAAAATTGTTCCTGAGTTAAACCTCATTGTGAATCTGATTGAATCAAATTGTTGAATCTGCAGAAATCATTCCTGGATTGAATTGAAAACCTATGAATCATAAATTGAATCGATTCACTCTCTTCCCAAAGATTCACACCCCTTAATAAGATTATTATTATTGCCAACCCGTGAACCCTTAGTTCAAAGGTTGAAGTTAAAGTGTAGCTTGATCATGTCCCTTAAGATCCAAAAAGGAAAATCTGATTGACAGTTTTTGTCTCCCTAACATTAAACTCTTGTGTTTTGCAGAATCCCTTGATAAGTGGGAGAGGTTGACTGTGGCCGATGCCCTGGAGCCTGTGCAGTCTGAAGATGGAGAGAAGATCGTAGTGCAAGGAGAACCTGGAGATGATTTCTTCATCATTACAGAGGTGTGTGGAAATGACCATCTCCATGTTTATTCACTTCTAAAGAACAATCCTACCTTTTTGGTATCCACAATAACAGTCTTTTAAGTACTTAAAGTAGAATGGCTCTCCCTGGTTCCTCCCAAGGTTCCCAAGGGGAGTTCAGTCCTGATACTTTCTAAAGTTGCTGATGCACTAGAGCTCACAAGAGCTTTTACTGCAATGCAATCTGACAATCCCCAGTGTTAGAAATATGTTGAATTAGGATCAAATTATCATAAACTTTTAATTGAATTGTGTGAATATTGAATGATGACATTGTGAGGTAGGTTTTTCGATACTATATATTGAATATATTGTGCATGTTCTGCGTGTTCTCGCTATCCTCTGTTTTGTTAGCTGACACTCTGGCTTGTGCTGTCAACACCAAAGAGCACATTTACATTTCTGAAAGCCCTCGTGGTGCTGATTCAGCATTCTTCTCATTCTCTGCCAGATCTTTGAACAATATTTTGATTAACTCCACATTTATGAAGATGTTGTAAAGTCTGGAGGGGGCTCTTTTTCCCGTCTGTTCTCATATTTTCAGCGTTTTTCTCTTTTTCCATCTCATTCTCTCCTCCATGAAGGTTGCAGTACTAATATAATCAGGCTGTTGAGTGAAGTAGAGCTCTAAACCTTCATTTGGCTGCCTCTGGTTCTCGACCTGTGCTCCCATGAATCCACCTGTTTATTGCTTGCTTATTAGTGTTGATTCCTAAGGCAAGCATAACTTTTATTATTGCTCACACTTTGGGTTAGTGATTTGAACGAACAAATTTGTAACCACTTTTGTGCTACAGACATTAATGATTTCTCTAATCACGAGGCTTGTTGAGGAGATATAATGGATTTATGATTTATTCCTGGCAGACAAAAATCCCATTGAAGGAGAAATTTGATTTTGGGATTGGCCTGCTCATAATTTTGATAAATCATTCCTGATGGTGAGGAGCCAAACATCACACAGGTGAAACTTTGCATTGCTATCTGTTAGATTTATTGTGGATTTGAGATTGGTGGTGCTCGGGTAACGTCATGAGTATGTGCGTTTGGAAAAAGCTTTTGTAAGAATTCTTCCTTTGGGAAAGTTATAAGTCTGAGATTGATGAGCCGTATGAAGTGAATCTGGGACAACACACGTTTATAGTAGAAAGGTTAGTTCTTCGTTGATGAACAATGGAAGGAGACATACACCAGTGTTGAGTCTGTGTGAGTGTGACTGACTGAGAGTGTAGGAAACCTGCTGCTGTGTCCAGGTGTGTGTGTGTGTCTCAAGACAAACAGACAAAAGCACTTTCCTAATGAAATGTCTTTAGTAAATGGCCAGAATCTATTCTATTCTATTCACTTAGTTCTCTTGTTTTCCTATCTATTTACTGTAGTTATTTGCATTTACTGTACACTACCTCTCAAAAGTTTGGGGTTGGTAAGATGTTTTTGAAAGATTTTGTTTTCTCTTATTCTCACCTAGGCTGCATTTATTTAATGAAAAATGCAGTTATATTGTGAAATATTATTGTAATGTAAAATAACTGCTTTCTATTTGAATATATTTTATTGTGATGGTAAAGCTGAATTTTCAGCATCATTACTCCAGTTTCCAGTGTCACATGATCCTTCAGAAATCTAATATTTTAATTTAATGTCTAATATTTCATTCTGATATTCTGATTTGCTGCTCAAGAAACACAAAGTTGAAAAACTTAATATTTTTGTGAAAGCTGACAATTGTTTTTTCAGAAAGTAAGAACAGCATTTATAAATATAATTTTTAAATGTATAAATGTATATACAGTGTATTTCAGTGCATACTTGCTGAAAAAAGACAGACTTTTGAATGGTTGTGTGTGTGTGTGTGTGTGTGTGTGTGTGTGTGTGTGTGTGTGTGTGTGTGTGCGTGTGTGTGTTGTTGCTCAGTTTTGTTGTATTGTTTTCTGTTCTTTTTTTTCACTCTGCACTTTTCTGTTCTATTCTATTTGTTAGACTAGACTATTTGTCTGTTCTGTTCTATTCTGCATTCTATTCTGTTCTAATCTATTTACTCTGTACTATTCTATGGTGTCTGGTGTTCTACTGTAATTTTTTCTGTTGTATTCTATGTTTTGTTGTGCTCTGTTTCTTCAGATCTATTCTGTTTTGCTCTGTTCTATAATTATATTATGTTCTTCTATTCACTTTGCTCTGGTCTATTGTCTTTTATTGTTTTTTCCAAAGCTATTCTATTTTCTGTTTCAATTTTTTTGTGCTTTTTTGTATTCTGCTCATCCTACTTCACTATTCATTTTTATCATCTTTTGTTCATCTGGGTCAGGGAAGAGCAGGGCAGAGAGACAGATACAAATAAATGAAGAGGACTTTAGCATGAGACATGGCTCTGCCTCGCTGCTTGTTTGTCTCTCTCTCTTCCTCCGTCTCTGCCTGATTCCCAGCGCGGGGTGGCCAGCGGTTCAGTGATGGAATGTAGGCTGCAGACTTTCACACAGGGTCAGGCCCAGACTCCAGACCTGAGCAAGGGAACCAGCGACGGCTTTCCAGACACACTGACACAGGCTTGGGAAGCGAGAGATGTGTGGGTGTCATTGTCCAGCTCTACTCCCATAGTTCTTCCTTTTTGCTTCTTGTTTGTCCTGACAGATACTGTGAATGAAACTTGCTCCTTTTAGTTCACCTCTTTTGCTTTCTGTGGTTTAGACCTTCATTCAAACACAACACACACACACACACACACACACACGACTAATAGAAGGATCACAGGACACATATTGACACAAAGTTTCTTGCAGCCTTAAACTTAATTGATTTATCACATTATGGTTCTGTTCCAAAGCCTATTGAACTGCCTTGCTGTCTACTTCCAACATCAGGGTGACCAGACATCCACTTTTTCATGGACATGTCCTGACCAGGATTTCTAAATAGCCTAAAATGTCCAGGTTTTGGATTTGTTTTTCTTTGTTGACATGCTTCATACAGTCCTCATAAAATATATGTATGTAAAAATGAAAATAAGAACCTGTTCCTAATTAACTTGCCTGGTTAAATAAAGGTTAAATTAGATAAAACATATAAGTGTATTTGCATCACTTTGACCGTTCTCTATAGATCCCAAGTTCCTGCATGCTATTGGTCAAACTACTTTTCAGTCATTAACTTCAGTAATTACGAACAAAAGGCAAAACATAGATGTTTTAGGCAATTTAGAAATCCTGGCCAGGACAAGAGGACATGTGGTCGCCCTACCCACATTACATTACTTTTCTGTAATGATATAATCATGTTCATAAAATACATTTCTCTTGCATTAACTGCCATCTTGGATAGATTTTTTTCCCCCAATGAGCTTGGCACAATGCATTAGTGTTCATGCAATGCATTTTAATGCTGTGAAATCTTTGAGCATTTAAGACTAAAGCCAATAACATTTACCTACTTTACACAACCAACACAATTTCAGTCCAATGAGGATTTGTTGTTAAATTGACTCACAAAATCTTTATTGCACATTTTGGCATATTACACCAAGCTTAACATAGAAAGATAGAAAACTTTATGTGCTCTGTCTCTCATGTGTTATGTATATATTATTATATTTATGCACGTCATTAAATTATTTATTAAATTAAAATTATTAATATTTTTCTTTTATTTTTTAAATTTTTTTAAAGTATTTAGTTTTTTAGTTAACTATTATAACTCTGTTTTGGAATACATTTGTTGTTTGTTAGATTAAGTCACAGAGCAACTATGATTTGATGCGTCACACATTAACTGATTTCACTATGTATAATGTTCCATCCTCTTAATTTGGGCCGTGGTAAATGTGATGATTCATAATATGGTTTATTACCCATACAGCTGCTGTCAGACTGTCTTAATCGTGTGAGAGCAGAGGGCCAATTAGAGATCTCTGTGCCATACATCTGCTGAATTGTTTGCATTTGGGCATTTGTGTTTGCATTTTTTCTCCCCTCAATAATTTTTTTTGGGTGGGGTGTGTGTGTTAAATGGGTTTCCCACAGATACCAAAACAATTTGCTGCTCATTGTGAGACTTTTAATTTGATAGTAATGCAAAACCAACAGCTCCAGGGCATCCCCATGATGTCATACCTCTGGAGAGCACCTCCCCAGCCAAGATCCTGCACATACCAGGACGCTGATCCACTGGGGTCACACCGAAACATTCAAAGCTTAAAACTTAGCTTAAAAGCTTTTTTAAAGAAAAAAAGAGGAAGAAAAAAGAAACTGGACTCTGTCATTATGTACCACATAATTATAGGGATATTCAAATCGGAATAAGATGAAAGCCATCCCTGGCATATTAAAAATTCAATGTTCTGACTTGTTTCCACATTTTCTCACAGGGTTAGGTCTTTTGCACATTAAAGTTATTCAAAAGTATGGCAAGTAAGAGCTGGTCAAAGGACTGTACGTCTGTGCAGAGAATTTTCTAGATAGATAGCTAAATAGATAGATCGATCAAAGAAGGAATAATTATACTAATCAGTAATTTGTTACTTGTAAGATAAATATTGTTCGTTTGTTTTGTGAACGAGCGTGAGAAAATAAAATGTTAAAGATAGTTCTGCCTACTTCATCCCATGAAAGCGTGTAAAAATGCATACCTAACATGCACACATCAATGCAGGAGAAGCAGAGGAGAAGATTAATTAGTATTTATGCAGCAAGGCAAATTAGATGGCATGCATCTCCTAAAAGAGACTGAGAGGTGGAGAGCCGCCCACCCAGACGCCACAACCAGACTTTACTGAACGTGAGTAAACAGCAAGTCAGCAACATTGGCATCCCAAACCCTCTGTGTCTTTGGTGCCCAAATGAGCTTGATGCCCTCAGGTGGAAATGGTAGCATGTATGCATGAGTTACCTTAGCTATATGCTTGACTGAACTGGAATGTTTGTGTTCTAGACTTTGAATAAGATGTTGGCAGCGTGTCTGATTCTTCGTATTGGCAGCGAGGCAGTCCCACAGCTGTGGACCTCTGTAACATAATGCCTTTCCATCAGCAGATGTTCGTACAGTGCTTGGAAGAGGCATGCATCCTGTGATGGAAGGAGACACAGCAGGCAGTAGGGTGTTTGGAGATCTCTCAGGTAGACTTACAGCTAAAATTACAGAGCTATGTAAGTTAGCAGTAAAATTGCATAGTCTAGACCTGATTTCGACATTTACTGTAGAAAATATGACTAGTGCGCAACCATGAAAAAATTATCCACATAAGTGGTTGCCACGGGTGGTTTTAGCACACTGTTGTGGCTGCTAGAATGTTATTGGTGGTTACTAGCGTGTTGCTATGCAGGTTCTAAAGTGTTCTAAGTGGTTTTAGCATATTCTGTGGTTCTTAGACTGTTGTTGGTGGTTGCTATGGTGTTGCTATGCAGTTTCTTAAGTGGTAAAAGGGGTTTTAGCATTTGCTAGACTGTTATTGGTGGTTGCCAGGGTGTTGCTATGCAAGTTCTAAAGTGTTCTAAGTGGTTTTATGAATTTATGTGGTTGCTAGGGTGTTGCTATGATATTTCTGAAGTGTTCTAAGTAATTTTAGGAATTTATGTCATTGCTAGGGTGTTGCTGTGCAATTTCTAAAGTTTTTAAAGTTGTTTCAACACATTGTTATGTGGTTCCTGTGGTGTTATAGGTGATTGCTAGGGTGGTACTATGCAATTTCTAAAGTGTTCTAAGAGGTTTTAGCACTTTGTTATGTGGTTTCTAGGGTGTTGCTATGCAATTTTAAAAGTGTTCTAAGTGGTTTTAGAACTTTGTTTTGTGACTGGTAGAATGTTATGGTTGGTTCCATGGTGTTGCTATGCAACTCCTATGGTGTTCTAAGATGTGTTAGCACTTTGTTATGTGGTTTCCAGGATGTTGCTGTGCAATTTCCAAGGTGTTTTAAATTTAAAAAGCTCAAAATTGACCATAACACCTGGATCTTTACAGTTACAGTTACAACCCTTTAGTCTTGAACGTGCATAATTATGTTCAATCAATGTAGCAGTGGAATTTAACAGTGTTTATAATGATAGAAATAATAACTCCAAGGCACAGCTTTGATGGACGCTATCCTTGACCCTTAATTTTCATACTTGACCCGTGATTTTTAAGTTTTCTTAGCAGGATGTTAGGGTCAATGGGGTCAACTGTGTGCTGAAAGCTGCAAAGAGATCCATAGTGCTACAAGTGAGATACAGCCATGGGCAGTGGACAGTGATATGTTATTGACTACTTTGACAAGCGCTGTTTTAGTCTTCAGCAACGCTGTTTCAAATCATATGTCAGTGTCCACTAACAGTTTGAGTGTAGACAACAACTCCATTGAGAACAAACAGCTTAGGTCTGACGTCCATCAAGCGTTGGGCCTCCTCTCACTGTATGTGCTCTCTTGGTAACAATTTGTGTGCATTACATTGATTACCACTAATAAGGAAATTAAATCTAATCAAAATTGGATAAGTAAGTTCCTTGATATTTTTTTATTAGATGTTTATGGAATAGCTTTAATCTTTAACCTCACTAGGCTGTTGTTTGAAAACCACATCAGCAGTATCTGTAGAACTGCTTTCTCACATATGCAATGTCACTTAATCATAAAGTTCCCTAATGATATTTAAAAACTAGTCCAGGTTTTTTATCTTCATCTAAATTACAAATAGGAACAAATTGTTGCTGTTGACATGCAAAGCCCTGAGTGACTTGGCAAAAGAGTCTGTAGATGACCTCTTAACCTGCAACCAACCCCCACATTTGCTCACAAGATACCAGTTTACTCGCAGTCTGGAGGGTAATAAAATAATCAGTATTTTTCATGTCAACCCTGTTACTTTGGAACTGCGCTTTTTCAAACAGTGTTGTGGTTATATTCAGATTAATATTTTTTTTATTTATTTAGTCCAGCATTTTCTTCCCTCTTCTATATTTATTTTTTGTCTGTTTTATCTAGAGGTTTTAACATATCAAGGAGATCCAATAGTAATAATAATTGGTTTTATTAATATTCATTTATTCGTTATTCATTTAATTCATATTAAATGATAATATTATATTGTCTATTTAATAATAATAATATTTTTTATTATTATTATTGCTCAGTACTATTATATTTAGTTATTACTTTTTAAATTATTTAAGCACGTTTGTTTAACTTCTTCCATATTAGTGATTTTTCTTTATTTTCGTTTTATTGTTTTTGTTTTGTCTTTATTTCTTATTTTACATTTTCAATATATTTATAATAAAAATATTAAGTAAATTATTTAATAATTATAATGAATGTAATAGTTATTCAGTATTACCAAATACTGTTATTTTATTTAAGTGCATTTAATTTCTCATATATTACTGATGTTTTACGTTTATTAATTTATTTATATTTTTATATATTTATTTATTATTATTATTATTATTAAATACTATTATATTTCATTACATTTTTAAATTAAGCACGTTTAATTTCTCTTATGTTACAGATTTTTGCCTGTTTTACTTTAATTTTTTTACATTTACGCCACTTACATTATTATAATTATCGTTTTACTTTTTTTGTATTGATTAACTGCTTTGGTGAATAGAAGAGCCTTGGCCTGTGAGCCCTCCCTCCTTTTACTGTTGTATTGTAGATAATGCATTTGTCCTTGATGTGACAAATGTGATAGAACATGTGTGTGTTTCTTTGTTTATCTTTCTAAATGAGTTTTGCATTGCAGTGTGGGGCGCTGCATGCAGTGGAACTCTATAAATCTCAACACTGACAGGCACAGGTGTGCGTGTATGTATGTGTGTGTGTCAGTCTATGACGTGTGTTTGTGTGTGTGTCTTGGGAGTCCCTGAAGCAGCATGCAGAGTTGTCTAAATCCTGTACACCTGCAGGCATATAAAGCAAAGAATTTCTCTTTCACTAATCCTTCTGACATGTCTCAAACTCGACACCATGAGCTAGGCTTTTCTGTCTCCTCTTTCTCCTCTTTTTGTAGTTTTCCTCCTCATTAAACCTGCATCTCACTTTCTCTTTCTCCTCCCAGGGTACAGCGTCTGTTCTGCAGCGCAGGTCTGATAATGAGGAATATGTTGAAGTGGGCCGCCTGGGTCCATCTGACTACTTCGGTAAGTGTTGTGAGGATCACAGAGCCTGCAGCATTGTGCCAGAGTCTTGTAAATAAGAGAACAGAAGTGCCTGAGCCATACAGGAAGAGTAGCTTTCCAAACAGGTGGCAGTTCGTCATGTGCAGGGCTTGCAGAATGTAGATCTGTGTGCTTGTTTACCGTCAGTGCGGTTTACACTTCTGCACCACAGGCACACTGATCTTTAGCTTATAACACGACAGAGTGAATATAGTAATATTTATATTATATAGCGAGACACTGCTTTTTGTATTATGACTGTATAATTTCAAAGCGGTGTGTTTATGTTATCAGCATAAAGCAAAGGCAGTGAATTTTAACAGATGATAGCTTAAAGATGAAGCGAGACATTTCTGCAACACAAGTGTCACCAAACAGAATGGCAAAAATAGTGATTGTTTTAAAGAGGTTTTCTAAACACTCCCCCATCTGCCATTGGTTGGCCAAAGAGATAGTCCCTCCTCAAACTCATACATTGGGTTGAGTCAATGTTGCAGTGTTTGGCTGTTCAAATGGAAAAATGCATTAAAAAATTACCTTTTTAAATTACATTTAATAGTACCTTTAAACATCTGTTTAAATGTCTTTAAATACTTTGTTGTTGTCAACTTATTTTCTTTAAAGGGTCATAATGTACACATTTGTTTCATTATATCAACTTATAAAGTCAATGTTCTTACACAAACAGCAAAAACAGTCATAATAATAAAATAACGTGTATTTTTTTTTTACATTAATATATTATTTATAATGATGATGATGATGATGATTAATCTAATTACTACTAAATATTATTATATTATTAATTATTTTGAAAAAGTTTTGTCTTATATTTATTATTTTTACCCTGTTTTAGATAAAAAAATAATAATATTTACATTCTTAACTTTATTCTAATTATTGTTTTACTTACATTTTACATATACTTACATTTTATTTTGTGCTGATTATCTACTGTTGGTCTTTGCAACTTCTGTAAAATGACTATGATATAGGGAAGCCCTGAACTGTGAGCTGTCAGGGTTCTGTTGTGTGTCATGTGTTCCCACCACTTGTGTCCATATTTGGTTTGTTTCCTGTCCTCGTCTAGTGTTATTATTAGTTAATCCTTGTCCAGCCGTGTTTGTCTAATTATCTATGATTTACCTGTGTATATTAGTCCTGTCTTTTGAGTTTGATTTCTTCTGGTCTACTCGTTACTTCCCCGGTGTATCCTGTCCATGTCAGTCATGCCTTGTCCTGCCTTGATGTCTCCATTAAATATTATTATTTGAGTTTACGTCCTCGTGTGCGTGTTCCTGTTTCCTCCTCGTGTGTGCACCGTGACATGAGCCTCCCTCCCTTTATTTTCAAACATTTAGTAAAATAGCATATTATTGTATCACAATTTTTAGATTTTTTGTACTTTTAAATGGGCCATAATCTACACATTTGTGTCATTATATCCACGTAATGTTCTTCCAAAAACAGTGCAAAATCAAATCAGTTTTCCCCTCTGTCTGAATTAAACCGACTGTTTTTCTACTGTATCTTTAAGACCTCTACATGTAAATAAACCTATGTGGAAAAATCAGCTGACATGTAGCGGCATAGTTCACACATTTATTCAATCGAGAGAGCCCGGTTACTTAGTATTGAATTGGTGTTGTTGATTATGTAAATTTAAGTGGTACCAAAACAGAGCCCTGGGGGACACCAGACCTGATGCCATAACACATTTATGAATTATTTTGTCAACCTCAAAATATCCTAGTGCATCCAGACCATTAATTAAATGGTCTAGATGCACTAGGATATTTTGAGTTTTGAATGTTAGAGTATGTAAAATCGATTTCATGTCAAAGGGGGAAAAAAAGTGAAAAAATCCAAATGGATTTCTATGATATGTACCCTTTGAATCAGGTCATTAAGCTAATCTGTGTGTGTTTTATTTATTTATACAGGTGAGATAGCGCTGCTACTGAACAGACCCCGTGCAGCCACAGTCGTGGCCAGAGGCCCGCTCAAGTGCGTGAAGCTGGACCGGCCACGTTTCGAGCGCGTCCTCGGGCCCTGCTCTGAGATTCTCAAGAGGAACATTCAGAGATATAACAGCTTCATTTCCCTCACAGTCTAACCCGACCTTTATGACATGCATCTAGACCTCCTTCAGGTTACTTGAGTGCCTGGTTGCATAAAATAATGTGAGGTACTTCATCACGTTTTGCTTAAATCATTAGCTTAACCCTAGTTGAGTTGCTCTGAACAGGGTCGACAGTAAATAATAATAAATAAATTAAAATATATATTTTATGCAGCCAAGCATTCAGTTTTTACTTTTTTTGCAAGAAGCACAAGTGCTCCACCTTTCTGCTTTTTCCTTTGTGATTTTCTCTTTCTTATGTGCACTTTGAATTGACCTATGCTGTCACAAAGCTTTATTTCTGCAGATTAAGAGAGGAAATGAGGTGCCCAAATGGACTGATATGAAACATCTTCATGTGGCATGTGTAAATGTCCTATAGTACGTGATGCATGCAGACCAGAGATGCATTTTGTACACTTGCCATTCAGCGTTGAACAGGAAGGTAATATTACAGATGGCACAAGTATATGAATATGTTTACATAGATGAAAGAGTTTTTTTTATCCTTTGCCTTTTAGCTGTGTGTTTAACGTGCTGTGTTTAACCCCATGTGGGTCAGATTGCTGTCTTGTTCGAGAGCTCTGACCCTCCGATGCGAAAGCTGTTTATTGAAAAATGTTTTTTTGCTGTTCTATAGTGATATTTTCTTCTTGGCTGTTCCATCCACCCTTAACCTTCTCTGAGTTGTGCTTCTGCAGCTGGAATTAATGGGAAGGGGTTTGTTACATTTTAAGACACAAGTTTTAATATAGGACAGCTAAAAAAGGGGTTTTCATGGGAGTCTCGCTGAAGTCTTAATGTGTTGTAAGAGTTGAATCTGTATGCTGTTCCTTTTCTTTTATTCTTTACAATGCAATTGTATTACACACAACATGCTCTTAGATCCTGAGGCCATGACATGTTTGGGTGAATCTCACGAAACCTGTCAAAAACATTTCCAGGTCGTATTTCACCCCGATCCCCCCAAACACACACACACACACATACATATCATAGGCTTCATATATATGTGCAGTGTATACAGTATGAAGCCTATTTTTGGACCATTGAGATTTGGAATAGTATTTTTTTTACTACCTTTAGTTTATGCTAATTTAAATTAATAATAATAATAAAAAAAAAACATTTTAACTGTGATTCAGTAAATAAAATAATACATAATTGAGAATAATGGTAATTTCAATAAATTTGTGTGAAATAAATGGGAAAACGATTTGTTTGTTGTACAGTAGAATATTGTGGAGAAATGTACGCAATTGTCATGAAAATAATACAAACAAAAAGCTAAAATTTCCCAAAAATGCTCTTAAAAATTGTTTAAATTGATTTCGGAAAAAAATATAATTACATTTTGGGGTGAAATGTGACAAATTTGTGTGGTTCATCAGTTTACTATAAAGTACTAATAGATGTTCCAAAATGTATCAGAAATGGTAAAAAGTAAATAAAAAATTGAGCATAATCAAAACTAAAGTAAATTTGTTGGAAATAAATGGGAATAAGATTTTTTATATTGTGGAGAAATGTACACATTTGGTATGAAAATAATGCAAACATAAAGCAACAATGTCCCAAAAATGGTCTTAAAAATAGGTTTAAATTTAGGAAAAATATAATTCAATTTTGGGTGAAGTTACAAGTTTGTGTGCAATTCATCAATTTATTATAAAGAACTTAAGAATATGTTACAAAATTGGTCAGAAATGGTAAAACAGTACATAAAAATACAAAATTTAAAATAAGGAATTACACTAAATTTGTGGGAAAGAAATGGGAATTACATATTTTTGTAGTACAGTATTGAGAATATGGGGAGAAATGTATGCAGTCATCATGAAACCTGATGTTTGACCTGTATAATTCACAGAGAGCTCAAAAGTGCTGTAGGTCTTGAGGCAGCCATTGTTTGATTGTTGTGACTTAAGGAGAGTGTTGTTTTTTTGCAGTTCAGTTTATTTAGATGAATAATTTGGAGGTTATTTGAGTGAATTTTGAAGGAGCGATTGTGCATGCTTTGTATCTTGGTTTTTACAAAATAAAATACATGCCGACACACACACCAACTTTTACACACATTCTGTGACTCAAATCTTCAGGCCAATAAAGAAAAGCTTCTGAACACCATTAAATGTCTCGTCGTTGTTTAATGCATCTGTTTGTCTCTTGAAACCCCCTTTGATCTTTTCTAGATCACCTTATCATTCTTCCTGTCTGTTTGACTCTCGTTCACCCCGGATCTCTCTCTCTTTTACTCACACTGCCAGTCAGATGTCAGCTTGTGTTGTCAGAGGAAGGGGAGGCCAGCAAGATTAAACTGGAGCTTTTGGCTTTGACACATTCCATCTGATCTTAACCAAACTAAATCAACTGGGGAATGTACTCAAGCCTGCCAGTCAACCACT
Source organism: Aspiorhynchus laticeps (assembly GCA_023376895.1). Taxonomy (NCBI): domain Eukaryota; kingdom Metazoa; phylum Chordata; class Actinopteri; order Cypriniformes; family Cyprinidae; genus Aspiorhynchus; species Aspiorhynchus laticeps. The sequence goes on from CM041794.1 coordinate 15,079,716, forward strand.
TTAAACACACACACACACACACACACACACACACTTGATTGTAAAAGCTTCAGTCTGAATTGATGAACTCTTATTTTAAGACCTCAATTTTCTTTCCATTGTTACTAATTCAATTGTAACTAATGTCCCTAATAATTTTAATTATTAATAAATAATTATTTTCATTATTTTATACATGCCTCAGAGGTATTAATTTCCTGTTTTTTGTCTGTTTTATTAAGGACATTTTTTTTTTATTTTACATATCAATTGTTTTGTATGTTTTAAGGGCATTAATGTTTTTTTTTTTTTTTTTTTTTTATGGTAACACTTTAGTATAGGGACCAATTCTCATTATAGTTGCATATTAGCATGCCTATTATTACCATATAGGCTGTTTATTAATACTTATAAAGCACATATTCTGCATGACCATATTCTACATCCCCAAGCCTACCCAATACCTAAACTTAACAACAAATTAGGAGTTTATTTAAGCAAAAGCCGTAGCTAATGGTTGGTTCGCGAGAATTGAACCGAAAATAAAGTGTGACCATTTTTACAAATTGATCATTTTTTTGCTGATTTTAAGAATTACATTTTCTATTTTTTTTCTAATAGCATTGTAATATCTTGACTGTTTTCTAATTATTATGCTTTTTTGGAATTTTTTTTTTGTTTAGTTTTTTTGCATGTTTTAAATGCTATCTTTTTACCAACTTTGAATTTTGTCTATTTTAATTTTTTAAATTTAACTTTATTAATAAGATTGATGTTGCTTTAACTGTTTTGTTTTTGCATGTTTTAATGACATTGGTATTTTTATTTATGTTTTTACTTTTAATTTTCAGTTTTTTTTATTGCATTATAATAATATTAGGTTTATAGATTTTTATTTTTGCATCATTTTTTTATGAAGTATATTAATTTATTAGCATTTATTTTTATAAAATTTAGTTTTGAATTTTGTATTTTTAGGCTTTGTAAATTCTTTGCATAATTTAAAAGTTTGAATTATCTTGCTTTTTATGTTCCTTTAATCCTTTAATTGTTTGTTTGTTTTGTAATACAATCTAATATTTCCTTATTTTCTTGTGTTTTTGCAGTCAGTTTATTTGGAGCAGATTTGCAACTGGAGTCTCAGTAGATTTCATTACCAGCGTCACGCCTTTACCGCCCCACCCCGTCATGAATCATTTAACAGATTTGCCCCCGACCATTATGTGAGAACACTTTGATATTCAAGCTTAAACTGTGTAACTGCTAACTTGCCATCTTTGTGTCCTAAACTAATCCCTGTACGGCAGTATCACTGCATGAACATCCACACTACAGTTCAATCCCAACCTGCTCTAATGAGAAAACAAGAATGAAAGGATCAGAGGAAAAGAGGAAAGGAGGTGCAGAGGTCAATCAGGAGAGCAGCAGATCAGGTCAGCAGATCACTATCTCTCTGAATAATGGAATTCCACAATTCAAAGGAGTTAATGGATCAGGAAATAAAGCCATGATCTGATTACAATTCAAACACTCTTCCGACATTTGGAGTTTTTAAAATTCAGCCGGAACTCAAGGCATCAAATATAATTATAGACTGACAGATTGAGATCTCGACTAGTAATATGATCATGGGAAGATGGGAAGTAGGTAGTCCAAAAATTCATAAAATCATAAAAAACTCAGTCATTACTATGGACAGTCAAGTAATTTCTGAACATATATATATATATACAGTGCCCTCCACTAATATTGGCACCCTTGATAAATATGAGCAAAGGCAGCTGTGAAAATAAATTGGCATTGTTTATCCTTTTGATCTTTCCCTCAAAAAATTTACAAAATTCTAACCTATCATTGAAGTAAAACAATTGAAAGTGGGGAGAAAATCTCATGATGAAATAAATGTTTTTCTCCAATGGATGTTGGCCACAATTATTGGCACCCCTAGAAATTCTTGTGAGTAAAATATCTCTGAAGTATATTCCATTCATATTTAAAAAAAAATAGCACACCAGGGTGACTAGGAGCGTGAAATTGTCCAGCTATGACTTTCTGTTCCACAGGATTATAAATATGAGGAACACAAAGACCAAATTCCCTTAATCATCCATCACAATGAGAAAAAACAAAGAATATATTTCTGATGTGCAGCAAAAGATAATTGAGCTTCACAAATTAGTGAAGTGGCTTTAAGAAAAGAGCTAGAGCAGTGACAAATCCCATTTCCACCATCAGGGCAATAATTAAGAATTTCCAATCAACAGAAAATGTTACAAAACTGCCTGGAAGAGGACGTGTGTCTATATCGTCTTAATGCACGGTGAGGAGGAGAGTTTGAGTGGCTAAAGACTCTCCAAGGATCACAGCTGGAGAATTGCAGAATATAGTTGAGTCTCGGGATCAGAAAACATTAGAAAAAAATTGTCAAACAGTCCCTACATCACCACATGTTGTTTGGGAGGGTTTCAAGAAAAATGATCCTAGCTCATCCAAAAACAAACTCCAGCAAATTCAGTTGTCAGACACGACTGTAACTTCAAATGGGACTGGCTTCTATGGTCAGATGAAACTAAAAAATTAGCTTTTTAGCAGCAAACACTCAAGATGGGTTTGGTGAACACAGGGATAAAAAAGTACCCCATGTGTACAATGAAATATACTGCTGTATTTTTTATGTTGTGGGCCTATTTTTCTGCTGGAGGTCCTGAACATCTTGTTTAGACACATGGCATCATGGATTCTATTAAATACCAACATATAAAAAATCAATAAGTGACTGACCCTGTTAGAAATCTTATAATGGGCCATGTTTGGATCTTCCAACCGGACAATAATCCAAACACAAACCTCAAAAACAACACAAAAATGGGTCACTGAGCACAAAACCAAGCTTCTGCTGGCCATTCCCGTCCTCTGACCTGAACCCTGTAGAAGATGAGTGAGGTGAATTGAAGAGAAGAAGCACCGTCATGGAGCTGTGAATCTGAAGGATCTGGAGAGATTCTGTATGAAGGAATGGTCTCTGATCTCTTATCAGGTGTTCTCCAAACTCTTCAGGCATTATAGGAGAAAACTCAGAGCTGTTACCCTGGGAAAAGGACATTGCAATAATTGGGTGCCAATAATTGTGGCCAACATGAACTAGAGAAAGTATTTCTTACACAATGAGATTTCCCCCCATTTTCAATTGTTTTACTTCAATGATAGGTTGGAATTTTGTGAATTTTTGGAATGAAAGATAAAAAGGATAAACAATGCAGATTTATTTTCACAGCCGCCTTTGCTCATATTTATCAAGGGTGTCAATATTAGTGGAGGGCACTGTATATATATATATATATATATAATATGTGTGTGTGTGTGTGTGTGTGTGTTCAGAATTTACTTGACTGCCCATATATATATATATATATATATATATGTATATATATATATGTATGTATTTGATTGTCTAATTCTTTTTCCACATACTGCATGTGACAAAAGATCAAACATGAAATGTAACCAAATTCCCACAGGATATTAGACACTTCATTAGACAGGATTCACTTTGATGTGTTTCCTGTATAGTGACATTCAAAATTCACCTGCCCTTGTAAAGAAGAAAAACAGCCCAATGACAGTTTAGTCCCAGAGGAACCGCACAAGCAATTGTCCTAATGAGTCATTCACATTCCACCCTTTGAAAAAGTCTTTCTTTTGACATAATGCTCATACTAATTTTGCAGTAGTGTTATTCCACTTTTATCCCCACTGCAATATCCATTCTGAATAAGGCAAAATAGCCTGTCAAATAGCAGAATTAGTGCTTCTGTTTTCTTATTTATTTCTGAAGTGCCTAAGTTGTGTAAAGATGTGTAATGTATGGATGTATGGATGGATGTGTGTGAGCCTTTAACTGAAGACAAATTTATATAACCATATGATAGACAATAAAGTTCTTTGAATTTGAATTACCTACTGAATTTGCCCAAGTGTGCAGTATAACCGGGACACAATGAACTGGGCAAGGTTATTAGAGTTAACTAAATTTTTTTTTTTTTTTTTTCTGGATCTGTTACTTGAAATAAAATAAACATTAATTTATTTTATCTTGAAGTACTAAGATAACTAAAACATAAATAAATGTACAAAATTAATAAATAATAAAAAAAACTATATAGACATTTAAAAAAAATAGAATAATAAAATTACTAAAACTATGTAAAATTAAAGTGAAAACAGAAAATAGAAATATAAAATCTAATTCAAAACATCAACAAACGCTGTCATAGTGTATCATTGAGTCTAAAATATCACTACTGTACTGGATTTTTACTGGATTTTTTATTTGACTTAGTTTGAGATATTTTTAATTGCAAATGAAATACAAAGGTATTTACAGTATCTCACAAAAGTGTGTACACCCCTCACATTTCAGCAAACATTTTTGTATATCTTCTCAAGGGACAATACTACACAAATGAAACTTGGATATATTTTAGAGTAGTCAATGTGCAGCTTGTATAGAAGTACACATTTACTGTCCTCTAAATATAACTCAACATATAGCCATTATTGTCCAAATAACTGGCAACATAAATGAGTACACCCTAAGTGAACATGTCAAAACTGTGTCCAAAGTGTCAATATTTTGTAGGAGCACCATTGTTATCTAGCACTGCCTTAATCCTCCTGGGCATGGAATTCACCAGAGCTGCACAGGTTGTTGCTGGCATCCTCTTCCATAATGACATCACGGAGCTGCTGGATGTTAGACACATGGTGCTTCTCCACCTTCCGCTTGAGGATGCTCCACATGTGCTCAACAGGGTTCAGGTCTGGAGACATACTTGGCCACTCCATCACCTTCACCTTCAGCTTCATCAGCAAGGCAGTTGTCATCTTCGCGGTGTGTTTGGGGTGGTTGTTGGAAAACAGTTTCTGAAGGGAGGGCATCATCTTCTGCTTCAGAATGTCACAGTACATGTTGGAATCCATGTTTCCCTCAATGAACCGCAGCTCCCCAGTACCAGCAGCACTCATGCAGCCCCAGACCATGATGCTACCACCACCATGCTTGACTGTAGGCAAGGCACAATTTTCTTGGTACTCCTCACCAGGGCGTCACCACACATGCTGGACACCATCTGAGTCAAACAAGTTTACATTAGACTCATCAGACCACAGGACATGGTTCCAGTAATTCATGCTCTTCGCCAGGTTGTCTTCAGCAAACTGTTTGCAGGCTATTTTTGTGAGTCAGCTTCAGAAGAGGCTTCCTTCTGGGACGACGGCCATGCAAACCGACTTGTTGCAGTGTGTGGCGTATGGTCTGAGCACTGACAAGCTGACCTTCCACTTCTGCAACCTCTAAAGCAATGCTGGCAGCACTCATGCGTCTGTTTTTTGAAGCCAGCTTCTGTACCTGACGTACAGCACAAGGACTCACTTCTTTGATCGACCCTTGTGAGGCCTGTTCCAAGTGAAACCCGTCTTGGAAAACCTCTGTATGACCCTGGCCACTGTACTGTAACTCAGTTTCAGGGTGTTACCGATCTTCTTATAGCCTAGGCCATCATTGTGGAGAGCAACAATTCTAATTCTCAAATCCTCAGAGAGTTCTTTGCCATGAGCTGCCATGTTGAACATCCAGTGGTCAGTATGAGAGAATTGTACTCAAAGCACCAAATTTTAACTGCTCTAAAACAAGATACACAAATTTGTATGGTCCTGTCAAGCAGACATGAACATGATGAATAGGACATGTGGCTTTGCATAGTGAAACGATGTATGGCTGTTATCACTTAGGGTGTACTCACTTTTGTTGCCAGCTTTTTTGACAATAATGGATGTATGTTGAGTTATTTTCAGAGGACAGTAAATCTTTACTGCTATACAAGCTGCTGACACACACACACACACACACACACAAACACTTTAATCTGCTGGAAGGATGGAAGAGTCTCAAGGGTGTCATTAACCAATAACCAGCACTCAGACAGTATTGTGCTGTAACACAAGCATGAGAAATGAACAGTCCATTATTACTTCAGCTAAATGACTCTTGAATTCTCTGATCGATGGCTCGTTGTCCTCAATCACATCTGACCCATACTTAAGGTCACAAGATAATTCTGACCCCAGGGGGCTTATGTGATTTGTGGTATGCAGGACGGCCTTTCCATCAAGTGCTGCATGTGACGGGGCTGATTGAAGCCACTTAGATCAAAACTTACATACACACTCTTTATTTCAATTTATTTGTACCCTTGTGAAGAAGTACACTCATAGCAGACTTTCAAAAAGAGCATTTATTACAAAAATAATATCTTTTAAATTAATAAACTGAAATGTGAACTGAATGTAATGTTTTTGTACTCGTAATTGCATATTATTTGCAATTAAAATGTATTACAGTTAAAATTTATATTAAATGGAATTAGTTGAACTTTAGAGTGCATCTTTATGTAATTTCATAATTGCTTCTCCTTTTTTTTAGTTTACTGCTGAATGTTCAACCATTTATGGTAAACTAATACATATTTTTATACATGATTTTTTTTTATTATTAAAACTAGTTTATCATGCATTCAAATATATTTTTAATTACACATTTGTAATGATTAAGTTGCAATTTAGTTAGTTTAGTTTTTTTAAATATCTTTAACTGTAATATTAAAAAAAAAATACTTATTTTAAGCACATAAACATTAAAACGTAATTAATATGTATTTTAAAGTAAAATGTTTAATGACATTATTGGAAAAAAAAAACACTTTTTAAAATGCATTTAAAGGGATAGTTCACCCAAAAATGAAAATTCTGTCATCATTTACTCACCCTCAAGTAGTTCCAAACCAGTATGAATTTCTTTGTTCTGCCGAACACAAAGGAAGATATTTTGAAGAAAGTTTGTAACCAGGCTGTTTTGGGGCACCATTGACTTCCATAGTAGGAAAAAAAAAATACTATGGAAGTCAATGGTGCCCCAGAACTGCTGTGTTTCCCACATTCTTCAGAATATCTTCCTTTGTGTTCAGCAGAACAAAGACATTCAAACAGGTTTGGAACTACTTGAGGGTGAGTAAATGATGACAGAATTTTCATTTTTGGGTGAACTATCCCTTTAAGTGTGTTATCATTTAATTAATATTTAATTTAATTAATACTATCTGCAAGTACAGTTTTTTCATATATATTTAAGTTTTTAAGTACACTGCAAGTGCACACTTAATAAAATAAGCACACTTGTTTTTCTCAAGGGTATATATAAATTTATTTTATAACAGGAAGCTCTGAAAAAAGTGCTAATTAATCAAAAAACGCTGCCATGGATAAATATGTTGAAGTGAATGCTACATTAGGTTATGCTTAGCTGAAAAGAAAAAAAAAATTCTAGATGCTAATTGGTAATCTAAATCATGTGCATATTAATGTAACAATATATTTAAATATATAATCTGATATTACTTAAT